>OU015748.1:80266348-80281934 GCA_907169655.1 Acomys percivali | reverse complement strand
AGAGGGAGCACAGAAAAATATGAGGGTGGAGATCTGACCTGGGGAAAGTGGGACAGGCGGTGGGAGACACTGAAGGGACTGAAGAGAAAAGAGAAGCTGTGGTCAAGGCCAAGCTGGAGACCTAAGTCAAGGTAGGCTCCAGGGAATTATGAGGGGGACTCTGGCAGAGACCCCCCAGTATCAGGAGCCATAGTGACTGGAGAAGATACGCTCTACCTAGACACAATTCCTAGTAGGGGGAGGAGAACATCAACTTACCCACAAAAACTTTGACCCCAAAATTTACCTTGTCTACAAGATGTGCAGAGATAAAGATAGAGCAGATAGAATAGGAATTGAGGTATCCAACCCCTGACACTATTAATGATACTCTGCTACAATTGCAGAAATGAGCCTAGCAGAGTTGGCCTCTGAGAGACTCCATTCAATAGTGGATGGAAACATATGCTGAAAATCACAGCCAAACTATGGGTAATGTGTACGGAGTCTTATGGAAAAGTCGGGGTGGGGGGTGAGGAGAAAAGGACCTGGAGGGGACAGGATCTCCACCAACAGAACTAACTAACCAGAGCTCAGAGGGGCTTGCTGAGACTGAAGCATCTATCAAGGACCATACATGCACTAGACCTAGGCCCCAACACAGATGTAGCCAATGGGCATCTCAGACTTCATGTAGGTCTTCTAGTAAGGGGAGTAGGGTCTGTCTCTGACATTGACCCTGATGCCAGCTTCTTGATCACTTACTTCCTTCTGGTGGGACTGCTGTGTCAGGCCACAGAGGAAGAGGACATGCTCAGTCCTGATGAGACTTGATGAGCGGGGGTGGGTGAGCAGGGGGCTGTCCCTTTTCTCAGGAAGAAGGGAGGGGAGAGGAGGAGAGACAGGGAGGGTAGGACAGGGAGAAGAGGAGGGATGGAGCTATGACCCAGATGTAAAGTGAATAAAAACAAATTAATTTTTAAAAAGGAAAAAGTCTATTTTTAGAGATTTCTTTATTTTTATTTTATGCATATGAGTGTTTTTCCTGCATGTATGAAAGTTCACCAAATGCATGGACTGAATGACCAAGTGGTGCCAAAAAGGACATTGGATCTCCTGGAACTGGAATTACAGGTGGTTATTAGCTACTATGTGGGTTCTGGAAACATAACACAGTCATCTGAAAGAGAAGCAAGAGTTCTTAACTGGTGACCCATCTCTCTAGCTCAGACACCTCCATTTTATTGCAGAACAAAAAGAACAAGAGAATTTACAGAAACACATAATGACTTATAGAGCTTCTTTGTACAACTGGCATTTCAAATTTCTACTCATGTCACACATGAGTTAAAATAGGCTGAATGGCCAAGCTCAATGCCTACACAGTTTAAAAGTTCCTTTTACCAGTGACAGCATCATAAGTCAAAGTAAAGGACAAGGCAAACAGCAGATACCTGTAGAGGAGGAATTACTGAAATTTTAATTTATTATAGTCCTTCATTTTGATCACAGATAGTTTATTTTTTAATATATTTTATTAATTTATTCATATTACATCTCAATTGTTCATAATAGCCAGAACATGGAAACAGCCTAAGTGTCCCTCAGTAGAAGAATGGATAAAGAAACTGTGGTACATTTACACTAAGGAATACTACTCAGCTATTAAAAACAAGGAATTCCAGAAATTTGTGGACAAATGGATTGAACTGGAAATGATCATAAAAGAGTGAGTTAACCCAGAAGCAGAAAGAGTCAAATGGTATATACCACTTATATATGGACACTATCCCAAGAGATATGGCCCATGAAAGTCTTCACTTAACAGGAAAGTGGGACAGAAGGGAGGACATCCTATTGGGACTCTAGGTGAGAGAAGCATGGGAGAATGGGGAAATAGAAGGATCCAGAGGTCTAGAAACCTACAAGAAGAACATTATGATGGGCAGATCTGGGCCCAGAGATAGTTTATTGTGTATTATATATTCACTATTCTTTAGAGGACATTCAAGACCCAAATCAGTCATGGTAGCAGAACCCAAGTCCAGGATCTCACAGTACTCTTTCCTCACTGTGCTTTGTCTTGATACAGAGGCCTTGAGGGCATCTTACCTTCTCTGTGCAAGAAGAAACAGGCAGAGTAACTTCCACCAAAACTCTAGGAAGAAGAGGTATGGGATGGCCTGGGAGAGACCAGAAGAACTCTGAAACTCGAGGTCCAATGCTCAGATGCTGCAGGATCCTGGAACCTGTGAGTGGGCAAAGTACTCAGTAGAGTGCTGGTTCTGCCCTGCAAACAGTAACTCAGGTCACTGGTTTTGGATTCTGCTTCTGGACACTGAAAGCTTTCGTTTTCCATTGCACTCGTCACCTACACCTAAAAGTTAAGAGAACAAGCTTTCCACAGGGTGGCAAAATTTCCCCAACAGACTTGCTACTTGCAGAATTGGAAAATGAAAAGATACTCTGAGTCCCTGACTTCTCACAGTCATAGTCTTGGTCATGTGCTACATCAAAACCACACTTGACATATTTCTTCTGCTTTATTCCATCACACTTCCTATGTTTATGTCACTGCCTATAGTTCACTTTAGACATGCTTCCATCTTTGCTTTAATTGTTGGCATGTTGAGCTTACTGGATCACTGCTTCTAGAATTTCTACCAAGTGCTACGGGACTCATTTATGGACACTGTCTGTCTTAGTCACTGTTCTTTTGCTATGAAGAGATGCCATGACCAAGGTAACTCTTATGAAAGAAGCAATTAATTGGGAGCTTTCTTACAGGTTCAGAGGCTGTAGTCCATTATTATTTTTGTAGGGAGCATGGCAGCACACATGGTGCTGGAGCAGTAGCTGAGAGCTACATCCTGGTCCTTGGGCTGAGAGAATGACACTGGCTCTGGCTTGGGCTTTTGAAACCTCAAAGCCCACCTCCAGATAAATGGGCCACTGTGAAAGGGGAGAGGCCCAATGGGAAGTATCTGGTATACAGACATTGCTCATAGTTTATGAAACATGAGCCCTGCTCTCTCCAATTAATTTATCACTACAGCTCCATGAAGTAGGTTTTCCATCAAGAAAAGTCAACCAGAGAAGTATCTATTCCACAAACTACTGGCAACATGTCAAGTCTAACATAATTTCTGATTTTATTCCAAGTGCCTGCTTCTGATACACCATTGACTGAGATAGCTTCTGAATCAATCACTAGCAAAGAACAAGCCAGCAGGCTTATTTCCTTTAATTTTTCAGGTTTTGCATTATGATCTTTAAGATATTGCTACTCCTAAAACAACAACAGAAAAAAAAAGAAAGAAAGAAAGAAAGAAAGAAAGAAAGAAAGAAAGAAAGAAAGAAAAAGAACGGAGGGGGCACTTGCCCTTATTGGGTAAAGTTGTTTTTACAGATTGTTTTGCTAAGTCACAGGGGAGGAAGTCCCTGTAGCTGACCACAGGGGAGGTTGCCTCAGAATCTTACAAGGGGAAGCCAGAAAGCCAGGAGGGTAGCAATGCTGATGCCGAAGATGCTTTGGACTCAATTCCCCCTACCCCTGACCACAGAGAGGAACATCCTCTATCTCAAAGTCCATCAGTTACCTTAGGGTTGTAGATATTGTTGTCTTATACTGGACAAGAGAACAAACAGTGAAGCAAATTACAAGTGGCCAGGATTACATGACCGTGTGTGTTCCTCCATACTAACACTCATATTCAACGCAAATGGCCCTTCACTGAAGTAGGTTTGCAATCCCATTTTCATGAAGTTAAGTCCACTTAACTTCCCTATTAAGCGTCTTCAGGCCAGGAATCGAAGGCTGGAAACACGGCTTAATGGTTACAGCACTTGCTCTGTAAGTGTAAGGACCTGAGTTTGAATTCCCAGGACCTACATCAAAAGCCCTGGCTGGTGGCATGGGTGCTAGAATTGGAAGATGGGCACAAGGGCATCCTTAAAGCTCACCAGCGAGCCAACCTAGCCAAACCAATGAACCAACGTGACACCCTGTCTCAAGATAGGGAGGTAGAGGGCAGTATTTCTGGCTCTGGCCTCTACATGAGGAGGCTTAGGTCCATGTCCTGGCACAAACTCATGTGAATTCACCTCAACATACACTTATGCCTTGCACTGTTCTTAGAACATTTCAGATATTCAATGAATGCCTGTGTGAAAGAAATGGAAATAGAGTCAAAATTTTGTTGGCACTGACTCAAACCTATAAAGAGCTATAAAGTATTAATAATTACAGTCAGTGTTACTAGAGAGATGGTTCAGCAGTTAAGAGTACTTGTTGCTTTTTTCAGAGAACCTGTGTTTTAGTCCCAGCACCCACAGAGAAGTTCCCAACTATGTGTAGTAACCAGTCCAGCTAATCCTACCTCTTCTGATGTTTGAGGGTACCAGATTTCACATTGTGGCCAAAAATACATATAGGCAAAGCACTCATACACATAAAGTAAATTAAAAATAATGTATAAAATAGTTGTAGTTTTCATAGAGCTGTTATGTGATGCTTACTTATCCTTTAAATCTAAGTTAGAAATTTTGTCCCTTTTCTCCATGCAGTCTCTCCTGGCCTACCTGGTAAGAATGCATGGAGTCCCATGACATCTCTTCTTCCTGCTATTTTATGTATAGCTTCATATCATGTTTGTTTCTGAAGCCATCTTCTATCCAGAAAGCCAATTTAGTGTGGGAATCTCCTTTTACTTTACTTTCTATTTCCTTACTTTATGTCACTCACATCTTAGCATTAGGTATAGGATGTGTAATTAAAAAGACACAACCCAAAACCCTGCAGACTGCTATGGGCTAAATATATACCCCCTAAATTCTATACTGATGTGCTACTCTTCAATGTGATGGTGTCTGGAGGTGGGGCTGTTGGTAATTTTGGGGGTCATGAAAGTGGGGCCTTCACAAATGAGATTAGCTCCTTTAGAAGAGATACAAGAGGTAACCTCTTTACATGCTGTGAGGAAACAATGAGAAGATGGCCAACTACACACCAAAGAGAGTTCCTCAGTGAGTTAACCCAGACCCAGAAAGAAACCCATGGTATATACTCTCTTACAATTAGATACTAGTCCAACATGGATGTTCTCTGAGAGTCTTCACTTAGTGTGAGATGGGGACAGATGCTGGGACTTGCTATTGGGACTCCAGGTGAGAGAGGTATGGGAGAATGGGGAAATAGAAGGACTCAGAAGGTCCAGGAACCCCACAAGAAGATCATCAAGGCTGACAGATCTGGACCCAGGGGGGCCTGCACAAACTACTGTACCAACCAGGGACAATGCATGCAGTAAAGCTAGAATTCCTATCCAGATCTAGTCAACGGGTAGCGCATTCTCCACAGTTGTGTGGAGAGCGGGGACTGACTCTGAAATGAATTCTAGTACCCCCTATTTGACTACTTCCCCTTGGTGAGGAGGCCTGGTGGTAGTCAGAGAAGGGGAAGCAGGCTATCCAGATGAGACTTGATAGGCTGTGATCATACGGTAGGGGAGGATGTCCCCTTCTGTCACAGGCCTAGGGGAGGGGAGTAGGGTGAAAGAGGGAGGGAGGGGGAACAGGAAGATACAAGTGAGGGGATAACAATCAGCATATAATCTGAACAAATTATTTAAATAAAAACTAAAAAAAGAGAGTTCCAAGACACTAATTGATCAGCATTTACATCTTGAACTTCTGAGTTTCTAGAATAGAAATGCACTCTGGGTTTTTAATCCGCCTCCTTTATGGTAGTATTGCAACAGTGACCTAAGTGAATCAGAACTTCTAAGTGATTTAGCAAATGAATGATGAAGGAAGAAATGCAAACATCCAGGCTGTCTACTGCATTTGAAGATGTCACCAGCCCTGAGCTCCTTCTTATTTCTAGGATAGTAGCTATCACCAAGAGATCCTGCCTTACCACTTCCCTGTCCCAAATTATTTACTGTTTTTATTTTTGAGGTTATGAGGGATGGAACCCAGGCTAGGCAAGTGTTCTTCAATGGCCACCACTAAGATACTTCCTCAGTCTGATAATTTTGTATTCTTTTGCGATATTCAAAATGGTCTGAATGGAATGGCTAAAACCAATCATTTGTGCCTCATTTTAGGGAACTTTTAGGTTTACTCTATAAGTAAACAATAGTCTTGTAGATTTTAAAATCCCAAGTTAAAATTTCAATAAATTTAAATAAAAGAATTCATTTTTTGGAAAGATCAGTGCTGGTGGCTGTTGATTTGTATGGATATCATGTTCTGCTATTCAGTCTCCTTCCTGAAGTTGCAGCAATCCCTAACAATACATCTCTAAGTTGCAGAGACTGGCTTGGAAAGCAAACACTCAAGGCCTCTGAGACCAGCTCACACTGGTCTCTCTCTGGATTTGTCCTTCCTTGGGCTTGCTTTTCTAATTTTGCAGATCAGAAAGCATATGCTCAGCTGTGGAGGGTGGCTGTAAACTGTAATTTGGAGTTAAGATCAGTCAAGCCATTTGAGCTGAATATTAGTTATTTTTGTTGCCAATTTTCATTTTGCCATTTAGAGGAAGCATCCTAATTTTGCTTTAAAGTTCCCCAGCACTTCCATCTCTCAACTTGTAGGGTTTTGGACAATTTCTATTTCTGCCTTCATGATCGAGATTTGAATTTCTTTCAGATCAGGCTCATGGCTACCACTCTTAATTCAGAGATAAACTTAATTTAGGTCAGTGAAAGAGTGACTTCTAAGACTTGTTTTTGTGTTCCAGAATATTTGAAGGATAAGTCTGAAGCAGTTAGTGACCAGAATATTTGAAGGATAAGGCTGAAGTGGTTAATGACCAAAATATAGATGCTAAGACTCAACCAGCCTTAATAAAGCAGAATGAAAGATGTTATAATTTGATCCTTAAATCAAACTAACTCCAAATTTGATTTGATTGTTTTTATTTAATCTCTCTCTCTCTCTCTCTCTCTCTCTCTCTCTCTCTCTCTCTCTCTGTGTGTGTGTGTGTGTGTGTGATATGTGGTAGACACATACCTGTGTGTATGTAGTGTCCTAGGAAGCCATAGGAAAATGTTGGATGTTCTGTTTATTCGTTTCTACCTTATCTCATTGCTATAGAGTCTCACTGAATCTAGAGTGAGGCTGACAGCCAGCCCTCAGCTACTCTTCTGTCTCTGCCACACACCCCTGGAGTCACAGGCATGTATAGCCAAGACAAGCCTTTTGTTGTTGTTTTGTGTACAGGTGGTTGAGATTTGAACTCAGATCACAATGCTTGCTCAGCAAGTCCTCGTGATCCAGCTTCCCAGTGTCTCCATTAAGCATAAGCGAGCAAGCAATTCCTCACACCCTTCAGGTCTGATACCTTTGTGCACATAAAGCCCATTTAGTGTGGCTTATTAAGGAATTGACCCCAAAACCAAAAGAAAAATTAGAATCTAAGAATTTGCATTTTATCAAACAACCCAGGAGGGAGTAATACAGACAAGTGGGGGAATAAAACCTGAGAGATGATGATCTGGTGAGTAAAAGTGGCATCAGCAAATAAGAAAAATCTGAGGAGGTACCATCTGTTTCCATAGCAGCTGAAAGGAAAGAGCTCATCTTCTTTCTTGGAATGGCAAAGGGCAACATGTTTTGAGGCATCAAGAAGGATTCCCAAATCAAGTGCTATTCCAAATAAAGAACCTGTACATTCTTATTTGCACTTTCCCTTGTTGTATATGACATGGCCCTATCTTTACTGAGACTGCCCAGGGGTCCATCTGTTGCTCTAGAATTATCATTAATAAATGGCACTTTCTTCCACTCTCAAAAGTGTTCTGGGTTGGGTGATAAAATTTTTGGACATTCCTGGCTTCAGAACAATTGGCATACTAAGACACTTTGTCTCTCTTGTGGCATATGTTCACGTGCATGATCAAGTGCTCACACACACACACACACACACACACACACACTCTTAGTAGCAGGAATTGTGATATCTTGAAATTTTTTCTGCCAAATCAAAGAGTCTTTAAAATTGCAGAGATACTACCTGCTTCTGAGGAGCAGAAGAACATTCAGTAAATACATACTTATAATAACTTACACACACACACACACACACACACACACACACACACACTATGATGTCCTCTGGCATGTCATATTTTAAATCTTATATTATAGTCAGTAAGACCTGAGGAATGAATTATTATTAGCTTTGTGAACAGAAAGCTATGGTAACATCTGGAAATATGATGTCTCTAAGTTTGCTGCTAGCTTGGACGTCTGTCTGTAATTAATACATTCTGAACAACTTGTTAACTGGATATAGCCACAGACACAAGACAAATGGGCCCTTATTGAACTGAAGTAAGTTATGTTAGTGACAATTTAAAGTACCTTAGAACAGGGAGATTTGCCAGCACTGACTCTTGCAGGCACAGTTCTCCATTAAACTAGTCTATTAACAACAACAAAAACAATCTTGAATTTGGCCTTTGTTGAAGCTAATTACAAACATTAAAGAAACAGAAAAAATACCTGTCTTGTGTTTCCAAGGATGGCTTGTTTCCTTACTGTAAGCTACTTACTCAGTTGTTAAATATTCCAGCAAGTATTATGGTTCCACACTCATATTTCTAGTGTTGGAGGAATTTAGATCAATGATTTCTGTCTAACGAGTGTTGTTTCAAGCTAATTTCCCCACTGCTTGTTTGGTTCTGCCCAAACACAGCTGTAAGGTCTTTCTTTCTATATTTGGAGTTGGCGTGACTGATGGCTTACATCCACCATCTGGAAGAGGGTGTACTTAGTGGGAGAGAAGAGAGAGGAGATAGCAGTATGTGGCTTGGTTACCTGACTGGGGAGACACCCTTTGAGTCTTCTCTATTTTCTATCAATGTCCTGATCTTAAATTCAATGAGGGAGTGCAACATGTGTGAAGGTTTTCTTTCTTCCTCTCATCTGTATGTAGTGTGTGTGTGTGTGTGTGTGTGTGTGTGTGAGAGAGAGAGAGAGAGAGAGAGAGAGAGAAAGAGAGACAGAGACAGAGACAGAGACAGAGACAGAGACAGAGAGAGAGACAGAGAGAGACTTATTCAGGGAGGTAGGGCCCCTCAGTTAGACCAGGAGTTTGACAGTACAGCTAATCTAGCTTACTCCAGGCATCCCCTGTCTCTGCATTCTGTGTTCTACCACATCCACATGGCCACTCAGAATTTACATGGGTTCTGAATATCCAAGCCCCAGTTCCTATACTTATATGCAAAGTTCTTTAGTCACTGAGCCACGTTTCTAGACATAGGTGAATTTTTTTTTTTTTAGTCCTTTCATGTCTAATGGCCCCGTTTTAGAGTATATTATGTACCAATCTCTCCATAACTAAAGTATTTCCTAAAACACTTCCAAAATGTCAATATGACTATGTTGGTGAAAATGGCCCCCATAGGCTAGGGAAAGAGGGAATGGCCCTGTTGGAAGGTGTGGCCTCATTGGAGGAAGTACATCACTTGGGGGTGGGCTTTGAGACTTCAGAACCCCAATCCAGGCCCAATGGCACTTGCTCTTCCTGCTGCCTGCCTTCACAGATGTAGAACTGTCAAACAACGTGTGTTCCTGTGTGCTGTCATGCTTCTGACAATGACAATAGTACCTCTGAACTATATTCTATCCCCAATTAAATGTTTTATACATGAGACCCAGTTTTAGGCACACACATTTTTAAACAAGTCTTTTTCATTTATACAAATGTCTGAATAAACATTCAAAAGTCATGCATGGCTTGGTCTAATTCTTCAAGCTGAAGAGCTGCATTGTGCATTTCAAGCAGACCTGGTACCTCTTTGTTAAATAGTAGAGATTCCCCATTGCAATATAGTGACAACTAAGTATGACAACCTATTTTCAACATGCATTTCACAGGACAAAAAGTCACTCAAGCCACTAATATATATAAGACCTCATTCCCATTTATAAAAAAAATACTTTTTTTTTTGTATTTTGACAGTTTTATACACACATATCATAACTCAGACTCCATTACCGCTCCTTGTCTCCTCTCTCACTGGATCCTTCTCCTAATCCTCTGTTTGATTTTCATGTTTCCATTTTGTGTGTTGCTCACTGAGGGTAATTTGCCAGAGTATAGATGGAAGGTCATTCTCATTTTTATTCTATACTGTATTATTTAGTGCACTGGACTAATGAAAACAATGGAGGAAATTTCTCATATATTGAAAAGAAGAACGGGAAGACAAACACCATCTAACTACTGATTTATTTACATCGTTTGTAGCATCACCAAGCTCGGTGTTACTCTGTATCTATTAGAAACGTACACATGAATGAATGTCTTACTAATAAAAGGACAAATATGAGAATGTTTGCTTACTGCCAAATCTCACTATCATTGGAATTTAGAGTTACTTTGCTATTTTCATTGCACACAATGAAGCAAGATAAATGTAATTGCCATTTGTATGCAATGGTGCTCTTTAAAACATGGGAGGCAGGGTGAGGAGAAAAATAATAGATATTTCCTTTCAGTAGTACTTTGACTTGTTGATCTTCTCAAAGTTGGGGCAGCATTCTCATGCTTAATACAGACTCTGGGGCAAGGGAGGCAGTTCAGTAATGGTAGTCCCTATACCATTAGTTGTATAAACCTATTCTATAACTGTCCTCCACTTCTTAGGAATGTCTGCTGTTTTGTAAGGATTTCTGAAATTGGTAAGTAGTATAAGCGTGCAGTTGTGATTGTCATGTGGTTTATTTATAGTTCAGTGTCAGTGATAAAGTATCCATTCAAGACATGCTTTTCTGATTTTGTAATAGAGATCAATGTGTCTGTCCTTAACGGGTGCTGGAACAGACATCGAGGAAAGTGTGTGATGCATTTAAAAGTTTACACAACAATCACAGGTTGCCTTCATCCTCTTCTTTTCACCTCAGAGCCCAGGTCTCTTGCCAGTAGCCCAGCCCTGGCCGAAGCCCCGCCTCCCAGAACCTTTCTCCAATCAGCTACGCTACGCGAGCCCGGCCCTCGCGTGTCACGTGACGTGACCCAGCCCGCTTCCGGCGCGTCGCGGGCGGCTGACGTCCGCGGCCGGCGTCGCGTCAGGGCTGGCCGGCGGTGGCGGCGGCGGCAGCGACGGCGGCGATGGTAGCGGCCTCCGAGCGGGCTTGAGGGCTCTGACCCAGCTCCCTCTCGCGCCTCCTTGGTCCGCCGCGGCGCCTCGGGTCCGGCTCGCTGGGCTCCTGCACGCTCCCCGGCCGCTGCCCGAGCAGACGCGGAAAAGGCCCGCGCTGGCCGCCCTGACGCGCCCCGGCTCGGCCCCTGACGGCCCGGCTGCTGTGCGGAGACGAGGCCGAGTCGGTAAGAGGCGGCGGCGGGGCCTGGAGGCTGCGGGGTCCCCGGGCCGTGCTCGCGCCCGCGTCGCTCTCGGCCAGCGTCGGGCTCCCTGCCACTCGCCGGCCCTATTGTCTGCGCGCCGCCGCGCTCCCCTGCCTTCCTTCCCTTGCCGGGCGGGCGGCTGTCAACCTGCAGCTCCCGGGCTCTGGGCCAGCCGAGCCGTGGCCTTTCCTGGCTTCCCTTGCCACCCCTGCGTGCCCGCCTCGTCCCCCCCCACCTCTGCTTAGCTTCGCGGTCTTTCCCCCACCACTCACTGGCTCTGTGTTTCTTTCTCTTTCCTCGCTGTCATCTCTGCTAACTTCTACCGTCCTTACATCGGAGTTCTTCTTCTTTTTTTTTTTTTTTTTTTAAATCGCTTCCCTTTCTCTTTTCATTTCTTTTTGTTTCCTCTACACACTCTGTCTCCTTGTTACACAGTTTCACTTTAAGGGTCTGTCCAGTAGATTGTCTTTTGTAAAAGTTGTTAGTTCAGATGCCTCCTTTATTCTCCCTTCTCCCCACAAGAGAAAGGAAACCATCCGTGCCTTTTGAGGTACCTCATTCCTGAGAGTCACTGGGGGATTAGATTTACAGGCTGGACATTTGGTTTTAGGAAATGTTAGCATGACTGGCAAACTGCCTCTTCGGATTCTATTTCTGCGCATTTAAGTAACAGCCTTGTATATTGCACACTTACAAGGTTTCTATTTAAAATATTTATGTTTGTTCCCATTACACCCAGTGCACCCTGGCTATGAATCTTAACCTCACTGATGCCTTGCCAGGCTATTCTATAGCCCCTTAGCCATGAGCTTGTAAACTTGACACCTCTCCCTCCTCGTTTTTGTATCAAACATTGATACTATTTTTTTTTCTTCCCTTTTCTAATTCTAAAAAAGGGGCATTTGGAATTCTGTTTGCTGTTATGTTTTACCTATTTGAAATAGTGGCCAAACCATCATTAAAATTTTCATTTGTTTGGGGTTTGTTTGTTTGTGTGTTTGTTTTTAAGCTGGAAGGATCCTAGTCAGTAGTAATGTAAAACATTCTTAAGGCATCTTCTTCCAACTATACCAGCTTTATACTCCTGATTACCAGCCAATTATACTTTTATGAGACTGTGCATTACCAATTATATTTTCATTCCGCTATGTGTTTGAGAATGTGTTCAGTTTCCTCAAATACTCAGTAGTGAAAAGAAGGCCTCAAGTGTGTTAGGTTTGCCAGTGTGGCCTAATGAACAGTAGATATTTAACGTGTGAATGAGCTACAGAGAACTAAAGTCTCCATTGCAGATTTTGGGCTTTTTGTTTGTTTGTTTGTTTTTTTGATAAGAAACATTTTTTTTTAATTATCATTGTGGACACTATATTGAATTAATGGTAGAAACCATACTCAGAGTGAAACTCTGGTATTATTGATTATTAAATGTGAAATTTAAGAAAACTCCCGTGCAACTTTATGTTAAAAAATTTGAGTGGAGTGCTGCTGAAATAGACTGTAGTAACCATCTCGATCTCACAGAAGCATTGGTGAGAAACCTCCTTGACATACTGCTTGTCTACTGCTTCCTCCATGGTGTATTTTTGTTTTTTTCCATTTTACATATGGTTGTACATCTTAACGTACTAAAAGATTTTCTGGAAAGTAAGTGAAAAATGATTAAACTGGTCCCTTCAGTAAGCAGAATTGTCTTAATTTTTAAGACAACATTTATGGCCTTCTATGGGTGTAACTTTCTTGGGAATTTTTGAGTTAATATTTGAGGCATTTACCTATTAATAAGTCTTAATAGCTTGTTTCCTCTTTTTAGCTCTTTTTTTTCCCCTGTATTTCTTTTACTAATTCCTTACAAATATTGCTTTCCTGTTCATGCTACCTACAGGTTTTAGTAATCTTTCAATTAAAAACCTGACAAATATTGTAACTTCTATGTTTTATTTTGAAAGTTACTTAAATCCTGTCTCTTCCCTTCAACAATATTTCCTGTGTATTTAATTCCTTGAAATCTAACTTTCTTTTTTCCTCTTGAGGTAGTGGAAAGAAAATACTGAAGAATAGGATCTCAAGATGAGTAAAAAGCCCCCAAATCGTCCTGGAATCACTTTTGAGATTGGTGCTCGTTTGGAGGCACTGGACTACTTACAGAAATGGTATGGAAAATACAGAACTTGGACCCAAATCACAAAATCTGTAGCTTTACTAAGTCAGTTGCTATTCTAACCACCTGTCAGTCACATGATTATATTCATCCTTTAAATACACATGCACTGGGTTTTAGGTTTAGGGTTTAAAAACTTTAGACATTGTTTAGTACAGTTTGAGATTTGAAAGTATTTATCTAGAGTAAGAGCCAAATAAAGAGGTTTGTACCCTTGAATGACTAACAGCTGTACTGGAGGAGGTTAAGGAAGGTTAATTCATACAATCAGCTTCCTACAAATTTGGCTAAAAACCTTGATGTGTCTATTTTCTTGCTCTTTACCAGCTAGTGTTAGTGGTTAGGACTTGTACGTGTGCATCCTTCTCTCTCCCACTGAAAACCAAAATCACAACCTAACCATCTCCTTCCTTAAAGAGCAGAACTTCAAGGCTTGTTGCATCTGTCTGTTGTGCTAGAAAGCTAGTCTTCTCAGAATGGCACTTTTTCCTCTTGTTCTGGTCATCCGTGCAGGTGGTCATATAAACACCCCATGCGTCACTTACATAGTGGTGTAGGAAAGGGTGATATGCTAGTCTGATAGCCCTGTAGCTAGGAGAGGAGGGAAAAAACACACAGGTCACTGGCTCACAGAGCAGTAAGGACAGGAGAACAAGTTGCTGTTCCAATTAGTGGCTCATCACTCTGCCATCTAGGCAAATGTCTTCTTATTGCCATTCTTGGGCCACTCAGAAGAGCATTTGATAGGTTCTACCTGGGACCAGTGCTACCTTTGCTCCCCTCTCCTGATGCTCATTTGTTTTGGAGAAGGGCCTAGTATCTTAGTTTTCCAGGACTTTATTCACTACACACTTTGACATTTTTTTCTCACCATAGCTCCAGGAAAGCCATAATGGGAACCCGTAGATTTGGTTGTGATCAGTTTGCATTCAGTCAACTTACAGAATTGGCAATGGCAGGCAGAAACCTTTTCTAGTCATGGTATTGACTTGAGACTAGCCCTAACCTTTGTTAACATCTAGCTTTAGACCTCACTAGCTTAACGGCCTCACTTTTGTGCTCTTCTTTAGGAAAATTTGAAAGACTGCTTTGAGTTTGAGTGACACAGTTATCTTGCCCCAGCTTCTCAGTGGGTAGTTCCTTTTAGTATGTATATACAGTGTTCCCTTGAACTTGGGAAGCACCTGAGAAATAGGCTTCATTATAGCAAAGGTGATTAAAAAACAGAATCTATATTTTATCAACTGTCAGCTAGGATGTGTCAGTGACAGTGGTGAAATACTCCCAACTACAAAATAGTGCCTTTACACCATGCAACAGAAGATTCCAGTTTGTGTACAGATACTTCCTTGGTTGTGAGTCAGCCAAGATTGTTTTACTGTGGAGGCACATTATTGAAACTTTGTGAGGTATAAGTATAGAAAGAATCCATTTTTATGTAAATCTTCACTGGTTTTTAAGTTGCTGCTTTTGTGAATAACAAATTATTTCATACTCATATATTCTCTTAGGCTTATTAGTTCATGTAATAGTTTTTAGGGACACTAACATAATTTTAGCCTTGATATATAAAAAGTTTACTTGAGAAACATTGGCCAATAAAGCAGGTTTATTTTTCTGTTCTCAAGACATGTACGCTGAACCGTATACTGTGGTGTATTTCCTTTTAAAAAGAAGCATTAAGAGGGGCTGAAGAGATGACTCAGTGGTTAAGGGACCTTGCTGCTTTCCCATAGGATCCACATTTAGTACCCATGTGGAAAGGCTCACAACTGCCTATAACTCCCGCTCCATGGGGTCTGATGCTTTCTTCTGGCTTTTGAAGGTATATTCACTCAAATGTTTGTGTACACACACACCGCTTTACAAATATTTTTATTTTATATGTGAGTCTTTTGCCTGCTTGATGCCTGAGGAGGTCAGAAGAGGGAGTTAGAGGTGGCTGTGCACCATCGTGCAGGTGCTGGGAAATGAACCAGGTCTTAAGAGCAGCAGTTGTTCTTAGCCACTGTCCTTATAACCCCACCCCACATACTTAGAATAAGAGAGAGAGAGAGAGAGAGAGAGAGAGAGAGAGAGAGAGAGAGAGA
>OU015748.1:80220529-80266338 GCA_907169655.1 Acomys percivali | reverse complement strand
AGAGAGAGAGAGAGAGAGAGAGAGAGAGAGAGAGAGAGAGAGAGAGAGAGAGAGATGCACACAAATATAGCTTCTCCTTGAGAACTCACCAATATTACATAGAGATTGTTACTTCCTGTTTTCCAAGTAAGCACACAGCTTAAAATGGAAGTCACTGGTGACTTGATTACCTGTCTATACTGATGAATGGAGACCTAAGAAGTCATCCTGGAGTTTGACATTTTTACTTTGTATTTGTTTTTGTTACTTAGATCTACACAGATCATCTGCTGAACATAGACTTTTATGTTTTAAGTATCTTGTCATCTTATTTAAAACAATTTCTTTTAATTCATTTTCTGAACAACCTGAATAAGGATGTTATTGTTCTAGATTAGCTCATGTAATCAGCTGTTTTAAATCTTACTTTTCTGTTATATTTTCACTGTTACCTATGTCTACTCACATCTTGACACTAAGTTTGGAAGACAACAGAAGAATACCAAAACAAGTATTTTTGGTATAGGAATGTATTTAAAGAAAGAGAATGTTCGTAATAAAGTTATATTGGAGACACTAAGTGGATGGTTTTTAATGTATGCAGTTATTTATTGACCTGGTAAGTATGAGAAAATCGTGCTTTGCTTAGCAGCAGCACTGGCTATTATTTATACAATATTTTTAGGATCAAATATCTGAACTTGCTTTGAATTCTAGAACTTCAAATTTAAATCACTGGCATAAATGCAAAGGGAGAGGGAGAACTGAAAAACAAACCTCTAGGGATCTGAAGACTTCAGTGTCCAGCCTTTTAATAGGCTTTAGTGTTGGCATGAGAGTGAGCTAGACTCACACAGGAAAAACATGTCACTCCAGCAGGCTGTGAGAGCAGCGTCTCTGAGGTATTCTCTGGTAGATGGCTAGATTACAGGGCACTTTTACACACCGACGTGTAGCCACATGCAATATAGTGGATAAGAGATGATGACACGGTTTTAACAGTTTAGCTGCTGCCTTTTGATGAAGTTGTTACTCTGCATCAGTGATTTACTTATGAGAACACAGCAGATGGAGTGATATGAGTTAGTCTTACAATATTTGAAATATAGTCAAAGTACTCAGATGAGCTCTGCTCTTCTGACTTCCTTTGGAATATTCTTATTAATTCTCTTCTAGATTAAAGCAAAGGAAAGCGAGAGATTAAAAAAATGTGGAGTTGTCTCCAATTATGAGAGTTTGATAGAACAGTTTAAATTTGAGTTGGCAAATGCTGTTCTCACACATTTGGAAGGTTTGAACTGTATAGAACATTTGCAAATGTGTTTAAGTTGTTCACCAACTGAATTTTTAGAAGTGTGAAAAAAATTCAAGAAGTTAAGATTATAGTAGTGACAGATACCTTTTAATTGAAAATAAATGCATATTTTCTGAATAAAAAGTAACTTTAAATTGGTGGCTCTTCAGAGGAATATAGAGATGTGTGATCTATACTGAGGGCAGGACAATGCCCCTGCAAATTAGCCATCATAAGAGTAAAGTGGTGTTAGATAAGTTTGAAATTTATAGAAACACTAGGTGGATACTTTGAAGATTGAGATTCTTTAACTGATGTAAATAAAGTCTTTATTCTTTTGTGTTCGGAGTTTCTAAAGATATATATATATATGAAATATAATTACTTTGAGTCACTCATTGTTATTGAAAGCCTGATTACTGAACACTCAGGAAAAAAAAGTGGAATTGCCAACATAATTGAACTATATATTCCACAAAAAATATTTGTAGACTACAGTTAAGCACTTTTTGCAGAGAACTCAAATTGAAATGGTAAGAGCTTTGTTTTAAATTCAGATGTTTAATCTACTTTAATCATTAGATGGCCCTGTGCTAGCATACAAACACTTTAAATTTCCTCAAACTAAGGCTCTGCCTGCTGTATTTAAGATCCTGACGATGAGACTCTCCCAACAAAAAAGTAAGAAAAGCGAGATTAGAAATACAGTAGGGTGGTCTTGTTAGTTCAGAACACACCTGGTCCTTAACCACATGCTCCAGTATATTGCTGCATTTCTTAATCAATTTTTTTCTGATCTACATTTTTGTTTTTATTTAACCCTATTTTCTTTGGAAAAAAAAAAGTTATTGGAAAAAGTAAAATAAGTTAGAAGCCTGAAAATATGTGTTGTAAATGCCCTTTTGTCATGAGCTTTGTGTCTCTGCTTTGGTGTTCTAGTGGGAGTGTTCCGTGGTAGCTTTTTTCCAATTAAAACTCCAGTTTCTTTTATCTAGTTTTACCTTTTCTGAGTTGATAAATAATTTAACCTTATTAGTAGAAGGCCCTACTGCAGACATGAGACAAATAAAATAGGTATAAAGAATTTATAGGTAGTTTTTCAAAACTGTTTGTCACTTAGATGAAAAAATGGTGTTCAGAAATATAGAGAAAAGTCAGAATAATTTGGAACCCGAATATAGAAGTCTGAACCATTTGGATGATAGAAACTTGTCACCAGTAAGATCACCAGTACAATGCATTGATGCATAGATTTCCAAAGCTTTTAGCCTGTTGTCCAAATGTTCCTAGGCCAACACTTTCCCTGACTTATCTAGTAATGTATGTACATAGTATTTAAGAGCCCTCTCCCGCTCTTGTTCTTAGAAGTACAGTTTTAGGCAAAGCAAGTTAATTTCAGGTCTGCCTGTGCACAATGCAGAATGTATAATGTTTGGACAAATGATTCCTATGGACTAAAAAACTTGAGTTCAATCATCTATCATTTATTACCTCTTTAAGTTGAACAAGTTATTGGACCTTTTGGTTCACTAGTTACCTCACTTTAAAAAAAAAAAGTAGGTTGAGTTTGGTGTGGTGGCATATACCTGTAATCCCAGCGCCTGAGACAATCTTTTAAGATCTGGCCAGTTTGGTAGAATCCAGTCTCCAAAACAAACAGTGGGAAAGTAGTGCCTTACAAAAAGAAACCTTTGGGATTAAAGCACACAGTATACTGAAAGAAGTTTAGAGCTTAGCATGGCTTCTACCATGTGGTATAGGTACCCGATATACTTGAACATCAAATAAGGAAGAGCCAAGTGAAACAAGTCAATGTAAATGGGTAGAAGTAATCAGTAGGAGCAAAAACCAAACCTTATTGGAAAGTATTCTAAATGCTAACTTTTAAAGAGAAATAGATGCATCCTAGAATTCTGGGTTTGACTAGAACAATTTTTAAAAGTCTAGTTCTAAAAATCTGAACAAATTGTCTAAAGTACATGAACCTTGAATCTGATACAGGTGAAAGGGAGAACATGATTTAGTGAAGGTGGCGGGGGGGCTGTTCTTAATCTAATACTTTAGTGTAAGAAAGTAATGGAATAAAACTAAGAAGCAAGTTGAAGTAAAAGTTTCTACTGGCAAGTGTCTGTAGGAGTAAGTGGGTATGCAAAAATCTGAAAAATCACTGATGAGAATTTTTTACAATTCAGGGTAAGAGAAGATGTGATTTTTGACACAGAACCTATTAGCTCAGTGTGCTTTAGCATCGAGACTCATGTTTTTATTCCATTTTATAATATGAAGTTTGAATTAAGATATTATTTTCATTGTTATATTTAAAGTATGAAAAAGTTAGCATGCCTGTGGGAAAGTGACTTTTAACTTACCAGTTTAGTAATATTATTGCATCTTTTTTGCCAGGGTAGTCAGGAAGTGAATGAGGGAATTTTGAAAATTACAAAGCATAATAAAAAAAAGTGTGTCCAGGAAGCCAACAATATAAAAAAAAAGTTACTAGGTTACAAGGACATTGCATTTGCTATATTTACCTTAGTTTTTACTTGGCAAGTAATCATCTAACAGTTATAGATAAGACAATTCTTACCTCTGTTCCTGGCTGTCCTAGTAGGTTTTAGATATTTTTAGCGAACACATGTTATAAATGAAATTTTTATTCACATAACTGTTTCAGATTGTCAATCGTTACCTCCTACAATCTCCAAACACTTAGCTAGCTTTCTTTCTTTCTTTCTTTCTTTCTTTCTTTCTTTCTTTCTTTCTTCCTTTCTTTCTTTCACTTCCATTGGTGTTTTGCCTACATGTATGCCTGTGAGAGGGTATCAGGTCCTCTGGAACTGGAGTTCAGACAGTTGTGAGCTGCCAAGTGAGTGCTAGGAATTGAACTCAGGACCTCTGGAAGAGCAGCCAGTGCTTTTTAACCGCGGAGCCATCTCTCCAGCCCTTAGATTATTCTTAACTTTTATTTTGTTTGTTTATTGCTATCCTTTAAGGCTTATCTGTTTGTTCAAGCTTATGTACTCTTTAAATACTCTTTGTGCATGTTAGTATAATACTGTGTCATCACTCATTCTTACATTGCCATGGTTTTGATTCTCCTTTACTGAAATGAATAAAAAAACTGTTAATTACTAGTTATAAAAATTATAAATTTTATTATCAGCATAAACAAAATAACTTAAAATTTGTAACTTGAAAACATATTGGGATTTTTAAAAAAGTACCTTTGGCATTTGTTTGCATGACATGTATTCAAAAATTTTAGTAGCATATTCTGGTTATATGTAGTGAGTTGTAATTTAGTAATAGTTGTGGACTCAGTCCTTTGCACACATAGTTTTTTTATGGTTGACTTTATCAATATACGTTAAAAATATCAGGTTGTAGCAAACTAGATAAGTCAGAATGAATTTCTTTTAAATACAGTTAAATGCTTGTTTTACTGCTACCTTAAAATGATATTTTAAAAGTTAATTTGTCAGATGATATTTCTGGCGTAACTGCATGTCTTGCGTTCCAGAAGTTATTTGTCCATAAGCATCCCTTTAAAAGTCTAGTTGAACTTAGGAATACTTGTCTCTGAAGAAAAGTCATCTACCTCTGCCCTAGACACAGCATTTTGCAACAAAGGAATTCCTCAGTCTCTTGACTTAGTGGATAAGTTAACACAATAATAAATTGAGCAAATGGAGCATATATACATATGAAATATATATCTTATCTAGCAAATTTAAAACAAAAATAAGAGCAATATGAACTAGGATAGGAATTCACCAGCAGTGACTTCTTTCTTAGACTGCTTGTGTTCTCCTTATGTTTTGGCAGCACTTGGAAGTTGATGGAGTTGGGAACTGATACTATATAGCTGCAGCTAACTTCTTTGGCCAATATCTTTAGCCAGTGTCTGGTTCTTACTGAATTACGGATTTAATCTAGAATCTGTAGGTACTGTTACTCTCTCAACAATTTTATGCAAGCTGGAAACATAGTGCTAAAATTGCAGTATTTAGACAAGGCTGTGAAATTTAAGTTTTGAGAAGTTAAAAATAAATTATTTTTGTCAGTGGTGTTTCTATATTTGTAGCTATGGCTGTGGCTTCACTTTGTTAGAGGACTTAGACCTGGAAAGGCTCAAGTGCCAACCGTAAAGGCCAGGTAAGATTAGCAGAAAGTATGTTCAAGTGAGATTTTCGGTATTTTTTCATACTTTTCATATATATTAGTCTAAATGCCTGTAATTCATTTTAGAGTGGACAGTTTTCCCTCCATTTTCTGAAAGTAGACTCTGTTTCCAGGCTTCCATAATAACGGACTTAGAAAAGCCAAATTAAGTCAGAACAGGGCAGGCAATTCCTGATTTCAGTAAATCCCACTAGATTAGAATCTTGTGTGCTCACTTTGTCTACTCTTTGAAGTGGGATTATTACAGGGAATCTAGATTATAAGTGCTTTGCTACTTACTTTTCAGCTGCAGTTAGTATGGGGCCAGAGAGCTTTACATAGAATTTTGCCATTTAGGAGTCATTCTTTTAGTGAGGTGCCATTCTCTTCATTTCTTCATGTTAAATCTTGTCTCTAGTTACTCCGGCACCTTACTTGACAAGTAGACTTTGAATTCCTAATCCTCCTACTTAAATATTTTCCTGAATCATTCATAAATGTCTGTGGTTTAGCCTAATCATTATTCTTTTTCTTTTTCTTTTCTTTTTTTGGTTTTTCAAGATAAGGTTTCTCTGTTTAGCCTTGGCTGTCCTGGACTCACTTTGTGGATCAGGTTGGCCTCAAACTCACAAAGATCCACCTGCCTCTGCCTCCTGAGTGCTGGGATTACAGGCATGTGCCACCACCGCCCGGCTCTAATCATTATTCTTAACTCTTAACAGCTTTCTGTGATTCAGACTTTAAAAGTGACAAAACCAAAAACATAAACACCACATCTTCCAAATTCAGAAAGAAAAAATCTTATGTTCAGTTCACAGTCAATTATAGTAAGGCATAAGTAGCATGTAAAAACATACATGCTTCAAGATAGAAAGGCGTTTGTGAGTATATTTGCTCAAAAATTTTACACTATGTATCAAAACATACCAATAGTATGGGCCATCTGTTGGAACAGGAATTATTTTGCTGTATAGAATTATATTTGAATTGCCATATTGGGATGTGCATTGTACATGTGTTGTGGAAACCATAGCATGCTTTTTCCTTTCTAGGTTGTAACCAATGGCCCAATTAAATAGGAGCCCTATGCTTTGTAAAACAAAGGATCATTTCATTACCTTGCTGTTTCAAAGCCCTTTAAGTTTGAAACAAGCTAACAAGCCCAGCTTAATGTCTTCCTTTTTTCCTTTTTCTACTGTACTGTACCAAACAGAATATTACTGTTGCCTTCAAGTGCCCTCAAATTCAGAAGGTGAAGTCCTTGAGGACAGATGATACATCTTGCTTTCTTCAGTGACCTCATTTGCTGTGGTTTCACCCAGATTCATAATTTTTCAATATCGAACATTTAATTAACTATACCTTGTGTGTACATTGCATTTGTATTCAGAGTCTTAATTCTTGAAATGTCTTACCAAGTCCAATATGGACAGTGTCTCCAGGAGCCTTCAGTGAACTTCCCAGTGTTCTCAGAATTATTTAAGCATGTGGAAGAAAGTTTTCTATTTACTTAGAAGATTTTCTGTGTGTATTATAATCACTTATGTATAGACTCAACCCACTTACGTTGGCGCGGAGTGGAAGCTTTTGTATCAGCATCTGCTTTGAGCAAATGCCTGTACCATGTATATTCTTTAGTCCTCACCTGTTAAAGCAGATTATATTATCTATAGCATGGACAGAAAACAAGATACAGCACATATAAAGAACAGTGAACTTTTAGTAAGCAAACAAGATAGAATCTGATATACAAATTAGTATTTTTATCCAGTGCTCCAAATTGAGCTCAATGATAAAATGAAGATAGAATTTAGTTATATTTCTTTTTAATTCTACTGACAGTGCCTCCCTCTCTTCCTGTCTCCCTCCCTTCTTTCCTTCCCTCCTTCCTTCCTTCCTTTACCAACTGCCGTGTACCAAAACTGAGGCTTTATTCATGCTAGGCAAGCCCTCTGCCACTGAACTAAACCTCTAATCCAGCTTTGATTTAATATTCAGGTATATGTTCCAGATTCTTGATAACATTTCTGACACCTTTAACCTTCAAAATTTGACTAGTAAAACTTATAAAAATAAAATAGATTATAATCTTGTGCATTTACATTTATTCTTGGCAGTAGCATAGGTATGCATATCATTCTCTAGATGTTTATGTAGAAACTAACATGCTGTCACTTACCCTGAAGAGGTTCCTCACGATGTAATTTGTTCTAGTTGTTGCTTCAGGCACCCTTTCAGCCAACAGAATTTAAAATATTTAAGGAAAACCATAAGTTGCTTAAAAATAACAATCTAGATTTACATTATTTAAATTCATTCAGATTTTTTACTGAATTGAATCGTGCTGTGAAAATAGAGATATATTTGACTCTTACTTTGTCGCTTCCTACTTTGAAGAATGTTTTAAACATAACAGAGTTCCATACATTTAGAATTTAAAGGAACCTAGAGAGCAAAGCCAAGGGCTTTGGATTTTCCTTAAAATTTGAGTGATGTGATAAGTGAAATTATTGTATCTAACAGAAATACCTTCTTTTAGTGCTGCAATGGCTGGTAATGTTGAAAATATAGGGCACCTTTGTTGAAAGTTTCTCTGTATGCTACAATAATACTATATTTTAAAAATTATAACAATAAAATGAATTAAGGGAAACATTACAGTTGATAGCCTTATAGATTTCGTTTTGTGTAGGTGGATAGGCATGTCTACACAGAAGTATGTTAATTTTAGGTTTTCTGGTAACAAAATGTTTCCTTACCTACATCTCCCCATAGACTAGGAGTTAAGGTTAAGATGAGCCAACATCCTTCATAGTTCTTAAGAAACCTGAAGACTGTGTTCCTTTAGCATCATTTCTTTTTCCTGCTGCATGCTGCTATAGTAGCTTATCTGGTATGGCTGTGTCAGATGCTGGGGGCTATGATAAGGAGCATAGCTTAGGTACACCAGAGCTCATAGGCTTGAACAGTATTCTAGCATCGTGATCCTTAGTTATGCATTGTCTTTAGACATGTTAAACATTTTTAGATAAAACAGGCTACGTGTTTCCTTTTTGGTAAAGTCAAGTGCTTTATCTTCATTTACTGACAGTAGCAAGAAGTCTTCTAGTATGTAGCTTAACTTCTTGATTCATTATTCCCCCAGCTTATTTGATGTTGGAGACCTTTTGAGAAACATATAAATGCGTTTGGTGATACGCACACTCAACAGCACTTAGTTTTGGAGCCTATCTAGAGTAGATTTCAACATGCAGAGTTCTGTAGGAGCAATGGAAAAGGGAGTCCAGGAAGTCAGTTTTGAGCACTGCATACTGAACAACGAGAATAAAAAGGACAGGAAGAGCTGGTGAGGTGAGGCAGGAAAGATATAAAATGTATAAAAGGATGGGTGGAAGAGTATGGTGTATGTGAAGAACTGCAATAGCTCAGTATTGGCTACAAAACTAAGAAATCATGTCAAGAAAATTCAGTCTATTTAGATATGTAAAGAACTTTGAACAACATGACTGACCTAAAATAATGGTAACCTCAAAGTGTCATAGTAACTTTGTTTACACTTTTTAAAAATGAAAACCAAAGCTCTGAATTTATTTTTTAAAACAGAAAAATGTGAGATAGACAGTTATAGCTGAATCACCTTCCATAAATTGCTATTGAGTTCTAATGTTACTTGTATTTTAAACAGTTCAGTCATCTGTGAACATATTAATGTAGGAATAATGTACTTTTCCTTATAAAAATTAATTGAATTAAATTTCCTCTTTGTAATTAATCATAGGATAGTCTACCTGTGAAGAAAAAAAACAATAAAAATATGTTTAAATTTACAGTTTTGGGTTTTCCCTTCCCAGCATCTAGGCTTACTATAGAATAAAGAAAAATATAATGTGTGCTTACATTATGTAGAACTAGAGATATAGTCTGGGGAGATAGGTCAGTTGAGATTATAAGGTCTTGAGTTCTACCCCCAGAATCTGTGCAATAAAAAGCTAGAGGTAGTGGTATGCACTTATACCACCAGCACTGTAGAGGCAGATAAAGGCAGATATCTGGGACTTCAGACTGTCCAGGCTGCCTGGCTGATCTAGAAAGTCCATGCAAGAAAAATGGATAGATGGTATTTGGCAAATGATAGCTGAGGTTGTCTTCTGGCTTGCATATTAATGGGTACACACAGGCATGCATACACAGAAATGAGCATGTATGCAAAAAGAAGCAACATGTTGAAATATTTTAAGCATAATTTACATATATAATCCTAAATACAAACCTATTTGACTTTTTATTTTGTATAATACAAACATAGCATTTGAAGAATGATAACTCCATTCTGTTAGATAGCCAGTGTTCCTGTAACTATAGAAAGTCTTCACGTTATCCAACTATAGTCTTTGCAGTTTCTATTTTCTTACTGCAAATTATACATTGTATTTATATATTCAGAGCTGGGATAATGGAATTAAAAAGTAAGGATCTGTTTACTCTTCAACATATACCAGCACATTGGCTTCTTAAATAGTACAGCACTTTATATTTTGCATTCCGAATATACTAGAGGATTTATTTTACAACTTTTGAGAGCAGTCATCTTAAAATGACAAGAATGATGATGTGTAGTTTGTGGGTTCAGTAGCTGATACTGCCTTTTCTTATAGTTTTAATGGTAAGTTGTATACATTAAAATATTTCTGTTTATTAATTTATACTTGATGACATAAGGATTACTCTTGATATGAAGCTTTTGTATTTTTTTGAGGTACCCATCACGAATTGAAAAAATTGATTATGAAGAAGGGAAGATGTTAGTCCATTTTGAGCGCTGGAGTCATCGTTATGATGAGTGGATTTACTGGGACAGCAACAGGTTGAGACCCCTTGAAAGACCTGCACTAAGAAAAGAAGGGCTAAAGGATGAGGAAGATTTCTTTGTAAGTAGGAAGCTTTTCCCATTTGATGCTTTTAAAGGCATAATGACATTTTAAAAGGATCGTGTCAAATTTAAGAGCCTTTTTTGTTAGTGAAATGTTTATTATATATGGCATTGATCTTACAAGTTGTTTGAATAGGATTTTAAAGCTGGAGAAGAAGTTCTGGCTCGTTGGACAGACTGTCGCTATTACCCTGCCAAGATTGAAGCAATTAACAAAGAAGGTATGCATTTGACATGACCTGAGACTTATATAGGACTGAGAGAAAAAATTCCTTTATTTCAGATTTCAGTTAAGGTATATAGTTGTTACATATAACTTTTTTCTTGTTTTATGTTGTCCT
The DNA here is from genome assembly GCA_907169655.1 of Acomys percivali. NCBI lineage: Eukaryota > Metazoa > Chordata > Mammalia > Rodentia > Muridae > Acomys > Acomys percivali. The sequence continues at coordinate 80,255,633 of OU015748.1, read as the reverse complement.
GTGTAAATTTCCTGCTAGTATTCTTTACAGGAACATTCATTAAATATTGCATAGCATGACATGGCTCTTGACTTTACATCCTGAATCAAAAAGCCAGGTGTGTTAGTAAGCTTTACCATGAGCCTGGAAATTTTCAGACAAATAATAAACTTGACCACTTACTGTCTTTCAAGGAAACAGTCCCTGCACACCAAGTGACGGCTTTTCAAGGACATTTGGTCTACCCAGGGGACATTTGACTTGCTATAACTTGTGAAAGACTCATAAGCTAGTTAGAGCTAAAAAGGTTTTGTTTGATGGATAGGGGGGGGAAATGGTTGGACAGAAGCAAAGATCACTATGTGAGGATCTTAAAAATCTCTCCAATAATGGATTTTATTTTTATTTGGAAGTGATGAAAACAATGGAAGAAGTTAAACTTTGGGTTAAAATTAAAAATAAGCTTGAAAGAAATAGAAGGTAAGATATAAGCAGCAAACATGTAAAAGGATGTATAAAGAATTCGGTATGAAAAACAAATTACAATACTCTAACTGATAATCACTTAACAAAGATCTCAGTTCCATTTATGGTTTTAGTGATTTGGAGCTGCAGGTGAGGCTATGGTTTCATTTCTAGTGGTTGCCCACTCACTACAGGAAGAGCTGAGAGACCACTCTGTCACTAGGTATGCAGATTGTTTCCCCTTTGCCTTTGTGTGCTTACATTTTTGTGGAGCTGTGTTCCACTATGAATTTTTTAAGTCTTGTACCTAAGCACCCTAGTGTTCAGTCCAGAACCTAGCGCCGAGTAGGTCAGTCAAGACCATTGATTACTCTGTGCTGATCGGTAGCTGTATGGGTAGAAAGAACTCATGAATCTATTCTCTTGGGGCCTATGTCCTTCCCAAACGAGACAAAGTAAAAGCACATGATGGTCTGTAGCTTAAGATCAGCTTTGTTGAGTATGGAACGCTTTAGGACTTGCCATAATTTCTAAGCATGTGCTTGTGCAGTTGTGTACACACACATGCAGTATACTCAAACCACCATCACTGCTTATCCTATTCTATTTATTCACAGGTTTTAAAACAGAAAATTAAGATTCTGTGAGTAGAAATGTGATGTTACTGGTACTGTAACAACTGCCATTTCTAGAACAAGTAGTTTTAAGGAGTCTTTAATGAAATACTAAGAGGTAATTTTTAAACTCTTTTCTAGAAGTATTAATGTTGATTTCCATATGTCCCACATGGTAGATAAGCCTGCCTCTTTTCTCGAAGAGGAAAAATGTGGGAGTTGGGAAAACCCCAAAATGGAGCTAACTAATGGGAGCATTTAGATTATTGTGATACAGATTACACAAGTGAAGAGAGAGCAGTACAGATCTATGAATAGGAAAATGAACATAAATATTTATACGGTAGTTTATCAACATGACCTTTCAGCAAAATAATAGGTTTCCCCCTTGAACCTATGATTTTCCTAGGCATGAATCTTGACTATGTTTATGGTACCAGGCCAAAATCTGTGGAAGGGCCTCAAAGCCGATCAAGATGGCAATTGTTTGCCCACCTCCCCTCTCCTGTGTAGGCTTACCTCTATTGCACTAATTAACACAGTTTGTTCAGTAGGTTGCTATTATGCACGTAGAGTAAGACCATTGGTTGCTTTTATCTCCCAGAAGCCTGCTCACCCCCTCCCCCCCCTCCCCCAGACAACAGTAATTAGACTCAATGGGTTATTAAAAAGAGCATGTGAAGTTGAGGAAAAGATAGGTTATGGGTAGAGTTTGAGGGAGAGAGTAGTAGGGATATGGATGTGATTAAGATACATTGTATCCATGTTTAAATTTTTGAAAGAATTGAAGTGGAGAAAGGATGATAGGAAATGTGGACTAGAGTAGACAGAAGTTTTCAGCTTGAGGAAGGACATTGAAAAGTGGTTAGAGTTTGGTGCAGTACGAGAAACAGGGAGGCATCCAAATGGAGGAAATAGCATGAACAAAGGCTGGAGGAACAAAGGTCCTGCCAGTAGTTTAGCAGACTACATGGGCCACCCAGGAGTGTCATGTGGAGGAAGGAAATGAAGAAACAGTTGTAGAAGTGATGGTAGTGCAAGGTATGTATATAATTTGGCATTCTTAAAATTTTTCCATTGTCTTTACATCCTTGCTACTTACTTGATCATTTATTTCTTAAATTCTAGTTTAGGTTTAGAACTTTGCAGTATTTATTGAATTATGAAAGTATATGAAAATGTGAAATAAAATTGTATTTTCACGATACAAAAAGAAAATTCTTTTTACATATATGCCATTGGCTTTGAAGTCAACTTCATACCTATTAATAATAATGATCATGCTTCTTATTTGTATTTCTTTTGAAAAGGCCAGATATCTACTTAAAGTGATGTTCCATTTTTCATAAATGTAAAATCTGCATTACTTTTTCTATAAACCGTCTTTCATATTGACTTGGAGCATGAGATCTGCCACAGAAAGTAAATGTGTGTCAGCATCTACAAGCAGACAAATGCAAGAAGGGAAAGGCGTATCTGGCTGCACAGTGTGGTAGAGATGGCTGTGCTGCTGCCGAGCTGAATCTCACACAGTTGCTATCCTCAGCTTCTCAAGTTGATCGTGGTGATCTGTAAACACCTTCCATTTTGATGCTTTCTTAGTTATTTTCTAACTTACATTTCACACATGAGAATATTTTTTTGCCATTTTAATACTATTGTAAATCTTCCTGGGAAAATGATTTTATCATATATCAGATCTTTCTGTTTCCTAATTTAAAAGTAACTTTTTCCAAGAGAAACAGTGATCATTCCTGTAGAAATACTGTTTCTATAAATTATGGTTTTATATTTATGAGATGATTCTAAGGGTATTTATGTCTTTAAACAATAAATTTCAAAATTATTCTGTCAAGATCAAAGTTATCTACAGCTGAGTTATCAGGAGCTAATTTGTGTATATTTTAAAGAAGAACTAGTTTATAATTCTTTAAAGATGGAGAGAGAAAATATATTTAATAGCTCAATGGAGTACAGGACTGTGCCTGTGTCAGTGTAGCCACAAAACATCTTTTATATATCACCATTATGTTTAGACTCCAAGTGCTGCTATAATGTTGCAACTTTCTAATTATTCCGACTGCTCCTATTTCAGGAACATTCACAGTTCAGTTTTATGATGGCGTAATCCGATGTTTAAAAAGAATGCACATTAAAGCCATGCCTGAGGATGCTAAGGGGCAGGTAAGAGTGTTCAGTATTCCTGGCTACTTAAGGGATGTCTTTCTGAATGGCATTTGATCAATATACTTATGTATATATTTTATTAAATGAACTAATTGTAGGGTTATGTGCTGAGAGCCCCAAATAGCAGCAAGAAAGAGAAGCTTAGTATGTAAAATAAATTATACACTTGATTTTTGCTTCTTTGGTTTTAGACCTGCTAAAGTTATAGGTCACTAGTTTCTGTTCCAGGTGAAATCCCAGCATCCACTAAGCTGGTGTTGTCCTATCGACCCAGCTGGATCGTGTAACCAGTCTATGGGAAGTGAGGTAAGTGCCTTTTTGCTTTTAAATTTTGTTTCTTTATATCTGGTATATAGTCTTATTTAGAAAGCTAATTTTTAATATTAAATTTTATATAAGTTTCTTATCGTCTTCTTTCTTTCTACAAATCAGTTATTCACCTTCCTTAAAAGGCGCTTACCTGACACTCTGTAGGCTGTTTTAGGGAGGGCTCTCTGAGTAGCATAATGGAAGCAGTGCATTCTGTGCTTTGTTACTACCCAAAGCAGGAATGAATGGTGAGCATTTGAAGGAGAGTCTGGGATGGAGCTAAAAACATGTTCCTTTTGCTGAATATGCTTCCTCAAAGATTGGAAAGAAAGGTGCCATTAGAAACGAAAACTATTTTCTTTTATGTTCTACTGTTATTTGGGATTTTCAGCACCTGGACCTACAATTAATTTAAGAACTTGAAAGTAATCAATGAAAATGTCTAATGTGAAAATATGTTCCCTATTTGTTCCACACCATGTAGTGAAAACTGTTATCCTGAAGTGTCTTAAAAATCACATGATTAGTTTCAGTTAGGCCTAAGAACGTTATGTTCTGCAACTGTCTAATTGCACATTTGAAATAATTAATTTTGAGTATTTAGAAATGTGTGATTGCTTGTGAAATGATCAGAGTTTTTGTATGTAATTTAAAGTAAAACACTTTCAATCAATAAATCACATTGTATCCTCCTGTGTGTTTGTATTAATAAAATAATTTTTTAAGCATCCAGTAGTGTTCTTTTTAGTTTATAAGTAGGAAGACTAGACAAAATATTAGGAGGATAGTTTGCTACATAACTTTAAGTCAGTTTATTTTGCTTTAACGCTGTGACTAACTATAGTTATTCAGATGTCATGAAGTGACACTCTTATTTTGCCTTGAAACTTTCAAAGTGGGCTACTGAGACAGTTTGGTTTGTGGTTGAGTAACAGGCTATAGAAATTAGATTTGTCAGATGTCATATTTAGAAGTATTTAGTCACACTGCAATGTGCATTAACATCAGGAGCAATGCCACAATACAAAACTGCTTGATTGGCAACATATTTCCTTTAATTTTTCATTGTCCCTTATATGCAGATTAGAAATATTTACTAAGTATTTTATGAATTTTCCCCCAACTAAGTATTTACTTTAGCTTGAAATTATGATAAAACAAGTAATGAGGCAAAGCTGAGATTCTTTTTCTAGAGTTTGATTAGTTTGAGAATCCTTTTATGAAAATGTAAAGAAAAGCATCTTATATTAACTTAGCAAAGACTAGTGCACTGAGTAAATATATAGTGGAAATGTTCTTCTTTAAATCTTCTTTAGCACCTGAGTAAGATGAGACAATAATAGCAATTTTATGTACATGAATTTCCAGAATTGTTTTCTTAAGCTTAAGTAAAAGTCCTGATGCTATTGTTCTTAACTTTGGGGCATTTAAAGATAGCTTGACCCTTCAGAGAGCTTTCAGAATTTTTTCTGTTTAAGTGTAAGCTGTAAGCCTTCTGGTACTGTGTTTGCAGGCACTGATCTGATATAGTAGACATGATTGGCTGTGACAACGAAAGTGCCTTGTCTTCCTCCCTATCTTTTTTCTGTATAATCTTGAATGTCTTGCTGGTGTCTATAGTCATGAAACTGACATTTCCCAGGATAGAGATCAGTTCTCAGGCTAGTGAAGTATCATAATACTTGCTGTGCTCCCTGATACTCCCACCCCTATTGAGCACAGCAGTAGTAACTACAGAGCAAGAAACAGGCATTTGTTTTAAATTTGAAGTTTGTAAGCACAGCCTCACACTTCCTTTATTCTTTTTGAAGGTGTGCTGATATAAAAGTATATTAAATGCACTGAAGATTGGCCTAAAAATGACCTATAAATCCTCTGCAATTCCCATTTCTGATATTTTGTATTTGTTGTTGTATTGGTGTTAGCAGATATTTTCATATACATATGGTTGATATTTTTAACCTTATAATTGTGAAGGTCAGAACTTAGTGAATTGAATGACTGACGTACAGTTTCACTCAGCTGTTACGTGCAGAGTGTCTCCTGACTCAAACCTCCTGATTTCAAAACTGTGTTCATTGTTAATGCACTTCCCTGTTGTTCTGGCTACAGAGCATTTTGAGTATGTCATTGGTTCTAATTCTGATTCATGGAAAAATTTTGACAGGGAAACTTTTCTATGTAGAAGTTCAAGGGCTGAACACTGGAGGTATTTATTTATTTAATCACATGGCTGTAATGCTTGCCATGATTAACCAATTTATGATTAATAAGCATTTTTAAGTATTTAAAATTTGAAAGCTACAATGATACTTTTTTGGCTGTGTCTTTTCTGAAGGTAAAATAACTTGAGATGGAAATTACCCCCACCACATCTAACATTGCTCAGACAACTGAAACAAACAAAACAACTGTAGTATGGAGCACAGAGTCACATTTCCTTCTTCTAATAAGTTTGTAATCATACATTGACTGCATGAAGCACTGTTGGTGTGATTGTACTTACTCCATCTCCTTATCTACTGTGTTGGCCACTCCATGTTTTTCCTCGTTGGAGTTATCCTCCTCACTACTTCATTGTGTCAAAGCTCAACCATTAGTGATAGCAGTCCCTAGCTAATTCCTCTTCACCTAAACCTTTCTGCATGCATTCCCATCCCTGCACACATTGAGTTCTTTGCCTTTGTTTAATGTCTCTCATCTTGTTTGGAGGACTTGTTTCCTCCGTTTTAGCTGTCCATTTTTCCAGCCATTTTTTCTGTCTTTGAGACCAACTCCTATGCCTTTATTTCTGAAATCTCCCATTACTTTTGTTTTTAGTCAGAATAAGGCGCTTCTGTTGTCTCATGGTATTTTTTATTTCTCTAGTGTGTGTCCTGTCATATCATCTTTTCTTTTTTTTCTTTTAAAAGATGGTCTCATGTAGCCCATGTTGTCCTTGAACTTCTTATGTAGCTCAGGATAGCCTTAAACTTCTGATCTTCCTTGCCTATACCTTCCCCATCACACTGTCTTATGGTTAATTTTATTTCTCTATAAATTCCTTGACTAGGCCTTTATCTTTGATCAGCTTTTGTATTTTAATGTTAGACTGATACCTGGCTTTTCTTATGTGACATTTAATAGAAAATGGGAAAAAAAAAGAAAAAGAAGAAAAGAAAAGAAAAAAAAAAACCATGTTAGGTAAAGCACATGATGTGCAGGTTATTTCAATGATGGAGGGGAGAGGGAACTGTAGATGCATTTGTTGTTCATTCACAGTGGCCTGTTTATCTTTACCATGTATTTTCAGGGATGAATAGTTAGTGCCTATACTTTTTTGTTTAAATTTGTTAATACTAGTGCTTATGGCTCCTTCATGCAATCCACTAATTAAATTCATTTTATGTTGTAAAATTCTTTTCAGTTGCTTAAAATAAGAACTATGCATTAGTGGATGACTAACTCTATAGAAAAATTACAAATGTTTATTTAGAACATACTTTCTTAATAAAATTCAGTATAGCACCACTTTATGCTTCTTACTTTCACAATAAAGAATTTTCAGTTAAAAATAAACTAAAGATTCATGTAGGGTGAAAAAGATGTCTCATCAAGTAAAGGCTCTTGGTGCTGTCTGATGGCCTAAATTTGATCCCAGGAACCTACATGGTAGAAGGACTTAAACAATCTTTTTCCAGCATGCATTTCATAGCTTTGTGCTCCCATACATAAAGCATAAATAAGTGTTCTTTAAAACGATTAGTTTAGCAACTAACAATTTTCTTTACTAGTATTATAAAAATGTGATAAATCGATCCTAAAGTTTAAATGTTTAAAGAGTAAAATAATAGTTTAATTTCTAAGAAATTAACCATGACTCAAATGGAATGTGCATCTGAAAAAGGAATAGTAGCTTGGTCAGTAGTAATACATTTTTCTCAGTATTCACAAAAGTATAATGTAATTCTCTTCTGTGTGGTCCACTGTATTATGAGAAGGAAAAATAATACCACTTTTAACTCTAAAACATTGAAGTAGCATGTCATGTAGCATTCCAAATTTTCTAAAGGAGTTTTGATTAATTGTATAAAACATGCCCAAGGACTACTTGCTATTGAATATTTTTTCATTTTATAGATGGATTTTCAGTTCAGCTAATTATTATTTTATTAAGTTAAAATCTCAGTCGTGATGATAATCTGCCACATAAATATAATTATCTAGTTTTTACATGTATATGTTTGAGTAGCTGTCAGGATGCAATACATATTTTTATTAGTGAAGCTAATGTTGAATTTTTAATACTTCATGTTTTATGTTTTTCCTTTGGAGGACTGGATTGCTTTAGTCAAAGCAGCTGCTGCAGCTGCAGCGAAGAATAAAACAGGGACTAAACCTCGAACCAGTGCTAACAGCAATAAAGAGAAAGAGAGAGATGGGGGAAAATGGTTTAAAGTACCTTCAAAGAAGGCAGAAACTTCAGCTTGTATAGCCACAGCAGAGACTGAGAAGAAGGAAGAGCTACCCACATCTAGTGAACCATTTGGTACAAAATACATTCTTATTTTTCTTTCCTGTGACACGTGTAAACTGAGGTAGCAAATAAGCCAAAATCTCTCAGTCACCTATCATTTTTAATTTAGAATTAAATTATTTGCCCCTAGCATGATAGAGTGACTGACTCAACTATCTTATATATAAAACTTTGACGATTAAAGGTCAGCATTTGAAATTAGCTGCTTTCAATATTCTTGAGTATCAGTCATTTGACATTAGTAGTTTTGTGTTTGACATTGTTGGTTTTAGTTTTTAAGGGATTGTGCTGTTTCAGTTTGCTATGTAGAAGAAGCAGTAAGTCATTCTCTTTGAGCTTTGCTTCAAGAATAACTACTCAATAGGCTTTTATTTCTGTTAGATCAATCCAGAGGGATTTGTGCTTGTTTAAGTTATAATCAAACACTAGTATATAAATGCTTTCATTAATTTGCTATCTATTAATCGTATGTCTTAATTTTGGTATTCCAGACAAATTCTCATATATGTGTTCTGTTAAAAGTAGGACTTCACATAGACAGCGTTCCAAAGATCGTCTTTCCACAGCCAGAGTGCACATTAACAAACAAGAGGAAAAATAATCAAGGCAACTCATTTCAGGCAAAGAGAGCACGACTGAACAAGATTACTGGTAAACTACAATGATTGTTTTGGCGGTAGGGAGTAGTGGGCACTAGGGCTTCATGCTAGAGTAGTTTCTTTTAGTAAAGTAAAGTGGAGCTTTTGGCTCGGTATAAGGTAAACATTTCTCAACACTGTCAGCTTTGTCTGTTATAAAATGTGAAATATAGCACATATTTTCTACCTACCTCACAGGGATGTTGTGAGGACCCATAAGCTCAAATGTTACAGAAGTCTACGGTCTTAAAATCACTTCCATGGTAGGAATAGTTTCTGTCAGAAAAGGGTTGTCTGCATTTGTCAACTTTGCTGGCTTTATTTCTATGGCTTTAAATATTTTCACAAATAAACAGTCTTACAAATGACAAGGCCTACTTACAGATGGAACCATTTGTGGTTTTAAAAAAAAAGAATATTTGACTAAATTAAGTTCCTGACTCATTTGTTATTTTCTGCTTTTTCTCTTGAGGTTGGTCTACCAGAATACCTTCTTGTAAAGTAGCATGTAGCAGTCTAGGGATGGTAAAAAGACAATTCATTCTAGGCTGTGTTCAGTGCTCACACAAGATGGAATTGAAGTATTATATCCAAGGACAATCAGGGTATACCTGAAAGTTCTAGGTTCTCAGCCTAATTGGCTTTTAGTATTTAAATGAAATCATGATTCTAATTCATTTTAAAGTACACTTTAAAGGGAAGCTTAAATATTTTAATGATTTGGACATCTGATTTTTAAAAACAAAATATTTTCAAGGGCCTTTCATCTAATAAAACCAATTAAACCTTTGTTGACATCTATTTAAGTCCTTTGAAGAAGATTACCTTCTTTGTTAGATTCTGGAATAAACATTAAATATGTGTTGTGTCTGTTTTCTAAGAGGAGACCTACTGAAGATGACTGGAGCAGAGGGCTCTTGTGAGCTGCTCTATGAACAGGGCTCATTGAGTGTTAGTATTTCCTTCTGCACTGAGGGAATCAGGCTTGTTCTCTTTGTTTACAGTACCTTCATGCATTACTCTGACATGGGGTGTATTTGCTGTCAGGACAGGAAATATATGACTCCACCCATTAAACTTTTTCTTTAGAAATTGTTAGCCTTGGAGAAATCCAGAATCTTCTCTAAATTGATTGTTCTGCTGTCAACTTGAGACTTCTGTTGAGGCTTAAAATACAGAACTCAGTGCTACTTGCAGGGCAGAGTGGAAAGCTCCTCTCACTCGTGACAAAAAGATTGAAACTACACTGTTGGAGGATTCAAGACCAAGGAAGACGGAAATGCCACTGACAGGACACAGCTAATTGCCAGCTTCCCAGCATCATGAGTTTTTCTTCTTCAGCTACATAACCTGCTTTTAGTTTCAACCAACATGCTTTCACATATGCCTGCTTCTAAATTACTTACGAGATGGTCAAGCTCAACATTTAAAAAACTAACAGAACTAAAGTCAGCTGAGTGTACACGTATATAATCTCTGTATGGTCTTGGAGAGACAGTAGTAAGGATAAAGAAACCCATTTATTTGTGCCTCAGATTGTAATCCAATTTGCTTAGTAACACTTCAGGTCTTCAATGAAGGGACTTTCTCTTCAGTTTTCCTTAGGAATGTCAACTGTAATGGTTAGCAACAGGGTAACACATAAGAACCTTCCTATATGAAGCTACTATATTTTTATTTACTCAGAAGATTTACATGTATCACTGCTTTTATTTTTTATTTTATGTCACAAGGATGTCATGCAGAAACAGTAGATGTAAGACTGTCTTCAGTAGGTTAACCTGGAATTTCTTTGTATACAGTGAATCTCATTTGTCATCTGTGGAAAGAAATGAGAACTGGTGTAGAATAGTAGATTCATGTTGGACTTCTGTTCTTTTAAATTTATTAAGTTCTATGTGTATATTTTTGTCCTTTACTAGAGAGGAATGGGTAAGAATTGTGGCAGTTTGTTCTTACTTACTTTTCTATTTTTCCACTATTTTCAAAAATACTTCCATCTGATGATTAGTGAACCAGCTACTGGATAAGTTTGACTCTGTAATGGTAGGCTATTTTGCCTCCTTCCCTTCATATGCATCCTATGGTGATTCTGATCTGAAAACTATATAGAGAATGATAAACTGATGAGGTTTTCAAAGTTTGTAACTAGTAAGAAGTGAAATTATAGTTGGGTTCTATATGTGTGTGTATTCTCTGGTTATTGTTTTTGAATATATAATGTGCTTTACTGATAGTCCTATCATATGGTGTATGTATATTCATTTCAGGTAGACAGTTTTGCACCAAAAGTTAAAACTTCTAACTTTAGAAACAAGTTGCAATCAAATTGAGTTTTAGTAGACTTGAAAATAGTGACTGTCCACAGGGTAAAGAAAGAAAGAATAGTACTGAGTACACACTGTGTTCTAATTGCTGTCGGTGTTGCTGGAAGTTAGAAATGCTTGTGCAGTGTCAGGAATGTTTGAAAATTTTGAAAAAAGTCATGAGATTTAAATTTATTAGGGACACATAAAGTTGACCAAGATTTTAACCACTTTGTTCTTTGAGCACTCCCCTTTGTATTCTAGGGAGCTCTGGTCTCCTCTTTCTCAGTGAAGTAGATCAGTACAAAGTGACTTTGTTTGGTGGTAGGATTCATGATGATTTGATGTTCTCTTTCTACCTACTGTTACTGTCTTGATGCTGTATTATACATTCTTTAAGGCACACTTCTGGAGCAGAGTCTGTTTGTAATGTACTGATAATAAGTATTTGCAGTAATTAAAATTAGCTTCATTTGTGTCTGTTTCATTCAACTTCTCATTTACTCTGGATATGAAATTTCTTCTTAGAATATTGGCAAGGAAAGATAATTGGATTTGGACTGTCCCTCCAGGCAGAAGTAGAATCTCCTCTTCAAATGCTTATTCTATCAATGTCTGCTTTTGTTTATGCCTAGTAATTCTTTTTAAAGTTGATGTGGATGTCAAGCATACAAAGTTTATTGTGCATATTTAGAGCTTTTGAATTCTCTAGCTATCAAGTGTAGTTTCAAATCTAATTTTAAGTAGGTTGTCTTAAGTGCCTGTGTATTGTCTGTGGCCATATTAAAAGGCTTTCCTTTCCCAACAACTACTAAAAATGGCTTTTAATCGTTTTGGTCTATACTATTGTAATAGGTTATGGATAGATTGTTTTGTTTCTTTTACAACTTGTAATGTATGCTGATATTTGAGCTTATAATTCATCTCTTGATGAATATAAAAAATTCTTATCACCTCTAGGAAAGGAAACAGAGTATAGTTATTTAATATATTTGAATGGCAAATATGTGTCATATTTGAATAGGTTTAAGAAATAGAACTTATGCTCATTTCCTGATATAAAAAGACCTTGATTCTATATCATTAATAAAAACTTAACTAGCACATTGATTCTCAAGAATGTTAGCTGAAAAAGAAAAAAACCAGTGAATGTTTTAAATGTTAAAGAAACAATCTATACTGCATCTTTTGTGTTTATATAAAATATGTTTACAGTGTAGTTAAGATTGAATTTTTGGGTTAAAAACTTCATAAAATAGTTTATATGCCTTTATTTCTCATTAAATCTATACTTTATAGGAAGTGGGACAGGAAGAAACTATGCAGTCTGTTGTCTCAAACTAGGTGGAGTAGTAGTCACTAATGTATCAAAATTGTAGTTTTGTTGAGCTTCTTAGTTTCATATTCAGTTGGAGACATTCAACTTTCCAGTAAAGCCAGTGCGCCTTCTGCCTAATGTAATATTTCTCTCTTACTACTTTTAGGAGGTCATGTGAATATGTGTGCTTCCATCTAGGTTACTTAACACCTTTGGAGTAGTTACTTGAGGAAGTCAGGCCAGATTGCCTTATGAGTAGCTCTCGGTCTTGTAGTATTTTAGGGAACCTTTTCTCTCCTAAGTACTAATAGTACAGTTTCAGTAATAAAGGTGATAAAAATTGCTATAGCAAGTTTACTATTGTTATAACTCGTTATACATGTTTCATTTTACAAAACCAAGTAGTAGTCCTTTTAAAAGCCTGATAAACCTGGTCTCATAAAAGGTACTGACAGAATGAGCAAAGAATTGTATCTAAGGAAATTATTAATGAAGGCACAATTTTGATATTTTTAAAACATAATCATCATAAATAAAGAATTCTGTCTTCTAAAAATCCAGTGTTAGGGAGATATGTTACAAACAAACAAACAAACAAACAGAGGTTTCCGCTTTGTCATCATGTGTATAATGAAGCTATCAGTGTAGATGTTCTAGGGACACATACATTCTTCCCCTTTTATATCAAATGGGTCAGTGAAATGATTTTGAAACTTTTGGAAGAGACATAAGTGAGCAAAGATACAAATGCACAAAGCTCAGGTTAAAGAATATAAGTGAAATTAAAATTTAAAAATACTTTTTAAAAACTAATATGACAGAATGATATTTTACTCTGCTTTGTGAGTATTAGAAATATAAACCATCTTAATTGGGATTTTCAAGCTAGAATTTATACTTTTTCAGAATAAGTATATGTATTTAAGGGTCTCAAAAGTAACATTAAGAAGAAAAAATTTCACCCAGCTATGTGAACAACTCAAATTTAAGGATGTTTGCATCTATTAAAAGTTAGCATTTGAAAATACTTCCCATATATTGAAATCTCAAATGCTAAACTTTTAGAAGTTTATGGTGGTGAAATGAGTATTTTTTTTTCTAACAAGCCATTTCTGTACAATTTCTCTGAAGGTTTGTTGGCATCCAAAGCTGTTGGGGCGGATGGTGCTGAAAACAAAGACGACCACAATACGACAGCTCCAGTGCTGGAGCAGGTATGAACGGTAGCGTTTGATTGTTTCAGATTCCCATGGGAACGCTCACGGAGCTGCAGTCCGCACATGATTGCAGTTGCCCCCCCGATCAGATATGGGAATAGAGCACTGACTCATTGATGCTAGATTTTTAACTCTGCCTTCTCCCAAGTATGCAGATAAACTATGGACTTCATGTGCTTACATTTTCCGTAGACTGACATTAAAGCCATTGTCTCCAAAATTAGAAGGCCTGGAGATAGGCATCCCAGGGTATAAGCTTCCAGCTGGACACCTTTCACCTTTAGCTTTCAAAAAGACCCTTACACAAATACTTTTCATTTGTGAGTTTAAACAGGGTTTTTTGACATCCAATTAAGCTTCTTTTATAAGAAGTTTCTTTTCTATTGTAATGGTGTTGTTAGACTGTTTTATGAATTGATCAATGAGCCATACATTTTTGCTAGGATGTATATTTTAATAACTACAATAAACAGAGAATTTAAAAAACTTTTAAGGGTCTGTTTTAAACCACCTAATAGAGAAATTTAAAACTGAAGGTTGCAGTTTGCTAGAATTAGCCTTGGCTACCTTTAAGTTCCCACAGTACCTGTACATAATGAGCTGTGCATGTTTTTCCATCTTCTAAGGGCTTAATTGCTTAGGCACTGTACGGATACAGTAATAGCCATAACTGGATTTCTTTGGTTCTCCTGTTTTTAAAATCTGAGCCTTAATGTAGTTTCAATATATCCTTTTTGTATAATCTTAATTTTCTTTATTAGTAACCTAATAAAGAAGACTTTAAAATGAGTATCTTTTGGTCTTCTCTATATGTGTTTTAAGGGATATCCCAAATTTCATTGATATTGTATTGAGTTTTTCAGTGTTTATTCAGGCCTAATTTGAAAGCAGTACATTATTTTGGTGCCTCCATTAATGTTGTATTAAATCAGTTGTCTTTTAAATTGAGATCAATATGTCAGTGACTCATACCTTCTGGGTTTTTGTGAGCATCATATGGTTAAATCTTTGCCATTATTGTCAGTATATCAACCAAATTTTAAGTAACTTTTTTACTGTGTATGATTATATTCAATGTCCCAGATATAACAAATATTTTGTACTCCTACAACTGTTACAATATACTCAGAATGCGATATATCAGGGACTTGGGTAATAAAATATTTCTGGAAAATTCATTACAATGTCAATCTTTCATTACACATAATCTGTGAGGTAAATGTGATTGTGAAAAGTACTTATTATATGTGGAAGTTAGTTTAGAATTCAGTAGCCACTTCAGAGATACAGTTTTAAGAAGAAAGGAAAATAGAGTGACTCGGCTATTTATTTGTACTTGCATAATTTAAAACTTCTGAAAGTCCTTGCCAGTTTTGTAACAGAGACCAATAATCATTAATTGAACCTTTGTAAACTGTTCGAGAGTTTAAGGAACATTATGTGGCCCTCTTTTATTTTGTCATTCAGGTTGATTTCAATGTGCAAATGTTTTGTAACCAAACTCTTAATTTTAATGCTATATGTTAGCCTTGCTTCTAAGCTAAAAAGCCGAGTTATAAAAACTCTAAACTATCTCAGTTGGTATCAGCAAGAGATCTAAATAAGAAGTTTTTTTTTTTTTAATTGTTGCTAACTTCTGTTGTCTAAGGAGTTATAATGCCAGTTATGACAGACTGATAACAGGCCTATAGCCACAATTTGCTGTGCTAATGAGTTTATATTTCTGAACTATTCAATCTGTGGTTTTGAGCCCCGTTATCAGATTATTAGTTATAGATTACTTACTTAATTGTATTAGGGAAATGTCATGTTATATTTACTTTTGGATAAAACTTGCATTTGATGCATAATAATTCAGTAAGGTTTAAATATGTTACTTTGTCCTTGTTTAGAAGTTAAGCACCTTATCAAGTTATTAATTTAAGTTTTAAAATCTTGTTTTATAACTTTGTAACTCAAGAGTAATGGATGCTGTAGTGATGTCTCTCACATATGTGAAGATGAACAATAAAATTGTTTATTTACAAGTAATGGCTCTAATTACTTTTCTGGCAACACCTTTTATGTAAGCTTAGGAATACTTTCTATCCTGGAGTTCTTTTTCAAATAATAGTTCCCCTTGCACATATGTATAGTGAAGAAATTCAAGAGTAGTAAATGAAAGTTAAATGAATGGGACACTTGACACAGGGCCTTTTTTGTAAAATGCCTAGCATGCCATCTATAGAACATTCAGTGATGCCATATTTATTATCAAATGTGTAATTCCCCCACCAGAATCTGAGTACATTTTATTAGTGAGAGCAGAATTATTTCTTTATTTGACTCCCAGTCAATGATCTTTCGTATTCTAAAAAACTGAAGATTACAGATATGATGAATACCTCCCTTCCCCAAATATTTAGAAGTTAAATAATTTCTTGGGGACAGATATGTTATTAATAAGGCTAGCACCTTTACTCTTTATAGTGGCTCACCAAAATATCAATTTTTAAAAGTCTCTGTCTCACTCATGTTTTTTTGTCAGATATCACAAAGAAAACTAGTATAGGCATCCCAGTATAACAGATTGTGGATCCAATGTGGCTGCTTTCTGTTGTCTTTAACAATAGATGCATTCACACATATTTCTACATGTGCAGGGAATTTTACTGCCATGTGAATAAATTGTTCTTTATGAAAGAACTGACAAAGTTCTAATTTTTTAAAAAGTGTCAGTTGGCAGGAGTAAGGTAAAAATTCATCTAAGACTGCGACGTATTTTGTTTTTAAATCCAATGTTTTAACTTACACTTTATCTTTTTTCTGTTGTTGTAGTTGTTGCTTGTTCTGTATTGTTTTTTAGTCTTTTAACTCTCTACTGCTGTTGGCTCTGATTTCATGACGAATTTTGCTTATGAAACTCTAGCTTTCAGCACTAAAACGAGTTAAAGATAATGTTTTGTTAATTTGGTCATTGTTTTCCTGTTGAGATCTTTCTTTAAAGGGAAACTGTCTACTGAGATAGCCACACACTTAATGACAGATTATAAAAACTATTCTAAAAGGCAGAAGTTGAAATGTATTTTTTTCAGTACTCTAAAATATGAAATATTTTTTCATTTACCTAGCTGTTTTAATACCATTGACAATTATAGTTTCAGAAGAGAGCAGTTTCAAATTAGTACTGAAATGTTTGTTCAACAGGTTGTATATTTAATACTGGAAAAATTTCATGGGCATTAAAAAAAATAGACTCATAGTTGACAGTATCCCTTTAAAGACAGCCTGTTCAACTTTTAGTTAATAATTCGTGAGGTTCTTTTTGGTTTTTCATTTGTAATAGAAATGTTATATGTTGCTTAACAATGTTTTTGGATACTAAAGTTGCTTAACAATCAAAAATAGAATACAAGAAGAAAAATGAAGAAACCAAAATAAAAATATCAATTTTTTATTATTTATTCAGGCGATTTCACCTAAACCTCAAAGTCAGAAAAAAAATGAAGCTGTCATTAGCAGTTCTGCCAACACTCAGAAACCTGCACTGTTATCCTCAACTTTGTCTTCAGGGAAGGCTCGCAGCAAGAAATGCAAACATGAATCTGGAGAGTCTTCTGGGTGTATAAAAACCCCTAAGTCACCACTTGCCCCAGAATTAATACAAGCCAAGGATTTGACGCTTGTATCTCAGCTTTCTTCAGTGATAAATAAAACTAGTGAGCACAGACTTTACAAATAGTTACTTATCCTGTAAGATAGATTCAAAACAGTTTTGTTGTAGTTATATTGCTGGGTTGTTTTTTTTATGAAGTTTCTTTCAAAAACTCGAAAGTTAAATGGCTATGACAGAGAAAGCTTAAAATTATTTCAAGAGTAGACCATGGACATTTCTTACTGCTTTTCTGCTCCAAGTCTGTACTGCTCATTAAGTCCTGCTATTGAGTGACACAAATCCCATTGTAGTTTCACTCTCCTCAGCTAATAATACAAGGCCTGATTCATTACAAAAAAACAAACAAACAAAATACACACAAAAACAAAAAGAACTATAGAAAGACCCTTGGTTGATGTTTTTTTTATGTGACTCCTCAGTCCTCCTGTGGTCAGGTAGGAGGTATCTCCTTTTATTTGTAGCCCTCTTAGTGCCCTTTATTTATTTATTCTTGTTATGCTAACAAGGCAATCCTGAATCCAGTCTCATCCTTAACGAAAGGAGATCATCTTCTTATTATAAGATTTGACTGCTGCAGTGCTAATCTTTCAAGTGTTAGTCTTTTGAAATCTTTTTTTTTCCCAACATGGATTTGGCTAGATAAAAGATAAGGTTTATGTTCTCCCCAAGATTAGTATTCAAACCAGTTACCTGGAGTGTCACTAGACAGGTGACACTTGCCTTTTGCTCCTTTACTTAACAAATAAATAAGTGTTGTAATCAGAAAGTAAGGATAACCCATTTCCTTATGAATCATTCTGTATTGTGTCTTTCAGAATAATGATATTGTCATTTGGGATACTATCAAACATACTAACCTTTTTTTCACTCAGGTCTCATATTTATCACTAAACCACACACCTCAAATTTTAATCCATCTTTAATTTTTTTAATAATTAAGCAAAACCAGAGGGAATAGAAAATTCTTTCCTCAGCTGGACATGGTGGCACACACCTTTAATCCCAGTGCTGAGGAGGCAGAGGCAGAGGCAAGCAGATTACTGTGAGTTTGAGGCCAACCTGCCATTCTGCTTTCAGGAGCGAGTCCAGGACACCCAAAACTACACAGAGAACCCCTGTCTTGAAGTACCCATCCCTCCCACCCCCCCCCCCCAAACAAAAGAAAAAAGAAGAAAGAAAATTATTTTCTCTGAAACTTCATTAAGAAAAAAATGTCATTAGTAGTCATTAGATTATCACATGACACCAATAAACACTATATTTTGAAGTTTTATATAATGATAGAACTACAGATTTGTAAAACTTACATTTGTCTTTTGTATTTTCCCCATTATCATCGTGTCTTTTTTTCCATTAGTTTTCATTGTCAATTATCCTTAAATACTCAAAACATCAGCTCCTTTAAACTACTTCTTTCTAAATTAGCAGTAATGTATTATACTATACAATCCTACCTACTATATCATTTTCAGGTTATAGTCTAAAAAAGAACTCTCAAGCATTATAGAATTGTCCAAAAAATTGTGTTAACATTGCTGAAAAAACAAATAAATGGATACAATCAGTTGTTTGAACAAGTGAAAATATTCAAGGGCAAGAATAGTATCATACCAATTAATATCTAATTTGGCCTAATAAGCACATTGGTTTGTTTGTGTTCAATTTTTTGAATGAATCAGGCCCCGGATTTATATCTGTAAAAGTCCATGTGGGAAACTGAGGATGGGATGTTATTTACAGTAGCTTCTTCACTTGGGGAAGGAAAGCAAAACACCAACTGTATAGTGTGTATAAGAGCTGTCACCTGTGCCCCTGCCTTCCTTTCCCTTTAGAATGCCTAGGTTGGCTATGGAGAAGGAGTTTCTCTCCTGATCCCCTCCCTTCCCTTCTCCCTCTACCTGTCTCTCCCATTTTTGCTTATAAAGAGACTACTACCCTGGAGGCAAAATGGCAGTTCACACAAGAATCCACAGTTAGAGAGCTAACTCCAGTTTTACACTTGGGGAGAGCTACTGGAAATTGATACTCCATGTAGGTTTTAGATTTTAGAAGTTTTGATTAACTCCTTTTTTTAAGAGAATGCCCCCCCCCCTTTGATTGCCTCTGGAACATACCATTTTTATGGTTATCTAATAGCAGCATCAGAGTGCAGAATATGGCTCATTTTTCCCGCTTATCTCCTTAAATATTATAAGATGACCTTGGTATGTATCTGCTTCGTGAACATTGAAGATCTTTTTCTAGGTCCTCCTCAGCCTGTGAATTCCCCTAGACCTTGCAAGCATAGTGAGCGGAGAAGACGATCTCAGCGGTTAGCCACCTTACCCATGCCTGACGATTCTCTAGAAAAGCTTTCTTCCTCTTCAGCCACTGATGGGAAAATATTCTCCATCAGTTCTCAGAATCAGCAAGAGTCTTCAGTACCAGAGGGTAATGTATATTGATTTACTATAGAACCACATGTAAAGGAAGATAAATAACTCACAACAATTATACTCTACATATACTCATATACTCTACAGATACCTATATGGTGCCTTCTTTTTGCCAGACACTGTGTAAATACCGGTGATCTACACTGATAGGAACTGAGCTAGTTTCTCTATTTTAATATTATGATTTTCTTTTTAATTTTATATAGTGCCTGCTATTGCACATGTGCCACTCCAGAAGCTGGGGCCCTGTCTCCCTCTTGATTTAAGTTGTGGTTCAGAAGCCAGAGCACCTAGAGGCCCAGAGTCCTCTTCTGGTGGTGACTATTCCAGGGAGGAAAAGGAGGAGGCACCTTTGTTTGCAAATCCCTCATCCAAAGTAGTGAGCTATGTGAAAGGAGCTGCTGCAGCCGCTGGTAAGGACACTCTTGGTTAAGTCTAGCAAAAACATTTTGATGTTTATCTCCACTTGAGTTTATATAAAATCCTTCTAAATACTTTTAGGCAGTTTTTGTTTTCATATTGAGTTTCTCTATTTTAAGATTCTTTACGTGACTGTTTTTAGCATTCCCTGGAAATATTTCTTGTCATTTTGCTCTTCATTCTCTTTTTCTCCCTTTTTCTTTTGCTTTTTTGGGGGAACAGAAGTCTCTTAATTTTTTTAATTATTTTTAATTTCTTCACTTTACATCCTGATTGTAGCCGCACCCCCCCATCTCCTCCTGATTTTGCTTTTTTAATGTATGTGTATTATGTGGTATTGCTGTACCTGGAGCTAGCAAATTGTAGCTACTCAGTTGGGTCAACCTAGCAAGTTTTAGGCCACTAGGGCTACATAGCAAGACCCTGTCTCAAAACAACAGTAAATAAGTTATATGAAATGCTTATTTTGTTACTAGAAATTATTAGAGTTAAATAAAATTAGAGAAAATCTTATTCTTGAAGCAAGAAGATACTTTAGGAGATCAGTTCCTAGGTTTACAGACTTCAGTGAAAATTAATTAAATCTAAATAGAATTTAGATTGAATTTAATTGTTCATAACTGTATTATAAGTATAAGAATATCCTTTATGAATATAATTTATTATTGTTTTGGGGAACTTGAGCCTATAAAAGCAACCATATTTAACTTTTAGGTGCTATTATTGTTTATGATCTGAAAACATTTGTGGTATTTTTTATTAAGTTGGATCTTTTTAATCTGGCAAGATTTATATTTCTTATGTATAGTTGCAACATTTTATTTAGAAGTTTTATAATATTGCAATTTCACAAAAATATATGATTTTTTTTTCAGAATTCAAGTAGTACTTTTCAAGTATCTTCCTAGTAAATTACTAATTTGGAATTGGCTGGTGAGAGATTTTCATCCAGTTAAATCAGGAGACAAATGAATAATAGCCAACTGCCTTGGCAGTAATTGCGTTTAGCAACATCGTCCTCAAAGAATGTAGTATTGGCTTCTTGGATGAACCCAAAGTATAGCCTGCACTGTTCTGTCCATGCTACACACTGAAATGGTGACAGCAGTAGCTTAATTTAATGTGCAGTCTTTGACTTGTTCCATTTTACCTGTAAAGATTTAAATTTGTTTCTACATAATAGTCTTTTCTTATTTAAAAATAAAAATGTGCATATCTGAAAGTTTGTAGGATTTGAGAACTTGCTTTTGATTTCTCAGATGTGATCCACTATCTTTGATATCATCTAAACCTGATCTTACAGTAACACAGTTTACTTTGCCCTTTCTGTATAAGCTTCCTGAATTATCATTAACCTTTTAAGGAAGTTTTTCTGGAAAAGGTCTGATGCATTTTTTTTACAATCTGGAACTCCTTACTTCACTGAACATGAAAGTGACCGTGATGTCATAATAACATGTACCTATTGGAAAAATGATTTTTCATGTGTATGTGAAGATATTTATGTGTTCCTTAAAATACATATTTACATTGATTGTAATGAGACTGAAATACAGATCAGTCTAAGTACATGTCATAATTAGCGCCAAGTAGGGCTGGAGCGATAGCTTCTTTGATCCCCCAACAACCACATGGCAGCTCACAACCATCGTAGCCCCACTCCCAGGGGATCTAGTGCCCTCTTCTATACACATATGGTACATAGATGTAAATGCAAGGGAAACACAGACACACACACACACAAAGAAGAATGTCATGTCAGCCATATTGTATATTTTAAACATCAAAGCAGTGTTTGTACACTAAATTCATTTGTCCAGACGATTTTGCTTCTAACCAGGGGATTAACTTGGTTTTGTTTTAGCTATTTGTTTTCCCTTTAAATTCCCTTTAAATTGGCACATTTGTAGCTATATTACCTTGGGGAGTTAGTTTTTTGTTTTGTTGATAATGTTGAATTATATAATGGTAAAAGAAAGGCACAACAATGTGAGCTTAAGAGCACAGTACTCAGCTTTTGTTGTTGTTTTTAAGGAGAAAGGGTTCATTTGGCTTATAGTTCTAGGGGACACAGTCTACCACAGCCGGGAAGTCAAAAGCATGAGGCAGATTCATCACATTCGTTATAAGAAAACGGATATCGATGAATGCTAGTGCTCTCCTCAATCTGGGACCCAACTATGAAATTTAGGCAAGGTCTTCTTACCTCAGTTAGTGCAGTCTAGATAATTGCTTAAAGAAGAAAATGTATGGTTTTAAGTTAGCTACTGAAAGCTGGTATATATGTAATCATGTAGAGTGTATTGTGTGTACATTATTTGTTTAAATTATTACATTTCTTTTGAGTTGGTATTTTGCTTTGTTTCTTTGAAACAGGGCCTCACTATGTCCATAACCCAGGTAGTTTGGTATATTACACCAGACTGGTTTAGAAGTCTTGGTTTTCTTTCCTTAGCTTCCAGTGTGCTAAGATTGTAGGCATGTGCCATCATATCTGTATTTGATAATATTTTTGTTACCTAACTGTTCTGTACTATTTTGAAGTTACTTTGGGCTTCTGCTTAATTCCTGGGTTGATGTATATCTAGGTTTTTGTTTCTTCTTTCTATACCCATGTAAATGAGTGTATGTTTACATGTATTTGGTGGGTTTCTGATTATAAAAATAAATTGTTTCAATATTAAAACTTCTTTAGGAAGCATTATTTATAAGAACTGTATAAGAAGCTTTTTAAACTTGAAATCCCTAGGCAGTTTAGACTGATGAGAGTATTAGTTAACTGAAAAGTAGTTTAGTAAACCTAGGATTCTTAACAGGTTAAATTCTACTTTTAATTGTGATTCCAGTAGAGATTATGGGCTTTCACTAATTGATCTACATTCGTTCACTGGGTTGTATGCCATCATGACTGACTCTAAAGTTTAGAATATTGTTGCTGCCCACTTTAGAAATATGTAAAAATAAAAGGGAAAGAAAAAAAAACAGTACATTTCTAAAAATTAAAAAAAACAACAACAACAACAAAAACCACCCCAACAACTTTGTTTTTTGTATTGTTGTCAGAATGCTTTTTATGACAGCCAGTGAATCAAAGGAAGAGGCACAGCTTAAGAAATCTTCTTATTCTCTGGGATGCAAAGTAGATCAAGTTTCTTTAAAAGGATCCTTTTCAAAAGACACCTTTCCTGACGTGGACCTGAGGGTGTCTATCCTAAGTCCTGCCATTAAGGTAAAGGGCACAGAGTGCTGAGATACAGAATGTGCACTCGGCTGGGCATGGTAGTGCACGCCTGTAAACTCAAGGAGGTAGAAGTAGGTGGATCTCTGAGTTTGAGGCCAACCCTGTCTCCAAAGCAAGTCCAGGACAGCCAAGGCTACACAGGGAACACTGTCTCAAAAAAAGCAAAAAAGGAAAAGCAACAGACTCTGCACTAAAGAAGCTCAGCCTCTAGAAGGAAATCAGGCTAGGAGCTGAACTGGACAAATAAGTGAGAGTTACATATTTCAAGATGTAGAATCCATAAGCAGTATATAGTAGGGTAAAGAGAGATGGATCAGAGTGTAGAGGTGCTTCCTATGCCTGAGAACCTGAGTTCCAGTGCCCTGATTCACATGGAGGAAGGCGAGATCTGATTCTGTTCAGTAAATTGTCCTCTGACCTCCACAGTGCACCATGGCACACATGTACACCTGCACACATAAAACAGACAGATAGGTGAATAGATAAATAAACAGATAAATAAATACCTTAAATAAAAATTTGAAAGTTTGAAAAAAGAGGCACAAGGTATCGTTGTATACAGGGAAAGAAAATGGAAAATGTGGTCCTCAGGAGGCCTTTGGCAGAGGAGGAGGTATGCTATTAGCTAAGACAGCAAAAACCATCTGCTTGCCCTCTGTTCTCATTTTCTTTCAGCAAAATTTAAATAAACTACTTCCTTCACATTCAAATTTTTATTTTAATAATGGGAATTTTATAG
Source organism: Acomys percivali (assembly GCA_907169655.1). Classification (NCBI taxonomy): domain Eukaryota; kingdom Metazoa; phylum Chordata; class Mammalia; order Rodentia; family Muridae; genus Acomys; species Acomys percivali. The sequence continues at coordinate 80,231,594 of OU015748.1, read as the reverse complement.
TAGGTAATGTCTGTGGCCACTTCCAGCTCGAAAGTGTTGATTATTTTTATTACTTGTTTGTTTTGTCATTCGTCATGTTGTCGAGAAAAAGCAAAGGAAACTTATTCTAAGTACTACCATTTTGTTTTCAGACACCATTTAACCATAGAGAGAAACTAAGTTTAAAGTCTCAGGTCCTAGGATTGCTGGGGACCTCTCAGTAGGTGAACAGCTTCTATTGTAAGGAGACAGTTGTCTGAATCCAGCCATCTCAGGGACAACTTGTAAAGAGATAGTTTTTGAGTCCAGCCATTTCAAGGACAACTTCATTTTGCTAGCAGCATCAACTAAGTTCATGTTCTCATGTCTGGGAGCCTATCCTGATTGACAGAAACTACCTTGATCAGCTCCTTAGTCAAAATATGACTGGACAATGCTGCAGCATAGCGGCTTTCCATTGCTTTATGGTTTCATCCTTTAAATATGCTGGGCAACATCCCTTCAGCATTGTAGTTTAGCTCTCAAATCTGTGATGGATCAGTTGTGGCTTGATAACAGTAAATTTCTGTCACCTGCATTGACCTGGTATTTGAGTTATTCTGGATTTAAGTGGACCCCACAACAATGCATTTTATGAAGTCATAATTCATACAAAAGAAAAATTATATGGTGGCATTAGCATTCATCTCTAATTTTTGCAAAATTGGAATTAGCAATTAATATATTGTGTGAAAACAATTTGAAACATTTTTAGTTAGTCTTGTATTAGGAGGCTCATCATACTTTTATTTTCATATTAGTTGAGCAAATCACTATGAAAATATCAAGGAATATTTGTTTTATTGAAGAATATTTTAGTTAATTTGGATATAAGCATTGGTTTGATAAGCATATGAGCACTATATAATATCAGAATCTATATTTTTATGCCATTCAATTTTTGGTAAATTTAGATTAATTTTAGATGAAATTCAATGTGATTGCCTGAATTTTTTTAAATGCAATTTTAAATGAAATGTAGAAAAATAAACATGAAAATGCATTGATTGTCACAGTTAAGAAAGGAGGGCTCTGGTGAGTTCTCTGTAATGAGTCTAGGGATTATATTGTCTGGTTTACATAGCATGTGTTATCACCAAGAAAGCTAGAGATGAGTCTTAGGCTACTCTAAATAGAGACAGACGTTAGGTCGGCCTGGTCTTCCTGTGGCCACCTTTCAGATGACAATCATTTTTGTCCTGTATTTGATATTGACTCTACATTTACTGCTCAGTAGACTTTTAAAGTTACTTCTGAATTTATTTTCCAGAGCTGTTCAAAACAAAGTTGTAACTGTGTTTTCTGTAATATACTTCAACTTGTCCCTACACACACACACACACACACACACACACACACACACACACACACAGAGTTCATGGCTTTGCAGGAGTTAGGCTTTCCATAGTCTGTGGGATTGGAGGCTGGAGAACTTAATGCTCCCTACTCTGCAGTTGTGTGTAAGAGAGTGATCAGCATTCTACTTTCCTACTGGAGTCTGGGTAGCCCTTTGCTTTTGTTCTTGTATTACAGCAGCTGTAAGAGTGTATTTGAAGAAAATGTCCTTTTGAGAAAATTTTAAGATCACTGTCATTTATACTAATAATCCTAATATTTAGGAAATGATGGCGCATGATAAAATGGTAACAATCACACTTGTTTTGTTTTGTTGAATTCTAGAAAAGGTGTGTTTTGTATTTCTATTTGTATGTACTTCTAAATATTTCACCAGTGGTGCAGATCTATGTGTTCATTTTGAAGTGCTTATATGTATAAAATGTTGGCAACCTCTGGTCAGGCTCCCAGTTTTGCTTTGAAACTTGACCATCTGTGAAGTCTTAGGGAAGAAGCCAGTGCCCTTGGAGCTTGCTTTCCTAGAACCACTCAGAACGGCTGTGTGTTCTGCTGTGCCATTCCCTGGTCTGCAGTGCTGGCCTGCTGCCATTATTATATGTGCTCCACCTAACTGAACTCCATGAATATAGCCAAGTTGATGGGTTTTTGACACACCTCTCTCATCCTAAATAATCTCAAGTTCTGAGTCTTTCACTTGGAGATCCAGCCCTCGAAAGACAGAATCATTGTTAGCTTCCCTTCTGCATGCTACACAGTATGGTCTAAGCAGCACTTTCTCTTTGTTTGATTTGTAAATGCTTTCTTGGTTCTAAGAAAACCACATTACATTTGCAGTTTCCATGCTCCAGTAGTCAGCAAAAAGAAGTAATTAAATGTGTTCAACCATCTTGATAAGTGGGGAAATACTACTATGTTTATCTTTGCCACTTAAATTGAGGGATATTTTTTGTAGTTTTATATTTAAACTATATAAGATATTTAAATAAAATATAAAATATTTGACAGGATTGGTATAAATTGATTTTTAAAAATCAAGAAGAAATGTAATTAATGGAATGTAATAAAACATATTTTTATATACTTGAGAGTTTTTCCTAGATTAAACTGAACTACAAACAAGATAGCATTGAGAAATGTTGAGCAGAATTGTGAAGCTTTGTTAAGGGAGTCTGTGTGGTTTTTTTTTTAATTATGTTTCTTTTTTAACATATACATTTATATTATTACGCATGAGTAAAATAAACTACATACAGCAGGAAGAACCATGAGACAATCAGGAATTATATAAATGTTACATTCATAGTGATTTAGCCATTTGTATTTGGCAAACTTGAAGTAAACATCTTTCCTATCTTGTTGGATCTAAATTTCTGAATGGAGATTAATATCTATCATATCTCATCTCTATTAACTTAAAACATCTATCTTGATCTAAAAACATCTTAACCTCTAACCTACTAAGCTTAATTGAAAGACTAAATTATCTAGTCTTCAGAGTCAGAGACTTGAGAAGGGCTAAAACTTAACAATCTGAGTGGACCCAGAGTGCAGGTTTGCAGCTTCCAAAAATGAAAAAAATGACTGATATAGTTTGCTGCCTGAACAGTCACCCAACAGTCTCTATAATGTTGGAGCATCATTTTCAGCCTTCTGGGCCAATATATCTATCACAGATATATTTGCGAGGCAGAAAATATTGAGGACTTGTTTACCCTGTCTTGGCAGAGTTGGGCTGTTGACTCTGCCTCCATCTAAACTTGCCCAGTTTAGTCAGAATTCTGTCTGTGGCGAAAATCAGGACATTTTGCCCAGTGGCTAGTTTGCCATATTTGAAGCCAACTTCATAAGGGGGTTCTTTGATGCTTGAGTCTGTGTTGTTTTCTTTAAAGTTAGTAAGGAACAGTATTTACAAATATAATTTGGACTATTAGGTAATGCATGTCATTAACATGGTATATTTTTATTTGTATTTGAATCTTTGCATTTCACATTTATGTAGTTCAAAAATAAATAGTAAAATATTCCTGTTGGGTTCTTTTTGTTACCTAACAATAAGGGATTTATGCAATGATATAGATGTGATGGAATTTACATGTATAACTTGATTTTATGGAACAAGAGGTCAAATATAAGCCTATATTTTATTGAAATAAGTTATAACTATTGAAAATCAGTGTACTTTGCCAAGAATTTGAATTTTCATTTGGATGCTGTGAATAGTGTCCAAAAGGCTTTCAATACTTCTGGGTTGCCTAAGGTTGTGGTCCTGCATCAGCATTCATTGATAGCCTAGGGCCTTTATATAACTTCTGTTTATGATTAGAGCCCCATTTATACTATTTCTGAAGTTGTGTAGGTAATTTCTCAAATTCCCTACCCCAAAATAGAAAGTAAAACAACACACTTACCAGGCACTGGCCTAAGCATTTACATACTCTGTCCTATAGGATCTTGTAAGAACAGTGACTCATATTGACATTAAGGAAACAAAAGTACAGAGACATTAAACCACATACTCAAGCCATACAAGTAATGAACTGTGGAGTCCAGGAATTTAATGCAGATGGTATGAAGGGGAACCAATATTTCTTGAATGAGTTTTGATAACTGTGCAGACCTTCTGGAGGTAGTGGAGGATTCCTAGTTAGAGTTTTGCAAACAATTGCAATTTTAAAAACTGCTGTATTTTTTTCTTGCTGACTAAACTTACCTCTTATCCCCCCTAACCCACAGGAATATCGAAAACAGAAAAAAAAGTGAAATTGGAAGAAAAAAGCTCCACTGCATTTGGTATGGCCAGAAGTAATCTTTAAGCAAAGATTAGAAAGCTTGACAGAGAGGACAACATCTGTCTCTTCCCTTCCCTTGCTAGGGCTCCTTAAGGTGCCAAGGTCATCAGCTTTTGTGCTCAACACTTAGCTGCATAGGCACCTGTTCTCCAGTGCAGAGCTTGTACTTATGTGTGGTCTTTGGGGATTCTCTGAATTTCTCTGAGTACTTTGCTTCTGAACGTCTCTAGGTAAAATTATGGATAGCTTATAAAAAACAAGCTTCCATCTAATATTATTGAGACTTAAGAATAATGAGTGATATGTTAAAATAGTCATTCTTTTCATATATTCTTCTTCAGTATGCCTTATTAAAAGGTTACCGACTTTTTCACTGTCTTTTCTACCTTATGTTGAGTAATGACTAAAAGTCATGAAGTTATGAATGACAATATGAAATGTTATTTAGGTTAGCTATATGGAGTCACTGAAACTTAGGTTAATATAATTGGAAAATTGTGGGTTAGCCCATTCTGAGCTAAAAAAAAATAGATTCTAGAAAATCTTGTTTTAATTTGAGATGTTAAAATGTGTATTTATCTTCTTTAAAGTAAATATGATTCAAGAATGCTTTTTGGATTTTTGGAAGTAATAGAATGAAATAATTTTTTCTTGTTCTTTCATTTATGTATATACAGTAAAGGTATTTAAATATAGAAAGAGTTATATATAGATTAGTTTGATTTCCTTTGTTTTTCTTTTCTGAAGGAAAAAAAGCCATCCATCTTTTTTTTTTAATCTTTCTAAAACATTAAATTATATATAGAAATGCTGATTCTCCATTGTGAGGTCTTTTTTTTTTTAATTATAGAATTTAACTTCTTGGCACATAGTAGGACTTTAGTCTCTTACGCATTTAAAGATTTTAACTACTGTCTGTGTTAACTTTAAGGTGTCAGGAGTTGGGATTTTTCAACACTGCTAATGAAGATCCCTTCTTATAGTCCAATAAGCTAAGCAAGAGTTCCAGACTCATGACACGAACAGTTTAATTGAATCCGTCCACTCTGGGCAGGTGACTGGAATCACTGATGAAAACATAAATGCTGCTTTGAGGGTAACCACAAAGGAGCAACTAAGGATCATTCACAATTATTGAAGGAATTGCTTTTATTTATTTTAGGTAAAAGGAAAGAAAAGGATAAGGAGAGAAAAGAGAAGAGAGATAAAGATCACTACAAACCAAAGCAGAAGAAAAAGAAGAAAAAGAAAAAGAAATCTAAACAGCATGGTGAGTATGCCAAGATGTGTTTTATAGGATTTTGAGATTGCTCAACCTTTTCCCATCGAAGTACAGGTATGGCGAGAGCACTATGTTGTTGAGAACTGAGACATTCTTGTAACTTTCCTTTGTCTTATTTTAAAAACACACAACTTTGCTTTATAAACTAAATTGCAACTGACTAGAGACTTTTAACTCCAGCATTATAGTGAAGTAAGTACTGGGACCTTAAACCCTTTAACATCATGAAGGAGGTTTTTCTCCCCACTGTGTGTGTGTATATGTGTACATGGTCTTTTTTTCTTTCCTTTCTATGGTGTGGGTGTGTGGGGGTGTGTGTACGCGCGTGTGCCACACACAATTCTTTACAAGTATATACACTTGTCCGTCCTTGTACGTGTGAAGGCCAGAGGTCAACATGTGGTTTTCTTCTATAGTTCTCTTATTTTTTGAGACAGGCTCCTTTAATGAACCTGAAACCAAAGCTTATCATTTCACATAAACTAGCTGTCCAAGTATCCTCTGAGATCTTCTTGTCACTGCTCCCTGAGCACTGGATTTGTAGACATACTATATGATGCCTAGATTTTATGTGGGCGCTAGGTCTCCGTGCTTGATAAGCTACCGCTATACCTACAGCCAAAGTGAAGGAGTAATTCCAAACCCACAATTGTAATGTCCTTTAAATTTATTTTGTAGGAAAAGTGAAAAAGATAAATTTTTAAATTTTTTTAGAAAAACCAACAGAATTAGGCACCAATGAATAAAGGAAATCCTAGAAGATGCACTTAAAAACATAATCAAAATGGTGGCAGAATGAAGGTGTGAGATGCAGAAGACAAGACGGCACACTGTAAATGTGTGATCAATCTAAACATTGATTTTATGAAACAATTTTATTGGGACGAAAAAACAAAGTAATAGAAACTAAAATATATAATACTGGCTTTATATTGGGAGATAAACCATTATAGTTCATTACTTTGACTTCCTTATATGATTGCTTATAGGTTCTAAGAAGTTCAATTTGCATGTTCAGACTTCTAAGCCAGGAATGGTGGCTCACACCTGTAGTCCCAGAACTCAGGAAGATGAGGCAGGAGGATGTGCACGAGTTTGAGGTCAGTCTGGGTGACATAGTAAGTTCTAGAACAATGTGGGCTATGGTGTAAGACCCTGCCTATGAAAAAGTAAAATGGCATAAAAATATTTATAATATAAACACCAATTAATAGTAGAATAGGATATAATTTCCTAGATAAGAGGGGAAAGAATATAGTATATGAACCATCTACATCCAAAGATGGCAATTTGACTGAAAATTAGAAAATAATAAACTATAAATAAGATGTTAGAAATAAATATATCATTAGTTATACTGTGTACTTATGAATGAATGGCAGGACTGAGGTTAAAGCTCAGTCTGTATACTTCTTGTAGGTGTGAAAATCTGAGTTTTTTCCCAGAGCTCACATAAAAAGTTCAGATATGGTAGCACACACTTGTAATCACAGCACTGGAGAAGCACACAGGAGGATTACCAGGGGCCTCATCCATTCTAGCTGAATTGGTGAGCTCCAGGAGAGACCCTGACTCAAAGGAAATAAATATTATTCCTGAAGATGCCACCCAGGGTTGCCCACTGGTCTTCCTATTCATGTGCACATAGGATACACAACTATACACATTCATTTATAAATGAGTGGGTAGCATATATGTGTCGGTCAACTTTCCTTTATTATGATAAAGTACCTAAAGAACCACCTTAAAGGAGAAAAGGTTTGCTTTAGCTCACAGTTTGCACAGCTACATTGCTTTGTAGTCTTTGGTGAGATAGAGTCCTATGGTGAAGAGTGTATAGAGCCAGCTTAGGGTAAGCAGCCAGGAAGAAAGGAAGAAAGAAGATGTAGATGATAAGATAATCCCTTCAAGAGTATACCTCAGAAACCAGCCTCCTCCAGTAGCCTATTGGTAGTGTGTTTTAAGTAATGAATTTCTTATTGGATTCATTTATTGGTGCAGTTAGGGTCTTCATGAAGCAGTTACCTCACAAAGGCCCACCTCTGAGCTTTTGAGCTGGTGTATTGGAAAGCAAGCCTTTTAATGTGTGCATTTGGAAGGGACATTTCAGTTGCAACCATAACAATAATTATTTTTTTAATTGAATTATCTTATGTGTAAATTACATATGCAAATATAAAGATAGATGAGATAGAGAAATGTTGAAAATAAAAACAGGAAAAACTGACAAGCAAATTACAGTAAATAAATGAATAACAAAACATTCATAATGCTTGAGATAGATTGCCATGTATGACAAAAATATGGTCTACTTTATAATTTCAGATATAAACTTTAGACATAAGTTTCAGAATGTTGTCACTAAATAATGTCATTATATTTTTTGATAATTAATAAATTAAGAAAAGTAAACAATATTCTGGCTTGGTGTTATGGCATATATCTGTAGCATTTGAGAGTCAGAGGCAGTAGGTTAACTCTCTGCAAGTTCCAGGCCAGCCTGATCAGCGTGGGAAGTTCCAGGCCAACCATAAATATGTAGCAAGACCTTGTCTCAGGCACTACCCTTCCCCCAGTAAAACAAAGCAGGGGAAAACAAAAAGATATCCTGTAAGAATGAGAGGCAGCCTTTTCCTATATTACAGCTGTTATAATTTAACTGAACAGGACACCAAACTCAGTAGCTACTGAACGAAGATCTTGTCATAAGCAGTTCTAAAACTGACTATGTGATACAAGTGTAAACACATCAGCAAAATAAAAAAAACAAGCAAACATAACAACAGAAAAAAAATAGCAAAATCAAACCATGGGTGTAATGCAGACCTTTGATGTTTTGGAGCACAGTGGTCCACTAGCAACAATTCCATGAAGATAAATAGAGTTGCCTCGTTTGTTTAGAAATGATACATCACAGTACTCCATAGCTCATGCATCAAGGAACAGACATAAAAGGAAAATAAAAAGATGTTAAGAATGTGAAAGATGATGGAAATAGTAAATGTCTAAACTCAATAGTGTAGTTTTGTTGTTTTGTTTTATTTTGGGGGGGTTGGAGGAAATAGGGTTCCACTCTGTAACCTAGGCTATCTTGAACTCCCCTCTGCCTGAGCCTTCTGAGTGCATAATTTACAAGTAAATACCACCACACTCAGTCCTTTAAAATGATACTTAAGAAAGCAAAATATATTTTTATTAACACAAGCGTACAGCTTAAAGAATTAGAAAAGGAGCTGAGGAGATGGCTGGCTTGGTAGAAGGCCTGAGTTCAATCCTTTGAAAATCCATGTGAAAATTCCAGGTTGGTGGTACAAGCTTGTAGTCTTAGTGCTGGCAAGGAGGAGACAAGTGGATCCTTGGGGCTTGCTAACCAGGTAGCCTAGTCTGTTGGGCAAGTTCCAGGCCAGTGAGAGACCTTGTTGCAGAAAGTAAGAATGCAAAGAGTATACACTAAGTGAGGCACAACACCCTATATTGTACACTGCCTTCCACATGCATTTGAACATACATGTACTACCCACATTCAAACAAGTATATACATGCACACATACAAATAAGGTTAAATAAGCAAGAGTGAATGAGAAATAATAAAGATGAACAAAGTAATAAATTAAACTATTCTAGAATGTTTTAGTTGCTCACATAAAAAGCTTAAGCTAATAACTTGAAAAGTTAAATGAAAAGACAAATGGTTGCTAGAAATTAACTTCAAGGTAAATAGTCTCCAAAGCTTAAAAGAAGTATAACTAATGTGTTAAAACCTCCCTAACAAAAGCTTTTCTGTTCACTTCTTCCAAACATTAAAGGAAGAATTTTGGGTTTTTTGTTTTGTTTTGTTTTGTTTTTTTTTCAGTAATTTTGTCTTGCTTACCTATAGTTCCAGTGTGTTAGGAAACAGACACAATAAGATGACTTTAGTGCAGAATATTGAAACCAGCCTGCACAACATAGTGGAACCATCTTCAAAAAATAAGTATACACATCAAAGATATCATTCATCATGACCAAGTAGGCTTCATTCCAGGCATGCAGGGATGGTTTAATATACGGAAATCCATCAATGTAATCCACCATATAAACAAACTGAAAATAAAAAACCACATGATCATCTCTTTAGATGCAGAGAAAGCATTTGATAAAATCCAACACCCATTCATGTTTAAAGTTTTAGAGAGATCGGGGATACAAGGCACTTTCCTCAACATAATTAAGGCTATATACAGCAAGCCAATAGCCAAAATCAAAGTAAATGGTGAGATACTCAAGGAAATTCCTCTAAATAATCGGGAACAAGGCAAGGCTGCCCACTCTCTCCATATCTCTTCAATATAGTACTCGAAGTTCTAGCCAGAGCAATAAGATGACAAAAGGAGATCAAGGGTATCCAAATGGGAAAGGAGGAAGTCAAATTATCCCTATTTGCAGATGATATGATAGTGTACATAAGTGACCCTCAAAATTCCACCAGAGAACTCAACAGCTGATAAACACCTTCAGTAAATTGGCTGGATACAAAATTAACTCAAAAAAGTCTGTAGCTTTCCTATATACAAATGACAAGCTTACAGAGGAAGAAATTAGGAAAGCTATACCCTTCACATTAGCCACAAGCAATATAAAATATTTAGGAGTTACTCTAAGCAAGTGAAGGACTTGTTTGAAAAAAATTTCAAAACTCTGAAGAAAGAGATTGAAGATGACATGAGAAGATGGAAGGATCTTCCTTGCTCATGGATCGGGAGAATTAACATAGTAAAAATGGCCATCCTATCAAAAGCAATCTACAGATTCAATGTAATCCCTATCAAAATACCTACACAATTTTTTTAAAGATATTGAAAGTTCAATTCTGAACTTCATATGGAAAAACAAAAAACCCAGAATAGCTAAAACAATCTTGTACAATAAAAGGTGCTCTGGAGGAATCTCCATACCTGATCTCAAACTGTAATATAAAGTAATAGTAATTAAAACAGCATAGTACTGGCACAGCAACAGGCGGGTTGATCAGTGGAATCGAATCGAAGACCCAGATATGAATCCACACACATATGGTCACTTGATTTTTGACAAAGAAGCCAAATCCATCTAATGGAAAAAGGATAGTATCTTCAACAAATGGTGCTGGTCTAACTGGATGTCTATGTGTAAAAAAATGCAACTGGACCCATATTTGTCATTTGTACAAAACTCAAATCCAAGTGGATTAAAGACCTCAACATAAACCAGAGACACTAACACACTTAGAAGAAAAAGTGGGGAAGAGCCTGGAACACATTGGCACAGTAGACAACTTCCTGAACAGAACACCAACAGCCCAGGCCTTAATGTCAACAATTAATAAATGGGACCTCATGAGGCTGAGAAGCTTCTGTAAGACTGGAGACACTGTCAAGAGAAAAAAGCGATAGCCTACAGACTGAGAAAAGATCACTAACCCTACATCTGACAAAGGTCTAATATCCAAAATATATAAAGAACTCAAGAAATTAAACACCACAAAACCAAATAACCCAATTGAGAAATGGGGCTCAGAACTAAACAGAGAATTCTCAACAGAGGAATATCAAATAGCTGAGAAACACTTAAAGAAATGCTCAACCTCCTTAGTCATCAGGGA
>OU015748.1:80196841-80220519 GCA_907169655.1 Acomys percivali | reverse complement strand
CAGATCATGGAAACAGCCTAAGTGTCCCTCAGTAGAAGAATGGATAATGAAACTGTGGTACATTTACACTATGGAATACTACTCAGCTATTAAAAACAAGGAATTCCCGAAATTTGTGGATAAATGGATTGAGCTAGAAATGATCATAATGAGTGAGTTAACCCAGAAGCAGAAAGACTCAAATGGTATATACTCATATCTGCATACTGGCCCAAGGGGCATGTCCCATGAAAGCCTTCACTTACCAGGGAACTGGGACAGAGGGGAGGGCATCCTATTGGGACTCTAGATGAGAGAAGCATGGGAGAATAGCAAAGTAGAAGGATCCAGAGGGTCCTAGAAACCTACAAGTAGAACATTATGATAGGCAGATTTGGGCCCAGGGGTCCTGCTCAAACTAAGGCACCAGCCAAGGACAATGCAGGCGGTAAACTTTAAACCCCTACCCAGATCTAGCCAGTGGTCAGACCAGTCTCCACACTTGAGTGGAGAGTGGGATATGACTGTCTCATGTACTCTGGTGCCTCACATTTGACCATGTCCCCGGGAGGGGGAAACCTGGTGGCACTCAGAGGAAGGACAGCAGGTTACCAAGAAGAGACTTGATACCCTATGAGCATATACATGGGGAGGTAATCCCCCTCAGGAACAGTCATAGGGGAGGGGAATAAGGGGAAAATGGGAGGGAGGGAAGAATGGGAAGATACAAGGGATGGGATAACCATTGAGATGTAACAAGAATAAATTAGTAATAATAATTTTTTTTAAAAAAGGAAAAAAAAAAGAAGTGGTGCTTTCACAAATAATTAGTATAGTCTTTAAACAGGAAATGAGAGATTTCAAATGGCTAAAAATGTAAAGATACTTAGTGCTTAACAGTTGAAATTATTGCTGTGTAAGACTTGTTTTAAACTGTTTGAGCCTAACTTTAGCACAGTGGAGGAATTAAATCTTTTATTTACCACTCAATGGTGTTTTGTATATCCTGCTTATATTTTTTGTATACCAAACAGTAACTGAGGATTTCATTTATGTGGATTTATCATATTAATCCTTTGATGTGTAGCCTGATAGATACATTTTATAGCTAATATAGTAGGAAGGAACTCATATAGCTACCAGGTACTGAAAATCAGATTCAAGTCTACACAGTCAGCTTCAGATTGTTTTTAACTTTAACCATGATGCTAGATTGTATATTTTGCTTCCTTTACCCTAAAGATTGCTTCAGACTATATTCTTTCCTTGATAAGTTTTCACTTGTCTCTATTGGTATGCTGAAATGTCCTTTTTACCTGTTTGTGGAAATGACATTAGGAAAGTAGTCATTTATTTAAGTAGCTCTTTATAATCATCTCATGCAGTAGTGGGTAAACATGCACTCTAATTATCAGAACGTCTTTTCCAGATAAAAAACTGGCATTGTGTCTACCGTGTGCATGGTAAGTTGCCATTTTGGAATTTATGAGTGACATCTTACCAGATTTTAGTTTGTTCTTTGAAGAGGTCTCCTATGTGCCTGTTATTGTGAGACCAAAGGCCTCCTATGTGCCTGTTACTGTGAGATCTAAGGGAAGTAGAGCCAGAGATGTAGAAAACCCAAAACTATAATGAAAAGTTTCCTTCAGTGAGCTTGCATGCAAGCATTGGTATATCTGATGTAAGTGGTAGAACACACACATGGATGTGTCCCTGGAAAACATGATAATTGTATAAGTGTGTTAGGAAATCTGTCCCAAAGCTGGAGGGTTCAAGGAAGGGCAGTAATGGTACTCTTACTTAACCCTTGCAACATAACAGAATTTCTTCCAAATAGCCAGAAGGGATTGAAGTGGGTGGGAATATAGGTGGGCTGTGGAATGCCAAATCATTGTATTTATTTTCTAATATAGAATAGACCAAGAAGTGTCAGCTATGTTCACTTTTTTAACAAAGCTGTGATTTCTTTCACTATTAATATAATTGGTATCTACTTAATTTCCTTTTGCTCAAAGAGCAGTCACTATAGGTTATAGGTTTCATTTCCTGGGCATAACATTTACAGCTGAGTAATCTCTGACAGATCATTTATATTTTCTGTATCTCAGTCTCCTCTCCTAGAATGGTTACTACAGTTTCTACTGTGTCTGAGTAGCATCAAAATTAACTAATATTTATTGTGCAGTACTGTACAAGATATGTAATATAATCAATGTTTTCATGCTTGCCTAGATGATAATATGGGGTCATGCGGATGACTCATTTGCTGTGAAGCCATGTTATGTAAAGATGGTTCCATCATCTGGCTGCAGCAAGATGTCTTGGCAGTGTTCCCACTTCCTATATACTGGGATGGTAGACAGAAAACTGGACGTATGAGACTGCCAGTTTCCACAAACTTTAAATTCTAGTACTCTTATAGGTTGTTGGTTAAGAGTGAAATTCCTGGAATCAGTCTCGCAGGACATCTGGGTGTGATTGTTGCTTTTGCCAGTGACAATGGACTGTTTTTGAACAGTGTACTTAATGTGTTCTGCCTTGATTCTTTGATTCATAAAATAGCATCAGCAGCCAAACCTATTAGTTTTGGGAGAATTGAGAGTTAGCACACAGAGGTTAATTAAATTGTCTTTTTGGTAGAGTCTTTAATTGGTGTCAGATTAGTTGTACTCTAGTTTGTGTGGTGATCATCATGTCAGCTCTCTGAGACAGCTATTAAACTATCCTTTATAAGCCATATTCAGATTCTAGAGGTCAGATGTGAGTCTGGCTTTAGTCTTTTCATCTTCAAAGGAACATTAGCCAGCCAAGTCTTGCCAGGATCTTTTGCCTTTTTCATTTTAAAATAGGTCCCTAGGATTCCACTAGGCCCACAGAGATATCCTATAGCATGTTCCCTGGTTTACAGTCAGGTATTTAATTTTACCTACAACTTGAATTTGCCTTCACCATGATACTTAAGTGTGTACAGGGTCCTGGGACTAGGGCATGAACATACATGGAGGACTGAACTTAATACCAACCAGTACTGTCATCGATGTGTCCCTATAAACTGCATTTTGCATTGTTATTTACTCTTTTACCTGCCTCGGTGGATTCCTTTATCTCATTCTTAGTTGAGAAAATAGACATAGGAGGTGAAAAATTGCTTTCTGTTCACACATATGCACTTCCCTGAACATACTCATCATTTCCTCTGTCTTTGCTAACATGAAAGGGATGTCTCCCTCTGTTGAAATCCTAGCATCTCTCAGCACTTGACTCTGTACCACTTTAGATCCATATAGATGGAGTTGAGGTAGTTTTCTCCACCTAAAATAAAAGTCCTGCTCTAACTATCTGTTTGTTCTCTTATTCCCTCTCCCCATTTACTCCCTAACCCCATCACAGACTCACTTTTACCACTTGATCCCTTGAATAGAAAAACAATCCTGATGCTACCCACCACTCTTCTCAGCTTCTAGTCTAGTGTTACTGCATGTGTCTCTTCAGCTTCCTCTCAGCTGTCACCTTCCTAGTCAAAGCCACCAGTATATCTTATGTAAACCAGTAACTGATCTTCCCATCTCTCCATGTCTCTTTCACTTCCTGCTCTGTCCCAGTACTAGCATGATCTTTCAGAAATGAAGTGGACCCATGTCTCATCATGTTTTCCTTTAAAATTTGTGAATGGTGTTGGTTATATTAGAATAAAACCTAGAAATTAAAAAACAATGTGAAAAGCCCTTAGTACACTGTTGTAGCTGCTTGCAGTGCAGCCTGTCCTACTTATATCTTACACTGTGCCCTAGCAGTCATGAACTTGCCAACTGTGCTCTGTGCTTTTGGCTTCAGATCTTCCCTCCCACCCAAGCTCTTCTTCCTCTTCCCAGAATCCTCCCTCGGTAAGCTGTATGAGCCTTTTTGCTTGTGTCTGTATGAATTACCCAGCTGAGAACAGCAGATGTCTTATGTATGCATGTATAAGATTAATTGATTAAATTATCACTATACTCATGTTAGACAAATGTAGGTAAGAGTAGGAGAACCTCTTACCTAATTGAAAGAAATAGGTTAATTCATTTGCCTGTCTTGCTGCATACATAGCTGTGAATATAATGGAGGAAAATGTAGTAATGACCCTTTACGTTTTCTTCATTATAAGAGTGTACTGGGACCAGTTAGATTCTGGGAATCCCAAGTGTCTGTACTATTTGGGGTTACTGATTTATTTGTTCCTGCCAGCACATTTATCACCTGCATAATGCTCTAGCTGCTCACAGATGACAGAAAGTGGTCAAGTGATTGATTGTATGTCCTCATGAGTTGTGGGGACGCATGGTTCCTTGAGACTTTACTAATCTTTCTTTTTGTTTCTTATGTTTCAGACTATTCAGACTATGAAGACAGTTCCCTAGACTTTTTGGAAAGGTGTTCTTCTCCACTAACTAGATCTTCTGGGAGTTCTCTGGCTCCACGAAGCACATTTATGGAGAAAACCTCAACCTATCAGTACCCGAGGGCAATTCTGTCTGTTGATCTTAGTGGTGAAAGTATGTGTGACTGTGTAATGGTTAAAATAAGACCTGAGATACCTCAGCATGAAACTGAAAATAAGTATATGCTTAGGTTGCTGTTCAAGGAGGCCACACACTTGGTAGTAGTTACATAATCTGATAGGAACGTCGCAATATTAGATTTAAGTATGTGTTTTTCACTACAAACTAATAATGTTTTGTTATTATCTACATCTTATAGGTTAAATAGGCAAACCTATGTTTAAGTAGTTATGTGGGTCTAGTAGTGTTATAGTTAAAATTCAGTAAAAGTCTGTCTTAAAGATAATCCCTTTTCTACCAAGTTTTGTTGTTCACCATAGTTTCTTCCTTCCAGTACTATAAACTATAGGAGAAAAATCTACTTTGGCTTTAGATACTGATATCAGCGACTTGAAGATAGAATTCCAACACAGTAGGGAGAGATGTGGAAGGAAGGAGGAGCCTTAATCTTTGGAAAAGCCTAGGATCCTTATTAGTAGTCTTACTTCCTGCCTGCCTTTCTGAGTACCCTACATGATAGATACCAGGCTGTTTTCTTTGGCCTGTTACTGTCCACTCTTTTCTAGGCCTAACTCATCAGCTAAGAAGGGAGAACATTTTCTTTCCTTTACTGCTAAAAATAGTCAACCTGTGACTTTTAAGATCATAAGTTTCAAAAATTTGAGGTAGGGGAGAGGAATAAGAAAAAAAGTACCTCCTTTCCCTGTGTTCTCTTTACCTGCAGGTGCAGTTTCTTTTTTCCATTTGGTCCAGTGTTTTTTAACTGGACCAGATGTGCACTTTGTAATCCTTGCTCTGGTGTCTTTAAAAGTTTACAGTCTTGAATCCAACCACAGAGCACAGACATAGTAGACATTTATGGGAGGATCCTCTCGAGATAGAATAGCAGCTTGGTGACTTTGGGAAACTCCTAATGTTGCCCATCCCATTTTTTCTATACTTTTATTTTATTACACATGTATAAAACAAACTACATACAGCAGGGAGAACCATGTGACAATAATGAGTTCTATACATGTTACATTCATAGTGAATTGGCCATCTGCATTCGTCTCATTTGGAGTAAGTGTCTTTCCCGTCTTGTTGGGTCTGTATTTCCGAATGAAATTCAATATCTATCCTATTCAACTCTAATAGCTTAACTTCTTTATCTTGATCTAAAATGATCTTGTCCCCTAACCAACTAAGCTTGGTTGTCTTCAGTGCCCCTCAGAGACTTGAGAAGGAATAAAACTTAAATTCCTGAGTGAAACAGCACTGTGGGTTAGCAGCTTCCAAATTGTACAAATTGGCTTAAGACAGGTTACTGCCTGACCAGTCACCCAATACACTTTATAACGTAAAACACATTCTTAGAGCTTTGCCTTTGGAGTGCTTACTGACAAATTTCCAGGTGATGCGAGTATTGCTTATAGGGAAGCCCTCCTTTAAGAACTGTTATAGGAAATAGCAGTGATATCTGAGCGGTAACAGTTTAGAGGGAACAGATCTTAGAAAGCTGCTTGGAGTGATTATCCTATGGCTTCTCTCATGTTAGTATAAGAGGAACATTTGATTTGTATATCTTACACAACTTTCACCTCAGTGACCCAATTCTTTGTCCACCAAATTGAGCCAGACTTATGTTTAGTAGTTATGAATCAGTTATTTAAACAAGATTTTCTGGTTGATTTATTAAATATGTATGCTAATACCATGAAACCAGATCATTTCTATTAATTCCTTTTAGTTTAAAGTCTCCTGTATATTATGGTTGCCATTCTTTTGTTGTCTCTGTGTAGCGCAGGATGAATCTCAAGCAATTGATCATCCTGTTTTAGCACCCAAATGCTAGGTTTAGAGGTGTGAGCCACAGCGTCCACCTAAACAATTGATGCTTAATTGTATTCATCAATACCTGGCTGCACAGTTCAACCATGTTATATGTTGTGTGTAAATGCTTAATATAATGCTTATGTATAATTCAGTGGTAGTTGATTAAAAGGTTATTATTCTATAGTTCAAATACTAAAACTCAATCTTTCACAACCAAAAAGAGGCTAATATTTGTGAACATTCAATCAAAAGTTTGCAAACTGTATAGAAACTAATAAGTTTCATTGTCAGTTTCAGTCTTGGCCATAGCCTCTGTTAGCAATGTATGTATACATGAGATGGAAAGAACTAGAACTATGAAAACTTCAAAGCTGATCTGATTGGTTCAGAGGCAGGCACTCAGTTCACAAGTGTTTGCTCTGCTGAAATGCATATACTCACTTCCTATAGCTCCTTCCTGAGAAATGGCACAGTGGAATGCACTATCGTATGCCCTTTCATGTGTTCTAGACTTGTCAGATGTGGAGTTCCTGGATGACTCTTCGACAGAGAGCCTGCTTCTGAGTGGGGATGAGTACAATCAAGACTTTGATTCAACTAACTTTGAGGAGTCTCAGGATGAAGATGATGCTCTTAATGAGATTGTACGATGTATCTGTGAAATGGATGAGGAGAATGGCTTCATGATCCAGGTACTTGGTCAGCCTCTGCCTGCAGTTCTGGATCACTGTGGGTGCTGAGCAGGTGCATCAGAGAGCTTTCGTTTTTACTGGCCATCCCTCACAAGGTAGTTTTTAACACACTGTCATGCTTTCAGTTGTAGCAGTACTGCTTAGGAAGTCTCCCTACTGAATCAAGTAGACACTTGACTTGTGAGTATTACTCTCCACTTGTAAGGTATCTCTTAACACACTGAGACCTTCATACTGAAGCATTTGAAGGTCCAGAAGGTGGGTCTCCCTTCACAGTGTAGGACTGACTACAACATGATTTTTGTTGACACTTAATAATTAGCAATATTTACTTACCCTTTGGATAGTGGGAACCAAACCCAAATTTCCAGGATTCCCAAAAAAGAAAAGAGAACTTTGTTGTAATAGCTACCAACCTTTCCTTATAAGGGTGTATCTAAGAAATCAGGGAAGTGTGGCCTGTATTTGTGTTGACATGTAGGAAAATTAGGAGCCATTGGTTACAGGAATGAACAAACAAAAAAAAGTAGCCACTTTTTTCCTTTGTCAGTGGTGTTCTCAAATAAAGGTGCTGTGAACTTAGAATTTACCAAATGAGTATTACCTTAAGTGCCCTTGCACAAACATTTTGTAGATTTGCTTCAGTAAGTGTTTTCAGGATTTGATTGCCTGTGAATCAGTGGGAAACACTTGAGGTATTTCTCTTACTTTGTTAAATCATATTTTAATACATGTGATATAAAGAAATTCTTGAAATAGTTGACTATTTCAATGATAAAATTCATCTTAAACATGACTTTTTCTTGTGGCACATATGACTTGAACTGGCAAGCCAAGATAGCAGGCCAGCTAGTAAAAGGCAGCAATATGTGTCCTTGCCTTGCCTGTCCTGGTCTAAGGGTGCCGTTTCTGTCCTGGTCTGAGGGTGCCGTTTCAGCCAGCACTATGGGTCTCTTCTGTTCTCTGCAGTGTGAAGAGTGCCTATGCTGGCAACACAGTGTGTGCATGGGGCTCCTGGAGGACAGCATTCCGGAGCAGTACATCTGCTACATCTGTCGGGACCCTCCGGGTGAGGCCCTCCGCCCCGTGTGGGTTGTGTGACGCGGACTCCAGAGTATGGCCACTGTGTAGAGCACCTGCACTTCTTGGTTAGCTAGACTCCTCTGCCATAACGTGGGTTGAAGATACTTTTTGCCTGTTACAGCATGACTTTCATTATAATCACCTGCACAAACACATTTATGTAGATATGTTGACATTACTGACCACCTTAGCCAAAGGGAGATCATGCCCTTCTCCTGTAGCTACCTTTTTCCCACTCCTGCGTATTGATTTCTAGCTAGGATTGTTTATGCTGATTGGAGTAGACTAATATTCATGGACTGCTGACCATCTGATGAGATTTGAAGAAGTTTTGGATAGTGCCACATACTCAGTTTATTGTAGAATAACCAGGATTCCAGAGCCTTGCCTGTATCTTTTATTTCCGTTATGAAGCAGCTAGATGTGTTTGTGCCTAAAGAGGTAACCCTAGTGATACACTGAAATGAAAACTGAGCTTTTTGACTCCCAGTCTTTTGTACTTGCTTTGTCATGCTTTCCTGTTGCTAAGTACCACATTCTTCATGTAAAATATAATTTCTGCTACCAAGGTAGAGAATAACTACTTATTAGGCAAGTGAGCTGTTCCCATGCCACCAAAAAGATAAAGGAAAAAGGTATAAGAAGTAAAAGAGGAGTAGGGAAATGACTTAGTTTGTAAAGTGCTTTCTTTCCATTCAAGCAGGAGGACCACTGTTCTGATCTCTAGTATCATGTAATGTAAAGAGCTAGGCATGTTTATAATCCCAGCAGTGTAGAGGTAGAGCCACAGGGTACCTCTAGGCTTTGCTGGCCCACCAGTCTAGTCAAATCAGTTCCAGATTCCATTAAGGAGCCTGTCTCAAAAACTGAAGTGAAAAGTGATCAAGAAACATAATCTCTGGCCTCACACATGCAAATAGGAGAATTATTCAAAGTTATGTGACTATAAATACTCTTTTGTTTCTACGTATAGGCATTTGCTATTCATTTTATGTCTTCAATAACAAATATAGACTTTCACTCTTTGTTCAGTTGCATTTATTGTATACATTCTATCTAAACATTGTAGAAAGATGACTGATTCAAACTATTCATATACCTTATATTTAAACAGACACAGGAAGCATCTAACTGTAAGGATCCAGTATATATTAGCATCAAGTTCTTGGATACTGTGGGGTTTCATGAGATGATATTCATGAAGGCAGGATCCCAATGTGCACAGCTACAGCTTTGTTTTATCTGGGTATGAGATTAGTGGAAGAAAAACCAATGGTTTCTGCCAGCCATCTTAGAGAAAGGTAGTTAGTAGATACAATTGAAAATAGTGCATCAGGGTTCCCTTGGCAGATATCACCTGCCGCTGACCCTTCAGTGGCATTCCTTCTCATGTGCAGGCACAGCAGAAGTGCAGAGGGGCGCTTGTCATCTCACCCTTCCTCAGCATACTATCTACTGCAGTTTGGAGTCTTAGTGGTAAAACTTGTCTTACTCATTGAGGAACATAAGTGGAAAGCAGAATCTGAATAAGTAGAATCCTTTATGACTTTAATGTCAACTCATCTGCAGGTCAGAGATGGAGTGCAAAATATCGTTATGATAAGGAGTGGTTGAATAACGGAAGAATGTATGGGTTATCTTTTTTAAAAGAAAATTATTCTCATCTCAATGCCAAAAAGATAGTTTCCACACATCATCTGCTTGCTGATGTCTATGGTGTGACTGAAGTACTGCATGGGTTACAGCTGAAGATTGGAATACTAAAGTAAGTGAACACACTCCCTTTTACAGTTTTAAGAGCTATTTTTATTCTCTGTGTATGAGTGTTTTGGCTGTGTTTATGTATGTACAACACATGGTTGTAGTACCTACAGAGGCAAGAAGAGGGGTTATTCCTGGTAACTGGAGTTATACATAGTTATAAGCCACCATGTGGGTGCTGTAACTGAACCCAGGTCCTCAGCAAAAGCAGCAAGTGCTCTTAATCTGTGAGCCATCTCTGCAGTCCCATTCTTAAAATTTTGAATACAAATTTTAACAACTAAAAGCATAATATCAGCTAACCACAAATATAAAAACAAACCAACAACAACAACAAAGACAAATGCAGGTAGGCTATTTTAGTTATTATTTTATTTGGTAGGAGGCTTAAAAATAAAGCTGTATTTCTTTAAAGATCATAACATAGTTTATTAGGTAGTCTTTTGGGGATCCAGAGTAGCACTTTAGAAGACAGACTATTAAAAGAAGTATACAGTTAAGAAAAATGCTGAGCACTGGTAGCACACACCTTTACTCACAGCACGCAGGAGGCAGAGGCAGGTAGATCTCTTGAGTTCAAAGCTAGCCTGGTCTACACAGTGAGTACCAGGACAGGCAAGGCTACACAGAGAAACTTGGTCTCAGAGAAAGGAAAAAACATAACTCTTTGGATAACAAGTTCTGTCTACCTGGTTCACATCCTACTATTTCCAAAGATGTTAGAGCTAATGTTTTGTCCACAAAGCTGACTGCGGCTGATATGGTGAGTATATTTTCATTCTGTGATAATGATGTGAGATGAATGTGTTCTTCAATCAGCATAAGATGGACTCAGAAAGGGTGAGGAGGCAGCAGATTCTGGATCCTTTTTGCTGCTATGCATCATGGTACTTTATAACCTCACACAGTACTCCCTTAAGGAAAGCCCAGGTCCTTCTAGTAACAAACTGATCTGGATATCTTTGAGGCCTTGTATTCACATTCTTCTAAAGCCAGATCAGAGTTGTTTGATGAATAAAGGAAAGAGCCTTTTGTTATATAAAGTGAGTGTTGTGCTCATTCTTCCCAAGGTTTGTCTCCCATGTGCATTCTGAGCCCCTCCCCCATTTCTTTCCTTTGACTTGCTCTTCTGCCTACTTAGTTGTCTCAGCCAGGAAGCTTCATTTTACATGAGACGTTTCTGTGCCCTTGTGTTTCTGTGGCTCTCTTCTTTTGGTTCATTCTGCACTCTTCATAGCAGCATTCGCATTAATGAAGCCAGACATTAGCCTCTGTCATGCTGTAATGCCTTCTTGCTGCCCCTCACCAAAGGCCTTGAATCATAGGAACTTTATTGACATACCCTCCTTAGTATGTTGGCCAGTCTTTCCAGCTATACCAAAGCATAATCTCTAAATGAAATATGCTTTCTTCGAAATCCAGGTTTTTTACAGCTAATTTCTCTAGAAGATGCCTTTCCATCATTGCCTGCTGGCTAGATTTGAGCCTGCTCTTCTTAGTGCATTGCATGTATAATGAAACTACCATTATTTTTATGTAGGCCTTGGGCCTTGAAGTCCTCCTAAATTAGGATTACAAATGTGTGCCACAGGCCCAGCTCTAGGCATAGGTTTTCAGAGGGTTATGCCACCTCTCCAAATTCCTCAGAGGGCATGGCAGGATTCATTCCACCAGAGTGTGGAGCCAAAGAACTAGGTTTCTTTGATTGACATTTTTAAGGGATGATTTTCTAGATATTAAATTGCTACAAGTCTAAAAGATAAAAGATTATAAACTAAGAAATTATAAATGGGTATTACTAGAAGAAAACTAACTTGAATTTTATTTAGAAATTATTAATTTGCAACCATCATCAAGCCTATATGACAGGGGTCTAACCACTCTTTTCTCACAGGAGTCACCTAAGACTACTAGAAAACACAGATATTTATATTACAATTCATAACAGTGGCAAAATTACATTTATGAAATAGCAATGCAAATAATCTTATGGTTTGGGTTACCACAAACATGAGTAACTGTATTAAAGGGTCACAGCATTAAAAAAGGTTGAGAACCACCGCTCTAGGGGAGGACTCATACCTTCTGAGTAACCTTGCACTTAATTCTGATGGAACCATGCTCTGTCTGTTGGAGAATGTATTGTGCTGCAAAGTTACCTACACATGATCTAACTTGTATTTAACATGCAACACCCTAAGCAAGCATAGGCAATAG
This sequence comes from Acomys percivali, assembly GCA_907169655.1. Classification (NCBI taxonomy): domain Eukaryota; kingdom Metazoa; phylum Chordata; class Mammalia; order Rodentia; family Muridae; genus Acomys; species Acomys percivali. The sequence goes on along the minus strand of OU015748.1, from coordinate 80,208,434 downwards.
TCAGGGTATATATAATCATCTTTGGAAGACAGTTGTTCAATAGCTAAAATAAAAATAATTTTTATTCTGCAGTTTCTTATTTTGAAATTGATCTGACTGCAGTATTCTAACTTATGTGCAATTTTACAAATTCACACAAATCTATTGGTAGAGAACTGATGGGATAGATTAGACTGTCAATACCATTTAACCATTAAAGTCTAAATAAATAAAATCTGTGTGAATTATTGTGGCAAGATGCCCACTGTGTGCTGTTTAGGAAAAAGGAAAAGTATGGTGAGTCTTTCTTATATAAAAAGAAAAACAAGTATATTCCTCTTAAAACAACAACAACAGCAAAAGACTTATTTATTCTCATGTGTTTGGGTGAGCACCCACATGTATGTATATATGTCAAGAATGTACCAGAAGAAGGCACCAAGTTACTGGCAGTTGTGAGCCACCTGATGTGGTGCTGAAAACCAAACCAGCTGGGTCCTCTGGAAGAGCAGAAAGTGCTCTTAGCTGCTGAGGCATCTCTCAAGCCCATATTTTCCTATTTTTAATAATTTTGTATGTGTAGAAAAGGCTGCATATATGGCATTTACAATTGCTATAGACTTGCTTTTTTTGTGTTAGTTGTAATTTTTTCACATGAATAGTGATGGATTTTTGATTGATTAAAGGGTATAAGATATGTTCACATGAAGTTTATGTACCATACAGTGAAAAAATTCTATGAAGAAACATATATGTACGTATACATATATATCAAACAGTGACACTAATAATCAAAGGAATTAAGGTCATTGTTGATTTTCTGAATATTGTTTCTTTAAAGCTGAGAAGACTTGGATTTTGGATAAAATGATAGAGGAGTCAACTTAAAGGACAACTTTGTCTTTGATCCTGACCTCTTCTCACATGGTTACGAATTACAATTTTTAGCTTGCTGCCATTTTTTTTCCCTGAACTGTTATTTCTCGATTTTTTTTACCAGTTAATCTTTTATTCCTATTGTATATATTAATATTTTACAGAAATAAAAAGATCAAGTATTAACCTGCAATTACATGCCTTCTGAGTCCTTCCAGTGTAGAGACCTAAGTTTTTACACAAATGTAACCAGCACACAATAATTTCTAGTGTAAACTAACATCTTTTCTGATTCTAAAACATGTTTACACATAATCTTAACACATGCCATTTAACTCTCTTCTTATCTTAAGGAATAAACATCATCCTGACCTTCGTTTCTGGGCTTGTTCTGGGAAGAGGAAAGACCAAGGTCTGGTAGTAGCTGGAGCAGAGAAAAAAGTGGCACATCAGGGCACAGCTGACTCAGAGGGAAAGAAGTATGTACAGAACCACAGAGAACCACCTCTGAGAATGGAAGGAACTTACATAACAAGTGAACACAGCTATCAAAAGCCACAAAACTTTAGTCAGGACTGCCAGTTGCTCACAGACCCCAGAAGCTCAGATGATGAGGAGGATGATGAGGATGATGATGAGGATGACGATGATGAGGATGATGATGATGCTAGTAGTTGTGAAGAAGACGGGGAACTCCATGTGGGAGATAAAGGCCATCTTCTGTACTCAGCAAAAGGATGTGGATTGTCAGAGAAGGTAATGTTCCCATAGAACAAGAAAACAAGCTGATGGAATTAAACACACCTAGCCCTCGGGCTTTGCTAATCCTTAAATACCTGTGTAAACACTTATTTTTTCTTTCCTCCACCACAAAATATTATCCATGTAAACATTGAGTTTTGTAATCTATTCAACTGCTACCCTAAAGTTTTCAGTTTGTACACACACTTGGATGTCTCCAGTAATTAATGAGCTGCATTGTGTATCTGAAAATGAGTATGTGTGGGACCATTTGGGTATATATGGTGTCATAATGCGTCTTCCTTTAACGTGTTTGGAGAAAGCATTGCACTGTAGCATATTTGTCTGCATATCAGTCCCATTATACAGTATCCTGTGTCCTGTTGGGCTTATCAATGAGATTGAAATGAGTTCTCAAGTTTCATTGGTTTTCTACTAGCAAGGCCACTTTAAAAGTAAATTTTAGATATTCTGTCTTTTTTAAAACATCAAATAATAATCACCACAAGTTCATAACTGAATTTGGAAAGCTTGTATTTTATGATACTTGTGGCAAATTATTTTGAAAAATTAATATCCTTCTATGAAAGTAATTAGCTTTGGCAAGTCGAAATCCAGGTTTTAAACACATAGTGTTTTAAACGGTTTGCATTCTGAAGTTTTAAAAAATTTCTTACCTTCTATTACTTCAATAGTGTAAACACAACAGTAAAGGCCAGTTTGCCATTAACTGGACTTTTAAACCATTCTTTGACAGTTTACTTGATTTTTTTTTCCCCCAATCATTGATTTGTTCTCACTCTATATATGTTACCAATTAAAATTGAGAAAGAAAATGGTCCACATAACCTAGTCATTCCAATTATAGAATGGAATTAGTGTTTTTATTTACTTAAGACGTTTTTCTAAAACCTTCTTCTGTGGTTAACACTTTGGAAGGCATTGAGGAGGGATAACACCAGATAGAATGTGGTGGTATGCAGGAACTTTCTCCAAAGACTTTATCAAAGTCAGATTGGCTCTTGCCTACCTATGTAGGATAATGAGTTTTCTGTTTCATTCTCATTTTGAAGTAGCATTTCATCTAGTTCTCTGTGTTTTCTTTTTTTTTAATTATGTTTTGTTCTATTTTTCCCACTGATCCTTTGGAGAAGAATCCAGCTTCAGGAAATAAAGTGTTTGTTTATAATGATAAAAAGGGCATGGAGGGCCCAGGAGATTCGCATCTTCAGTGGCAGCTAAATCTCCTTACGCACATAGAAAACATACAGAATGAAGTCACCAGCAGAATGGATCTCATAGAAAAAGAAGTGGATGGTAATGTAGCCAAGAGCTCAAGTGTAGCTACTGTTATTGTGTGCGGTGTTGTTATGAGGAAGCTGTTTGGAACTAAGTTGTAGGACCAATCTACAGATACACTTGCCTGCCTGCTGAGCTAGGTCTCTTCATTTACACTGTATTTAGCATATGCAGGGTGTTGTAGGCACTGGATATTATCCTTAATAATTGTTTCTTGTCCATTTCGTTCTATTCTTAATATGATATTTATTAAATACTTCCCATATGCCTCGTTCAATATAGAGTATTTGGGGGTGTTTGCTAGTTTTTTTCTTTCCCAACCCCTTCCCTCCTCTCTTCCTAGCCCCACCCCCACACCCTTCCTTTCATTCCATCCCTCTCCTTCCTCCCAGAGAAGGGAAGGCCCCCAAGTGGTACCACTCCACTTTGCCACCTCAAGTTACAGGAGGATTAAGCACATCCTGTGCTTGCTAGTTTCATTGAAAAGTATTTTCTTTGAAGTCAGCACATTCATAAACATGTTCATTTCTACTTTGACTAATATTTGTTGAGTAGAATTAACTCCTACAAGTTAAACAAGTTTACATACACATTTTCAAATTGTTTTCTTTCACAGTTTTGTAAATGTTATTATCACATAGAAATTAAAAAATAGGTGGGAAAAATACCCCCATATTATATTTGAGATACTGGAATAAATTGAATCCCTTGATTCTCAATCCTATATGTTTCCTTTGCTTTGACTATTTTGTCCTGACCTGATAGACCACAACCTGCCTCCCCACATTAGTCTCTCACTGTAAATATTACACTGTGCTAAGGTAGATGTACTGTGCATGTGCCTTTTCTTTTCCTTAAGAGAGAAATTGCATATCTATTTCAGAGACATCTTGCATTTGATTTTAATTTGATTGGATAGAGTTAGTTTGTTTTATGTAGATTTTTGAAGAAATGAAAATATAGCCGAGCATGGTGGCACATGCCTTTAATCCCAGAACTCGGGAGGCAGAGGCAGGCGGATCGCTGTAAGTTCAAGGCTGTCCTGGTTCTACAAAGCGAGTCTAGGATAGCCAAGGCTACACAGAGAAATCCTGTCTCGAAAAACCAAAAAAAAAAGAAAAAAGAAAATACATATTGACAATTCCATATTTTAAGTAGGTTTTTAAAGGAAACAATGAAAATTGAGCATGTAATTGATTGATTTCTACATAGTATTTGAGTTCACTTGCATAAATAGATTTTCTTCAATGTTTCAATAAAATAGTGATCCTGGAAAGGACACTGAGAAATTGCTACAAGTTTCCTTTGTTAATGGAGAAGATGTGGTCTGGGGAGATAGCTCAATGGTAAAACGCTTACTTTGCAAGAAGACCTAATTCCAAATCCCTAGAAGCTAAGGATCTAGAAGCTAGGTGTGGTGGCATGTACTCATAATCCAAGCAATGATGAGATGGGAAGTGGAGGCAAGTTGATTCCTGGCACTTGCTTGCCAGCTAGCTTAGCTGCTTGGCAACATTTCTGGCCAGTGAGAGGCATGGTCTCCAATAAAAGGTGGACGGTGTCTAAGGAACAACATCCCATTTGTCTTCTGACAATCATATGCTGCACATAAACAGGTGTGCATAACACAAAGGAGAATATGAAGTAAAAATGATTTGTATCTAAATTAGTAGAAAGTTTGAGTAGGCACAGGAAATTGTTATGTTCTGTTGCAGAAGAGAGTGAAGGAGACATACTAATGAAGTGTGTATGTATGTACATGTTGGGTGGTAGGGAATGGGGTTGGATATGTAGTTCAGTGTTCAACACCCAGTATTCCAGCAGGGAAAGTGTATGAGATAGCTGATGAAAATTACCCAAAAGTATTAGCACTCTTGTGGTGGGATGACTAAGTGCATTGGCCTTCTGAAAAAAGGGAAATCTCTTTGTTTTAGTCACTATTCCATCCTTCTAATTGATTATCTTCTGACCATTCTTCTCAATGCCATTTAAACATTTTTTTGTTTTGTTTTGTTTTGTTTTCCCCCCCCTCTTCTAGTTCTGGAAAGCTGGCTGGATTTCACAGGGGAATTGGAGCCACCAGATCCCCTTGCAAGACTGCCCCAACTTAAACGCCACATAAAACAACTCTTACTTGACATGGGCAAAGTACAACAAATTGCAACTCTTTGTTCTGTATAACAATAGTAAACACTCGGTGACAATGTGTCTTTCTTCAGTTGATTCATTTTTTTATTGCTAAGTGGATAGTAGAAGCTTAATGTTTGGTCATTTACTGATTTTGACATCAATAATATGACATCTTGGAAGGATAATGAAGAGCAACTTTATCAAGGAAGCTAACATTAAAAATGAGTGAGCAAGCTGCAAATGATAATGTCATCTATGCCAAGAATCAATGAGTAGAATACAAGCTGTACTAAAGGAATGGAACTGGCAGGATTCTAATAGTTGCTTTCATGAAGTTCAAGATACTGTAGAGAGAATTATGGTGTGTTTATATAGGTTTTAGAAGAGATACCCATGTTTATAAACCAGCATTTGGCCAAAACCACACTGCTAGGAAATTCAAGTTCTGGAGAGTTCTACAAGTTTGCTCTTAAAAATTGCCTTCTGGCAGTTGGATCCAGCTGCAAAGAAACTAAGGTTATTTAAACTTCTGTAGGATCATGAGTTATTTCTTGGGTGATGAATGTATTTAATCAGAAAACTGACAATGGAAGTCTCACTTTGGGGGAAACAATTGTGGAATTCTAACTTCGTTATGAATGTATTTTAAGAAACCCACCAAATAATTGGAATTTATCGCGGGAATTGTGTTCTTTAAAAACAAAGTGGCTTACAGAGGGCCCAATGTGCCAAATGTTGATACTGCTGGAGAGACGATTTGACTATTGCAGGAATCCTTCCACCCGCCATACGCAGTGCCATTAACCCATACAAACCTGTACACCACATGTTGTATGTGCTCTGTGTAGGTGAGTGGCAGTATCCAGGCTTCAGCAGACATTTAATCCTGGATACTCTTGGTGTTTGCCTTTTGAAAAAAAAAAAAACTATAAACCTCAGCTGGGATGAGGAGTGACAAAAATATCAAAATAATCTTTGGCTGTGGATTGTTTTTTAACTGCTAGTAGTGGAATACTGGAAAAGCTTCATTTCTAAAGACAATTTTTATTTTAAAATATAAATATACACTTAAAAAATTAGCTTTGATCACAAATGGACAGAACTATGAAACCAAAGGCAACTAAGTTGCTTACTCAGCTCTTGCTGGATTTTTGAGCCTAGATCCTACTGTCTGCCAGTCCTGGTGCGAGTTGTGTGTGCCCTCCAGTGCTATATGCACAGGAATGCGTAAGTGAGTATGCTTGTTTAAAGAGTCAACATACATATGTACATATAATCAACTCATATTTATATCACACATATCTAGTTTTATTACTATAGACTATACAAATCGGTGGTTAACATAAAATGTTACCTTTTAACAGACTGCTTTTAAAAACTAAAAGTGTATGTATAGGTTTTGAAATTTTTTTAAAAGGGGGAAGAAAAGACTGTTAAGAGGAGGCTATTTGATGACATTACACTTGAATATTTTTTGCCTCATTCTGTTTATCAGTTCTGGCAATCTGTATAAACGCACTTAGAACTGATAGACAGTGAACTTGAATTTATCTTTGATAAGAATACATGCCACTGTAATTCAGATATTATTTAAATTTGCAAAAACACACTGTTCTATATGTAAGGTACTGTATGTAAAACTCTATTAAAACTATTCCACATATCCTAAAACTTCAGCTTGCCTTTTTGCGGCCTTATGTTTTGATGTGAAGATTAAAAGAATGTGCAGAACATTGAGAAATTTTTATTGCCTTTTGAGATTTTTCAACTGACAAATGTGCCAAAGATCACCATACATAAAATGTAGTCCTCTGTATTTACTTGTGATACCTAAACTTTGTTAAAGATCCTACTGATGAAAGCTTTAGCAGAAGTCATTGTGGGATAGTCACTTAAGTTTGCATATTAAAGTAAAAATTAGTGCCTATAATCCATGTGTGGAGTAAATTTACTAATGTGTGTCTTTCAAGATTGATACTATATTGTTGATTTGTGTTTTAAAATGGTGGCTCTAAGATTCCCCATCATGACTGAACCCTAGACATTGATCTATGTTGTCTTTTCAGAAATGGAGCCAGTAATGGTCTTAGGCTGTAGGTAGTGCTGTTGCCTTGATTCTTGTCAAATACGCAGATGCGCTCTTCATTCAGTGATACTCAGCTTCTCAGTTCTGGTGACCATGGTGAAAGTGATGCACAATGTTGTAGCACAGACCCTGTGCCCCAACACAGTCATAAGTGTGTCAAATATGGAATGCCAACTGGACTCCTCATGTGGCAGGGACACTGTCAAAATGCAGGATCACTAAAAATGCAGTGTACAACATCCTCAAGCTGTGTGTTTAAATTGTACACAAAACAGTAGTAAAGTTCATGTTTAGACTTAAGTCTCATGCCAAGAATGTGTTAAAATAAAATCTAACAATTCCAACATCTAAGAACACTAAATCTAAAAGATTTTTCTTCTTAAGGATTTCCAGTAATGAACACTAAGCCTGGATCTTAATATTTGATCAATTATTGGCAGCTGACAAATTGAGTGCTTCATTGATGGAGTGTTAAATGTTCTGCTCTGCTTATTTGTCAATGAATGAGAAAGCTTATTCTTAAATTTAGATCTTTAGAGAATATATCAGATTATATGCATATATTCAGTTACTATGGAGCCTACCAACAATTGGTTGAGGCCTGTTTGCAGCTAGAGGGCAGAACTTTTCTTTGAGAGAATGAAGTAACTTTAGAGAAGCAAATCTATTGTGAGATGCGTCAGGTAAGGTTTGTTTTACCTTTTAGTCCTACCTAAAATCATTGTATTGAAATGTAAGCAGTGAGCTGGAGAGGGTAGTTTCTTCAAACGTAATGTTTCATTTCCAGACAGACAGAAGAGAATGAGCCTTGGTGGAGGCATTCCTCCTCATAATTCTGGCAAATATAATTTGTACTTCCTTGCGGTTGTCTGTGGTTCCACTGACTGTTGAAGTAAAGTATTTTCTCCGTAAAGGGACTTGTTATTCTTAGGCTTTCAGGTAAATTCCCTGTTCTTCAGTTGTTTCACCTCAATGTTCATACTAAAATATGCATATTTCACATGTTCAAACTGAAGCATAATACTTCCTCACCAATAAACTGAATCTGCTGCCATTGTCACTGTCTTGGTTAATAATATCCTTTCAGTCTACACTTATCATGCAGAGTCAGCATTTAATAGTCATTTCATCACCACATGTAGTAATTCCTCAAAACAATGATGCTGTCTTCCTCAGGTCTGTTCAGAGCCTGTTGTAAGAAAGGTCATGGAGGTATGAGGCAGTTTTGCTTGCCTTTTTTATTCCAGCTTTGTTTTTGTTTTGAGTCTTCAAAACTGTCACTGCCAGACTAGAGAATTTCACTTAATAAGCACCTGCTTCATGCCAGGCATTATAATGTATCCTACAGTATATAAATTAATTTTCAGAGGGCAGGTAAGAACAATCATTTTCTAAATATGCATGGTGAGGTTTACACATACATCCAGATGTATCCTGGATAAGAAGTGGGTTTTCATGCTCTGTGTAGCATGTGTTCCTTGACTATTCTCATCATTTCAGTTTTCTACTCTGACACCTCATTGGAATAATTCAAACTCTGTTGGGTCTGTGTGATGGGGAACATGTGCAATCTGACCTAGCCTTTTCTTGGGTTCATGACAACAGAGTCTGACTCTTAGGACTGTCGTTCTCTCTCTGACCTTCATATCACTTCCTGTGTGAAAGATCTTCACTTGTTGTATTTCTATAAATCTAAACACTCTGTCTTGAGCATCTCTTCCTAAACAAGAAGTAACTCATTTCCAAAGTCACCTGTACAGTATCAAGCTTGAGAGGAATTCTGTCACTTAGTAATAACTTGCTATACTGAAACAGGCGTAGATTGTGTAATGCAAGATTCCTGGCAGTTCACTAGCAGTGTGAGCTTTGGTTTCCTTGTCTGTAAAGGAAGATATAGCTAATTTGAAAGATTGCTTTGAAAGCTAAACTACCAAGAAACGTATGAAGTGAATTGGAAATCTGAGGTCAGTTAACATGGTTAGAATTGGTTAAGAATAAGATCATGCCGTACAGGCTAATGGAGGCAGAATTATTTTCTAGTGAGAGCCCAACCAAAGAGACAAGAGAAAGGAAGCTAATTAGAGTTAAGGGTGGTGGGGCAGGGAAAATACTCTCTTAAATTTGACTAGAACCTCCAAGAAAAAAATTAAAGGGTTGTAATTTCTAGTGTCTGTAGAGCCCAAGACAAAACTTCTAAGTGTACTTAGCTTATTAGAAATAAAATATGAACAAGTCAGTAGCAGCAGAGAGGTAAGGGGAATGGAAGAGGGAGGGAGGAAGCAAATAAGCAGAGTTCAGGTCACTGCTACGAGCAAGGGGACTTTGATTCTGCCCTTTTAAATGTATCCTAAATGCAGTGTGTACTTTCTAACTTGTAAATATTGATATTATATATACAATCACTGAGAATATTTTAAAATGTGTACAATTGAATCTGATGCATCTTGTTCTTTACCAATATTATTTTTTAAAGGACATGAGCAGAATTTTGAGGTGACAAGACAGTCTGGAAGTTGCCTGCATGTGCCTTTGTGAAGAGTCAGAATAAGAAAAATAAAATGGGTGCTATCCAATAGAGAACTTTGGAAGTCCATGAAGGTGATGATAGATCAGTTTAAAGTATGTAGGAAAAGATGGGCAACGTGCTGAGGAGAAGTAAATTAAGTATCCAGTGTCATTACTCCCTGGTATAGGGAGGGGAAGCAGACGCCTCATCAGAAAGGTGATGCTGGTGAAAAGACTGAGAGTCCTACCCTTAAGACACATTTACAGCCTTTAGAAGCCTTAAATCCAGTTGCAGGTTTTGATGAGACAGTAAATGCTTTTCTAGTCAGATGAGCAGTGGCAAGGAATCCTGTTTGATCTCTAGTGGATGCCATCTTGAGAACATGTTTAACACTGAGCTATTTACGTACCTGAAAATGGTATGATCACTGGTCAGCCTGAATTTTAACTTGCTACAATCCCAAGGTAAAGGACAAACTCAGAAGGTCTTTGTGGAGAGTGTTAGCAAGCTGAAAACCATAGATGACAGGAAGGCCTGCCCAGACCATGAACTACACACAGAAAGGTAGCCATGGTTTGATGGCTGGGAGCAAATGTCCCTAGAGATCGATAACCCTGAGTCTATGATTGGTGGAAATCAACCGCTGAAACCAAGTACTACGCTGAACTGCTGAAGTCTCCAGAGCTTTGAAGATCCAGAAGAATTAATGTCAGGATAACCAACTAGTTTAAAGTCCCCAACTCAAGGCTCTGCCTCCTGTGAAGACCCAACACAATACTTGTTACCCACATCCACTTTGCAACAGATTGATTAGTACTTAGAGATTTTAAAGGTGCAAAGACAGTTCTGGGGCCTATATTAATCTACCATGGTAGCTCCCCTCACACACAAATAAAGGAAGCTACTTTAGTGTTCATGGCTCTGGTGGACTTCAGTCTTGAAGTACAGAGTTAATAACTTCAACTGGCCTTTTCTTGACCTGCCTTTGGTTCTAGAGAACTTAGAAGCCACTCTAACACTTCTTCCCTTTTTTCTTTAATAGTGTCAGGGGTTGGCTCTCTTTTATTTTGAACATTTAGTTTTTTCTATTTCTTTGTTAAGTTTCTCATCCAGTTTGCTTTTTCACTCTATATTGGTGACTTTTAGGTGCTGGATTCAAATCATCTTATTTGTATGATTTTTGAGGACATTAATCACTTAATAGAAAGCTTCTGAAGTCTGATCTAGTATTTTACCCATTTCAGTATTTGAGTTTAGTAGTATTTAACCTTTTGGAATTGTGTTACCCTATTTTTTCATGTTTACATAATAGGCTTTATGCATTTGCTGATAGAACATTATAATAAAGATGTCAAAAGTACAACAAAACAATACTTAAAGCCTCCTCCTAAAGGACTACTACTCATAGTTCTTGAAGGTACTATGTAAGAGGCCAAAAGAGGAAAATAATAAGTAGTCCTACCCAGCTGTGATGTTCATGAACCACAACAATGACCAGCACAGTAAGATATCCTTAAACATACACTAGTGGCACTTACAGCTTGGCAGTAGCTGACAACTATATATTTAGATTTAAGACCACTCAACAGGAAGGAAATCATGCCTGGTACTACTGCCATCTATGTGGCTAGTGAGATCATGAATCTTAAAGGAGAATGTAGCACTGCCACTTTCCTATGCCATTATAATTCCTAATCCTAACAACTCTTAATATTTATACTTACAGATTTTTTCCAGCAGAGAGATGCCATTATAGAAAGCAACTGGTCAAAATGCAGAGAATAGCTGAAAACAAGGTGTCCAATCACAGTTGGTAAATCTACAAAACAATATCTGTCTACAAATCCAGCCTTAAAGAAGGCAGTAGAAGGAAAACTCTACCCTAAAAACTCAAGGAAATGCAGGAATAAGTAATCCCAAACCAGCACATCTCTCTCTCTCTCTCTCTCTCTCTCTCTCTCTCTCTCTCTCTCTCT
>OU015748.1:80169645-80196831 GCA_907169655.1 Acomys percivali | reverse complement strand
CTCTCTCTCTCTCTCTCTCTCTCTCTCTCTCTCTCTCTCTCTCTCTCACACACACACACACACACACCACCACCACCACCACCACCACCACAACCACAACCACAACCACCAGCACCACCACCCCATCACACAACAACAAAAATGTGCTTAATGTATGAAGCCTGACAACCTGAGATCTCTCAGACCCACGTGGTGGAAGGAGAAACCAATTCCCCAATGTTGTTACCTGACTTACACATGGACACTGTGGCATGTGCACCCACACATGTATGCATAAATAGATAAATAAATGTAAATAGGAATAAACAAAGTCTTAAAATGGATATTTTAAGACATTAAAAACAAAATTAAGAGAAATGAAAGATGTCCCTTACTTAAGGATTGGCTGAAATGATGATGATGATGATGATGATGATGATGATGATGATGATGATGATATAGAAGAGCTATAATACCAAATGTGATCTTCAGACTCAATACAACACCCATCAAAATCTAGATGACATTCTTCACAGAAATAGAACACTTAATCCAAATACATAGGGAAACATTAAAAAGTCCCCAATGGCCAAGGTAAACAATTTTGAAGTTATTATAATACCTAATTTCAAATTATAGAGCTATCATAACCAAAACACTACAGTAGTGGTGCAGAAATAGACATGTAGATTAATGGAATAAGAGAGAGGACCTGGAACTAAAACCACAGCTGTCACCACCAAATCTTTGACAATGATGTCAAGAGCACAAAACTACCCTCTTCATGAAAAAACAAGAACAAAACAAAACAACAAACAGTTCTTGGAAACTATATATCCATATGTAAATAAACAAAGGTGTGTATTGCTTACCCTACTGAGGAAATATGGAGAGCTAGACTCTCTCTGCTTTCATAAGACAAGTATTCTCTGTATAAAACATCCCTGGACATCCTGGAAACACTTTGTAGACCAAACTGGTCTCAAACTTAAAGAGAGCTGCCTGCCTCTGCCTCCAGAGTGCTGGGATTAAAGGCATGTGCCATCACTACCCGCCTCATATTTCCTTTTTTTTTTTTTTTTTTTTTTTTTTTTTTTGTATATGTGATGCCGAAGCAAGCGCTCATATTTTAAATATAAGCATTTAAAGCTGTAATTTCCAACATTGAGTAGGATATATGTAAATGTAGATATATATAACTCTAGGCTTCACATATGAGAGAAAACATGCTGTATTTATATTTGTGAGTCTGGCTTATTTTGCTTAACATAACGATTTCCAGTTGTGTTTTTCTTAAGGTGGTCTGTTTTCCTTATGATAGCCATGTTGACTGGGGTAAGATAAAATCCCAGCTTATTTTAAATTTCATTTTCTTTAGTGGCTAAGGATGCTGAACACCTTTTTTTCAAATATGTATTGGTCATTTCTATTTCATCTTTTGAGAACTGTTATACTCAATTCTCCAGAGGTTTGGTGTTTAGTTTTTATGGGCTTAAAAAAATAGATTCTGAGTACTGTTCTCCTGTCAGATGAATCTTTGGCAAGAGTCTTCTATCATCCTGTCTCTGCTGATTTTTCTTTTGCTGTACAGAAGCTTTTTCATTTCATACACCCCCAAGTTCTGAGATTGTTTCTTGTGATACATAGGGTCCTATGGGCCCTGAGTGCAAGCCCCACTCATCAAAGTCTCCAACTTGTTGTTTGTTTTTGTTTTTTGTTTTTTGTCCTTTTTTTTTTTTTTTTTTTTTTTGGTTTGGTTTGGTTTTTGGTTTTTCAAGACAGGGTTTCTCTGTGTACCCTTGGCCTGGACTCACTTTGTAGACCAGGCTGGCCTTGAGCTCACAGAAATTCACCTCCCACTGCCTCCAGAGTGCTGGGATTAAAGGCATGTGCCACCATGCTGGGGCCCAAAGTCTCCTAACTTGTAAACAGAGAAACTCATTTGAAAGGAGAGAACCTGAACTGAACTGAGAAAATAACTTTTCAGTGTCGTCCACAGTTTAAGCCACTCTTAGAAGGGATAAGAAAAAACACTTCTACTCCATCTTTATGAATATATAAATTAAGTGTGAAACAACCTCCTCCTGTAAGTCCCACAATAAGGAGAGTAGGGACTACTACTGACATGGACTCTCTCACCCCCAATGCTGATCACTTCCCCCTGGCAGGGTGGCCATTCCAGGCCATAGAGGAAGAGGATACAGGTAGTACAGAGGAGATGATATGCAGAGGTCAGGTGTTAGGGGAAGAGGGCTCCCCTTTCTGAGGACTAGGAGAGTGAGGTAGAGGGGATCAAGGAAGGAGGGTGGGATCTGGAGGCATTGAGGGAGGGGCTAGAAACAGGAGGTAAAGAAGTCAAACTGCAGAACAAGCAGGTAACTGATAGTGCTAATCCCACTACATGGGAATAGCTCCGAGACTGGCTGAGAGGAAGGATATAATTTTGAGTTAAGGGTTGGTGTGTGGGAAAGGGGTAAAAGCTGTCCCTAGAGGGAGCATAGGGCCCAGCAGTACCAATACTGTGGGAGATCAAAGTAGGAAAGAGAGGCCTAGTAAGTGTTCCCTATGAGGGTCACAGGCATTGATGGATTCAGAAGTGAAGGTGTGTGAGGTTCCATTCGTAATACCTCCCTGTGTACCCCAAGGACTGTGTTTTCCTCATGTCTTCAGCATGTCTATTTCCACACAGAGGCCCTGTTAGGGAAAGGAGACAAAGGAGAAAGCTAAACTGTTGCATTCAGAACCAAGGAATGCCTGTGCCAATGAGGAAGAGCCCTCCACCAGAGTGATGGAAGACTCAGCCGGACAGAAGCCTTGTTCTGAGTCTCTGTGGAGAAAAGCACAGCAGAGGTGAGGAGCTGAGTCATCATGAGTAGACAGCTTCACATGGGGGAAACTGAAGGTCCTGCTCTGCTCTGCTGCCTGGGTAGAGAGAAGCCCTCTTCTGGTGGGGCAGGGCTGCTCTGGTGTGGTCTGAAGCTCACACTGCTCTCCTGAATACTGAGCTCATACTACCCACTTCAGTGGTCTCTCAAGTGAGTCTGGGCATAGAGTACCTGTCTCTGTCCCCCAGAGCCCTCTTCATCCTGCTTCACGGGCCATGCCCAAAGGTCCTAAAGTGTCATACCCAGTGGAGCAAAGACACCCCGGCTGGCAAGGACCAGGCCCTGTCACCTACACTCCATTGCTTCGGAGAGCCAGAGCCAGGCACAGTGACTAAGCACTCGGCCTGCCTTGACTAACCTGGCGTATGGTGAGAAGCAGGAGGAGAAATGAGTCTGTGACAAATCTCTTTGCTACCACATCAACTTCCTAACACACATCTGCTCGGAAAAGTCTGCAAACAGAAAGAGGCTGGACCGCAGAATGGTGTGGTGCTCTAGCAGGGAAGGTGCTGATGACATCCAGAGCAAGGGATCACCAGGTCCCTTACAGCATGGGCAGCAGGCACTGGGCACAGGAAGATCTTTCTTCTGAGTGTCTTTCAGGATGATCTCCCTCCAACTTTCCAGAGTGACTTAGGTTTCCTGACCCCAGGAGAGTGAATTTCCATGCCTGGCGGCAAGCACTGAATTTTCTGACATTTTCTAGGACTGTCCCTGCAGCTGATGAAGGAGACACCATAAGCTCCAGGCAAGAGCTCTTCTGCCATGCTGAGCTATAGCTGTGAGGATCCAGAGATGAAGAAAGGGGAGGGTGCAGGGACTAGAGGGGGGATAGGGGGCTGCCTGCTGGGATTTGAAGGATGTCCATTGTGAAGACTAGGGAGGATCTCAGGCTGTCAATCACAACTAAACCATCAGTGTGGGAAGCATTTGAACTAGAACAGTCTGTGAAATGCCCAGGGAGAAGGGACCTGAGCTCTGGGGAGAAGCCTGGATGGAAGCCAGGGAGTGGTGGGGAAAACCCTGAAAGTGAAGTTGCCTGGGAAAGTGGTATGAGCAGGGTTTCTTACCTGTCTTAATCCCACACTCAGTTTGTCTCATGAACAGAACACACTTAAGTTCTTGGGGGTGGTCTGTAAACCCCAAATCCAAATTTCTATGTTGAGCCTTCTGTCAGTATGACTGTTATTTAGAGACGGGGGTCTAAACTAAAATAAGTCTCTTTAAGGTAGCAATGTAACGTGGCTGTGTGTTCAGGAGGAAAGACTGTGACCCGGATACACAGAAGGGAAATACCACATGAAGACATGGACTAGCTGGCGACCCGTAAGGCATAGCATAGAGCCTCAGAAATCAACCCTGGCCCCTTTGTTTCAGTCTTCCAGCCCCCCAGAACTCCGAGAAGAAACTTGTTGATTGTGTAAGCCGCTAGTCCCACGATAGATGCACTGTGATGGCAGCCCAAGACAGCTAACACAGTTGTGAACATTAGGTACTCATGTCCAAGACTGTGAAAGCCATAGTTAACCTGCATGGTCTCTGCAGCACACACACACCCCTCCACTCTAATATCCAGTTCACAGAGGGAGCCCTTGGTGCCTGCCCAGTGGGAGATGTGCCCTCTACCCACAACTCTCCTTTCTCTTTCAAGGACACCCGCTGCTCTTCAGATTCTGATATGCTCCTCCTCCACTCCAACCGTGAGAAGTCATTCTGCCCTCTCTCCTGCTGGGCTGTTCTGTGTAGTTGTCATCACCAGTCACAATGATGCCCTTTGCACATCAAGAAGATAATGACAACAATGGTGATGCCACAGGTGGGCCACCTTGCTCAATTCTTGATTTGTTCTCTTGAAGAGACCCTGTGCCGACATGCACGGCCACTGTCTGCTCAGCTTCATTTCTAAGGACGTTGTGGCTTGGGAATACGGCTCATTTTCATAGGTTACAGAAGGGCAGCTGGGAAGGAAGGGAGCTAATCTTAAGAAAAAGTGCGGGGACATGCAGGCCTTAATGTGAGAGAACACCACTTCCTGCCTCTGCTAGCTTAGTAGGGCTTGGTCCACAGAAAAGAGGAGCCTGAGAAAAGTGCATATGTATGCATGTGTGCTCATGCATGTGAGAGGAGGTATGTGAGGTATACTTGGTTTCCTTCAGTTCAGTTCTCGTGTTTACTATTAATGAGGCAGACTTTTTTCTGTTTTGTTTTCTGCCATGCTTCATTTTCTAGAGTAGTGCCTATGGATGTTGGGCTCTAATACAATATTGTAGGAAGGAAGGAAGGAGAGAAGTGAGGGAGGGAGGAAGAATGGAGGAAAGGAAGGAAGGAAGGAAAAAAGGAAAGGAAGAAAGGAAAGAAGGAAGGAAGGAGAGGAGGCAGCAGTGAGAGAATCAGGAGGAAAAGAGGAG
Organism: Acomys percivali; assembly: GCA_907169655.1. Taxonomy (NCBI): domain Eukaryota; kingdom Metazoa; phylum Chordata; class Mammalia; order Rodentia; family Muridae; genus Acomys; species Acomys percivali. Next base: position 80,191,559 of record OU015748.1, on the reverse strand, counting down.
GCATTTTATTTTTCATGGAGTTAAAATCCAATTCTCTCACTCTAAGGGTACAGAACCTGAACATTTGCCTGTGAAGAGGAATTTCAATACTGTTCTCCCATTTCTTGTCCCCACATCCTGGAGTGGTCACCCTACTGAGCACTCAAGTATTCTTAGGGGGAGCAGACTCACGTAGAAGGAGTTCCTGGGACTGGCAGAGAAAACAAGGTGAGCCACTGCCTCGTCAAGTGTGCTTGAACATGACAGCAGCCCTTGCACTGCGCTATAAAGGCTCCCTTACGAGGATACTCCGGTGGGACTCTTACCCCTTCATCCCAGGAGCAGGGGGAAGATGGCCCTGGTCTTGTGGGTCTTCACTTTGTTGATCTCAGTCTACCTGGTGGCAGCCAACATCTTTGGTAAGTTCTAAGGCTAAGGCCATGGTTTGAAAAGGGAGTTTTCAGGCATGGGGCTCAGCCAGGCTCTGGCCAAGGTCTTTGAGCATGCTGGATCTCATCTAACCTCACAAATGCCCAGAGGCTAGATATTTGCTCTTTACTGTTCAAATGAAAGAGGCCCAGAGAGATGATCTGTATGTAGAGAGGTGCCTAAGGTCCCAGAGCTAGAAATTGGTGGAGTAGTGATAAAGAAACTGGAAGAATGGAGATTTCCCCCCTCCCCCTGCCTCCCCAGGAGAGTGCAGATGACTAAATGAACTAATCGTGCACTAGAGATGCTATTAAGGGCTGTCGGTAAGACTGGGAAGGTAAAGGCCGTGTCTCTGTATCTGAAGGCCTGTCTTTGGGGGTGGAGACCGGGCTTGCACCCTTCTCATGTGTTGCTTCCCTTCCCGCAGAATACCAGGTAGACTCACAACCGCTCCACCCCTGTGAGCTGCAGAGGGAGAAGGCCTTTCTGAAGCAGGCTGACTATGTTCCACAGTGCTCCGAAGATGGAAGCTTCCAGTAAGACTGGCTTTAGAAGGAGCTCCAGGGCCCTAAAACACCTTGAAGAACCTTTCACATCTTGTCCCTGTGATCCCCAGTGATTATCCACCCAGTTCCTCAGGTCCCTGAGCTACACTGTCCTTTGGGAGGGCTCCTTCTCTGTCCTCAGGTACAGACAGTTTGTCGCTGCTGACAGCTCCTCAGGTCTTGCTGAAGCTTTATCTCAACTGATTTAAAACATGTTTTGTAAGGCCTTTTTGTAAAGTCCAAATATAGGTGACGGTGCTACTAGTCACCCACCCCACCAGCCAGTTCCCTGGGGGGGGCAAAGCAGGAAGTGCCTGCTACTTGGCTAACCCCATTTTCATAGATGCTCTGGGCTTCCTGGCTACTTCTCTCCAGGGTGCTCTGCTTTGAAAGGGGCTCTTTTGCAGGTACCCTGACGCATATTGAGCCCTGGCACTGTGTTTGTCCAGGTTGAGTGAGGTTATGGTCTAACTTTTTCTTTCCTATGGTCAAGACTCCTTATTCCTCTCTACTGTGCAGTCACAGGCAAAGTCCTCACCTCCGACTTTGGGGACACCCTCCCTGCTCCTGTCACTTACACAAGCTTCCCATAGGCACAACCACTGGCCAACTCTAGTCAGGACCTCTGGGAATTCAGGGTCATGGGGGGAGGGGTTAAGGAATATACCTCTGCAGTTTTATTTTCTTTTGTTTGTTTTGCCAATCTTGTACATGTTTCATTCTGAAATTTCAGCCCTGCCTTGTCCCTAGGAAGATCCACATATGTTCTCCTCTCTACCCACCACACTCTACCCCAGCCCACCCTGTGACTCTTGGTGAAATCTCCCCCACCCTAGGAACTCATCCCATGGCTTTGTTTGATCAGAACTTTGGCTTGCCTGTGTGACTTGCTAGCCCCTGGTCTCACTGAGCTTGAAGCAGAATGTGGCTTCAGGAAGTCATTCTGCTGTCACATGGGATTTCTCTCTTCAGGACAATCCAATGTCAAAATGATGGCCAATCCTGTTGGTGTGTGGATGCTGACGGCAGCGAAGTACCTGGAAGCAGGCAGCTGGGAAGGCCAACAGCTTGTAAGTCACACAGAGGCACCCAGCAGGGCAGGGGCCCTTACACTGGGTCACATCACATCTAGGGGCAAAGACTAGGCTTAAGTAAGTGATGTGGGCAAGTCTGGATCCTCATCATTGCATATGCAGAAGATCCAATTTCCTAAGGACTCCTATGAAAGTCATATGAGACACTCAAGCATAGCCAGTAGCTAGCAAGGGTTTCCCATGGGGCAGACAGCACGCCCTATATTGAGTCAATTATGACCAGCAGACATAGAAGGGTTACAAGCTGGGTTTTATGGTGTCAGCAAACTTTTATCCAATGGTGAAGGCAAGGCTTAAAGCAAAGCTCTTTTCCAGTGGGTAGAAGATGGTTCTGAGTGTCTGGTTTTATGGGGCCAGCATGTCTGGTTTGGGGATCCTGATGGCCCTTCACACTCTCTGACATCATGACCTTAACCAAAGCCACCCATTTTCTCTGATCTACAAAGATCCAAGCCAACTCTGCAAAATGAACGGAAACCCCGCCTCACCCAATGTGATGGTTTGCAATGTAATAAGCCTGGTGCATAGCAGCTATCCACAAACCTGGTGCGTGGCAGCTATCCACAGGGGCAAACAGGATGTGGCTTTCCCCCCCTATGTCCGTGGGGAGGTGGCTGTCTTTTCACTTGCAGTTAGGGAGAGAAATGTATTGTAGTGAAGCCACTTTTCAGACAATACAGGTAACCCTCACAGAAATCCCGATTCAGACACTCTGTTAACCTTACAGCAAGCTCCTCTACAGTGTTGGGGAGCTAGTGAGAGCCACCCTACACGGACTCAGTTCCCAAGATGCTGTAACCTTCTGAATGTCTGGCTGAGTGTCCCTCAGGGAGGAAGGATCCTCCTGAGCTCGATGCTGATCCTGCTTGCTCCCCAACAGCCCTCCTCTGATGCTTCTCCTTGTCCCCCAGGTCTGTCCTTTTGCCAGCTGCACAAGCAGCAGGTCCTGCTGAGCAGCTACATTAACAGCACAGATGCGGTCTACCTTCCTCAATGCCAAGATTCAGGGAACTATGCACCAGTGCAGTGTGACCTGTGGCAAGTGCAATGCTGGTGTGTAGACACAGATGGGATGGAGGTGTACGGCACCCGTCAGCTGGGGAGGCCAGCATCGTGTAAGTGTCACTGTCATGGGCACCAGAATTCCTGGTGGGCTACAGTTTGGCTCCACGTGAATCACATGGCTGACAACACACAGAATGCCTAGGCTTTGAGGGAGAGGAAAAATGCCACAGAGGCAGTTGCATGATTTTTAAATCATTTCCACAGATCCTGGCTTGCTGGCTGACAGCTACAAGCCCAGACGGGATTTCAACAAATACTTGTGAGCCTCTGGTGGCCTTTTGAGCACTATTGAGTTTCCATGGGTCATATGGGTAGCATAAATACCTAGCCATGCATAAGTACTGAACAGCTTTGCCTGAAAATGTTTAGGTCCAAGGAGCTGTGAGATAAGAAGCCGTCGTCTCCTCCATGGGGTAGGAGATAAGTCACCACCCCAGTGCTCTGCAGAGGGGGAGTTTATGCCTGTCCAGTGCAAGTTTGTCAATACTACAGACATGATGATTTTTGATCTGATCCACAGTTACAACAGGTAAGGGGGCCTGGTCCCGGCGCAAGGGGTGGAGGGGAGCACTTCAGGGGCCATTGGCCCTTCAAGCTTATGTATGCATCAGGATCTGGGAGTGCCATGTGTCCCATTCAGCCTGGTAAAGAATTAAGAGATGCCTTGCCCTCATTTGTCACTGACAGGTAAGTTCAGCCTGTTGGCAGGTCTTTTAACAAAGCCATCTGGGAACAACTATTGAAATTATAATTGCACGGTCTTGGTCAGTGTTCCATCGCTGTAGGGAGACATCATGACCATGGCAAGTCTTATAGAAGAAAGCATTTAAGTGGGGGCTTGCTTACAGTCTCAGAGGTCTAGTCCATTGTCATCATAGTGGGAAGAATGGTAGCATGTAAGCTAAGAGCTACATCCTGATCTATAGGCAGAGAGAGACTCTAGGCTTCGCACAGGCTTTGAACCCACTTCCTCCAATATGCCACACCTCCTAATCCTTTCAAATAGTGCCACTTCCTGGTGATCTATGGAGGGGGGTCACCTATGATGACTATTCACACTCAAACCACCATATACATGTATGCTCAGCCTCACTAGCCTACCATGCAAATAGAAATGGCAGAGTGTGAAGACCTATACATCAGGCTCTTTGTTATCTTGTCCCCCATCCTAGAAGAGAACTGGGGAGGAAAGAGACTGTCCTGCAAACAGAGAGAGTGGCTGATTCAATGTAACATACCATAAATATTTGTATAGCTGCTCAAAAAAAAAAAAAAATCGGGGGCATCAGAGCCAGGGATGTTGACTTGAGCAGGATGCCAAAGCATGTATGCTAATGCAACCCAAAATGGGCAGTGCACAATTTAATTATTAAAAACCCATAGCACAGAAGTTCTTTGTATATGTGCACATATGGTCCTGTCATCAGATGAGTAGTCTGGGTCTGGGTAGAACCAAGAGCAGAGGTGATGTGAAGGACCACATGGTTGTTAAGAACCACCTGGAGATGAGGGCTGCAGGGGAAGAGTGGACAGAAAGGAAATCCCCATCAAAGGGAAGATAGCCCATTAGACAGCATGGGTATGATAGTACACATGCGTTTCTCTAAGTTCTGTATGTGTGTGAATTTGTAAAGGACTTTCCCCTTTAAATAACAACTACAAGATGAGAAGCACCTTATACACTCTGTCCCAAATATCCAGGTAGTATCTGGCTATTCTGGAACACTTGTGATTGTGAAGGGCCCCGTAGACTTTAGATGACATCAGCCCATTCTGAATAGAGAGAAAAGAAAGCACAGCTTGTGTGAACACTGCTGTGGGAGAACCTGAGCCGCCATGTGGCTACCTTCCAGAACAACCAGTTTCTGTGTGAGAGAGAACATTCCCATGCATTGTGCCAGAGGGGTCATGGACCGTGCCCCAAGTGCAGGTCCCATAGACAAACTTGATCTGAGTTGCATAATACTTTAGAAGCTTGCCATTTTCGTTAGGTCGCATCCTGCAAGGTTTTCACAATATTCATTATCAGCAATTTCATACGTTCAGCCTAAAATACAAAACTCACAATACACCTTTAAAGACTGAAGTTGGAGATTGTATGCATTTGTTTATGTGGTTAAGAAGGTAGCCTTCAACTGTCTGCTTTGTACCAAACCCTTCGGTGTCCTGGGTCCCTCAGAGTTTCTCCATTTCACACCTGTTAGTCTTGTCTTGTTTCCAGTACTAACTACTCTGCCCCAGAGCCTTTGCCTCTGCCACCTGCAGTCTTCATCTGCCACTGTTTTGCAAGGCGACCTGGTCACTTACCTTTCCATAGCCTCCTCAGTGTTCTCTGCCTTGTTCACTGGCCATGGTTAAGCTCTCCTGGGACTTCACTTAGGAAGCCACTGAGAACATGCACCATCCCAGCTTGCTCATCATCAGGGAATTCTTGTGTTTCAGAAAAATGTAGGTTAGATTTCCCCTCGCTGGTGACTACTGATTAGCTTAGCTGAGAGCACAGGGCTATCAGCCAGCCCAATTCACTGACTGCTCATCTTCAGTTCACATCGGATGCTAACTGCATCCAAGGAATTTTAGATAGCTTTAAAGCAGACATAGTCTCTGGAATACAGCCAAGAGAACTGAAGACTTTAAAGAGCTCACCAAAGGAAGAATAGTAGACTTTAGAGGTGTGCTGTCTGAATTTGTGTGACTCATTTCTCTTCTCCCACAGCGTAAGGCACAGAGTTTTGCACACAGTAGGTCTTCAACCCCTACTTTAGAGATTTGATGGATGCATCAAAACCTTTGGGGCACTCTGACATTGAGGCTCAGTTCATAGTTACTGACACAAGAGGGCAGTCTAGTTAAACACAAAAGTTCAGAAGCAACTGTTCCTTGTTAATGTGAACAAAGGCATTCACTTCTGAAATGTTCTCTCTCTCTCTCTCTCTCTCTCTCTCTCTCTCTCTCTCTCTCTCTCTCTCTCTCTCTCTCTCTCTCTCACTCCAGGCCTAATGACTCCTTTGGGCCAGTGGAAAGAGCTGCAAATCCATGTGGAATAGGCCAAGTTCACCTGGGGTTGACAGATAAACTATAGGACAACCAGTTGCAGTTCTGTTTCAGATAAGCAATGGACAATCTGTTTTGATGTATGCCCTTGCCAGTGCCTCAAATATTTTAAGGGCTGGGAGTAGGGCAAGGATCTGAGTTGGTAGTGCATTGCCTAAGCACCACTAGATCCTAGACTTTAAAAAACAATATCCTGGGGTAGGGAAGAGCAGAGTGAGTACTGGGATTGCACCCCAAGTTCCAAGTTCTGAGGGCGATGATGGTAGCTCCATCTAGGCGCAGCAGTAGTGCTTTGGAGATGGAGTTCTACTGAAGACATATTTATCACACAGGACTTCATCATGTGAAAAAGAAATAACTGGAGGAGAGGAGAGTCGGGGATGGCTCCTTCTGAGTAGATGGTTGAAAATGTGCTTGGGAGGGAAAAGCCACGATTTGACTCTGGAATACAACTGACTTGCTTCCAGGGAGCCTTAGAAATCCTGAGACCCAGGGACAGCTCCTTCTACTCCCCTTTGAGGTTTTCAATGTACTGGCCATGATTTGTGCTTGAACTTGGCCACTGTAGGTCCTTTTCCTCCCTATGAGGAAAAGCCATTACTTACTATAGCAACTTGGCTGAAAAGCTAGGAGCCACGTTGTGATGGGTAATGGCTATTCTGGCTCTTCTAGACGCTCCATTTTCTTTATGGCCACAGCCAAGTCACAACTGTGGGACTTTGTCTTACCCCAAGGTGCAGGGGAGCCCTGAAGAACGTGAAGTATGGCTGGTGCCATTATCAACGTTTTAGAAACTTGAGTTCAAATTCTTTTATCGACCCTTATCATTAATTGTTATGCTTGCCCTGCCTGCCTAGCAACAAACCTTTCCTGAAATGCCCGAGCACATCTGTTATCCCATTTGTCTTGTGGAAAGAGTCAGGAGTACCTTAATACCACACTGAAGCATCATCATAATTGGCACATGAGACTTTGGGGAGATCCTCACAGACACTTCATCTGGTCCCCTTCAAGGCAATCTATTTGAGCCAGTTTGACTTGGGTACCACGTTATGTCATGTGTGTGGCCCTCTCCTAAGGACTACCTGCTCCAGTGTGGGAGAGAATCATCATATTGTCAATTTGTTAACATATTAGTTGCAGGTTAGGTTTCTGGAGGCCTGCCCACAAGAAGAATAAGAGAATCTAATCGTGTGGAGGGTGTTGCAAAGGAGCCAGAGTCATGGGTGGCACTCTGTAAACCCATGGGCTAGGGCTAGGGACCAGCCACCCAGATTCCACTGGGCTTCATTTATACTAACTCTGAGTCTGGGGTGGCTCAGTGTGAGCATCAGCTCAGAGATGCTATTACTCACCTCTGTTCTAGGGTTTTCTCTCTGAAGGTCTCTGCCTTCCCTGAAAGATGAAACACACACTTTTTGTTTCATTAAGTATGTCAGTTTTATCTTTCTTAGCATGTGCCTAAAACAGGATAAAGGAAGTTAGTGGAAATCATGGAGAAGACTGAGTGGAAAGAGAAATTAAGAAGTCAGGACAAAGAATGGTCTAGAAAAATCTTTCTTTAAAGTTATACAAGTGAGACGGGATTTGTATTTGCCTTTGAGCTCTGGCTATAATCAGAGAAGAGGTTATTTTTAATTCAGAATAATCCAGTTTCTCAGGCAAACACACTCTGTTATTCTATTAAGGGTGGAAGGAGCTGTTGTCCTTGGATACTTAGCAAGGGATACTTAGCAAAGTGCCAACGCCATCTTTGGATGTATAGTTTGACAATCTTCTCCTGCCAATGAGGGGCCAGTGCCCATAGGCAGCCAGCCACACACTCGATTTCAGTGATGGATATCCTGGGCCTTGGCACACTCTGCCTTGCTTCTTCCTCCTCCAGGACTGTTCACCTCTCTGCTCTCCCTCCCACCCCTGGGGTATGTTTTGTCTGGATGTTGGAGACATGTCAATGATCCCTAACATAGTTCACTTCAGTTTCCCACCATTGCACATGCAGGCTCTTTTTAGTATTCTGCTAGAAGTTCCTATGTAGCAGTAGAACTCTGTGTGCAGAGAGCAACTTGCCATGCTAGGTTTTCAGACAAGGTACAAGCACACCCTTGAATACAATCTGCTAGTTACACAGGACACGAAAACATCTCCTGGTATTGAATAAACAGGAAATTTTTCTTTGCTGACTACTTCATTGCTCATGGGAGGACCTCCTCTATGACTAACAGTACTTTAGTCTCCTCAGATGCAAAGATGGGGACCCAGCAAATGGGCTCAGTGTAGCATCCGCCGAGACAGAAACAAATGATGAAATCGATTTGATTTCGTGGCATTTAATGATAGAGTGGCAACACTTCCTCCTTACAGATCTCCTGTAATAGAATCTGTCTTCTTTACAAGCTCTTGAGAATTGTAAGAAGCTCTGGAAGCAGTTGCTCTCACAGAATGAAGCCCTCTGAAGCATGCCTATAACCAAACCTGGCCTTTGCACTCTGCAGTTACGCTGTTGGGGAAGCTGATGTAATGCTCATCATGACCTGTTTTCTCTCTGGTCCTCTGAGACACATGTGTGAACCCAGCATGGCCAAATGCTACCCCCCAAGGAAAAGGGCTAATGGGTAGATGACAGTTAAGCATAGTCTGACCTTGCTCTGGCTAAATTAAGCCAGCATAGGAAAGAGCTGCAATGGCAGTTTCTCAGCTGAGGACTCTGCCACAGTGATTCTGACTGAAGATGGCTCATCTTTTATGAAATGGTGACCATGCGTCTTCCTCTCTGTCAGGTTTCCAGATGCATTTGTGACCTTCAGTTCGTTCCGGAGCAGGTTCCCTGAGGTGTCTGGGTACTGTTACTGTGCTGACAGCCAGGGGCGGGAGCTGGCTGAGACAGGTAATCAGCCACACTTCTGGCAATGAGAAAGGATCAAGTGCAATTCTTGGACTCTAGTGCCTAAGGTGGAAATAACACTGGCATTCTACATCCTTGCTTGGTTGCTGTGGGTGTGGAAGAACCCAGCTATGGTACTCTGCCTCTGCCGAAGTTTTTGCTTGCTTGCACTGGTGCCATTGCAGGCTGAAAAAGGTGCCCACCTTGCTGTGTGGCAAGTGGAAGACAGGACAGGTTGTCAGCCTCCTTCTCCTGGTAGCATTCCTCTGTGCTCTCAACACTGCACAGCTACAACAGCAGCCCTGACTTTGTAAACTATTAGAGTACTATTCCAGGCACATCCAACCTATGGCCTAAGGGCTGCATATGGCCAAGGATAACCACAGATGTGGCCCTGCAAAAATCACAAACCTATTTAAAATGCTGTGCCTATTTCTGTCATTATTTTCTAACTCGGTTGCGTGGGTTTCAAGCATGAACTTTGTAGCCAATGACAAAGTGCAATGTCTGTAGGATGGACATTCCTGGACCCACTGCAGAATGCTACTGGTGAAGATTCTGGTCTTTTGACTTCTGTCAGCTCAGCAAGGTTAGAGCTTTCTTTCCTGAGAACCCTGTCCCTGAAATCTTATTTGCATGTTCTCAGGTTTGGAGTTGCTACTGGATGAAATTTATGATACAATTTTTGCTGGCTTGGACCAGGCTTCCACCTTCACTCAAAGCACCATGTACCGGATATTGCAGAGACGTTTCCTGGCCATTCAATTAGTCATCTCTGGCAGGTTCCGATGTAAGTAGCCAGCTAGTAACAGACATATGCTTCTGCCTTGGAATCACTGGGGTCTTGGAGTCACTTCTGTTTGCATGGCTATTGCACCAAAGTAAGGTTAGGGAATTAGCTCTGGGGTAGCAAATCTCCATGCAGGCAGTGAACACACAGACCTTACTCACGTATGCCTCCTTTGTTGTGTGGTGTGGTCTTTTCTAGGTCCCACCAAGTGTGAAGTAGAGCAGTTTGCTGCCACCAGCTTTGGCCATCCATACATCCCAAGCTGCCACAGAAATGGGGGCTTCCAAGCAGTACAGTGCCAGCTGGAAGGGATGTGCTGGTGTGTGGATGCCCAGGGTATAGAGATCCCTGGCACTCGGCAGCAAGGGCAGCCACCATCTTGTGGTAAGTTTCCTCTTAGGGGTGAGTATTCTGCTCTCTGCAGAGCCTGTCTGTGTCTTTGGGCCAGTTTCTCAGGAGCTCACTAATCAACTGCTGACTGAATGTCCCCCAGAGACCTTTCAAGCTGTGTGTGACTGAAGACTGGCTACTGCTTTTAACTTGCAGTGGGTGTTTGGTCTTGTGTCAGACATAGTTACTGTCTTGGAAAACCTAAAGAATACCACTGGACTCAGAGAAAACAAAAAAAAGACAAGAGAACTGAGTTTTCATGTGTTGTGGGAGGAGCATGTACAGGAAGCTGACAGAGCAGCAAGGGAAAAGTTTGTTAATTCTATTTCAAAGGACGAAGGAAGGCTTCATGGATGAGGGGCAGTTGCTCAGAGTGTCTGTAATGAAGGCTCTCCCTATCAGCTCTGAATCTATAAGGATGGTTGAGACAAGGCTACAATATGAGGTACACATTGTGACATGGGGGAAAGGCAGGAAGAAGCAAGAGTGCCTCCTTTCTCATAACCAAGGCTTTGGCTTCATGCTGGAGGAATTGAGACTGGTATGAGGCTCATCCTGGAGAGACCTGTTGGGCAGTGTGTGGGATATATGCCTCCCAGTACTGTTAGTTGAGGAGTTGTAGGAAGCCTTGAACCTGAGATAAGGTAGCCAATTAGAGTGTTACCTCAGTGTCCTTAGGAAAGGTAGTGAAGAGGTCATGACTTCTTAGAGCTGTTGTCCAAAATTAACACAAACTGGGTCCCTTAAGACAACCAAAGCTCACTCACCAGCTTATAGGACTGGAGGTAGGAAGTCCAAAGTCTAGGTGGGAGCAGAGGCTGTTCTGTGAACTCCATTGGGAGCCTCTCTTGAGGCCACCCATCCTTTGACTCCCTACACCAATCTCTGCCTCCTCCCCAGTGCCTTTGTGTCTGTTCTTAAAAGAATGTAAGTTGTGTTGCACTAAGAATTTTCAATCCAGTGTGGCCTCATCTCAAGCAGTGACACTTGCAGGGACACATTTGCTGCAGTAGTACATTCTGTGGTTTTGAGAAGAGATGTATCTTGGAAGGACATTATTCTAGCTGGTGTGCTAAGGCAGAAAGAGGGCAAGTGTGAACCTTGGCCCTGTCACCAGGCATCTCAGTAAGGCCCCAGAGATTGGGAAGGATGTTGTAATGTGGAAGGAAGAAACGCAGGCGCACATAGGCTTCCAACTGGGAGAGCTATGCTTTGAAACAGAAGAAGAGCTCAACTTTCATAGCTGCAAAGTAGATAGAGAAAAATGTTGATATAAGTCCTATTAAGTCCATCAACTTCTGTACCCTGACACTTTAGATAGTCTTCTTATTGTTTGGTGAGTGTACAGATGTCATAAAAGAAGAGTTTAAGGCCTTGCCTTGGAGGTATTTGCGGCCACCACCCACACCAACCACAGTTGCATCAAAACCTAGAGAATGTTGTACCTTGCACCCCTTGGGTGAAAAGGAAGAATTGTGGTTTTCCAAGTTAAAGCAGGAACTCTGATGAATGTGGCTGGGCCTTAGGTTTTCACTCTTTCTCTGTCTGTCCCTAGCAGCAGTAACCAACAAATACGTGAAGGGGATCAGTTCTCAGGATAGGCAAGCGAAGCAATGCATTTACTTCCTCTGTGCCTTCTGTGATGTTAATTATGGGATGCCATGGCCTTGCTAAGGGATCTGCTCAGCTTTATATATTGCCAACCCACATGCGCATAACACACACACACACACACACACACACACACACCTCTGTGTGCTCTAGTTCTTTCCCTGTTGCCTGGTTACAGAGGAGAGTTGGCTGGCTTCCTTATGGCATCTGTTTGAATCAAGAGGAAAGAATTATTTTTACAAGTTGAGAGTCGGGTGGTGGTTTAGAAGGCCTCTTAATATTTGTAGATTTATGGAGGGGAATGGAGCTTGGTTATGTCCACCTATGTGACGAGAGCCAGATGCTGCTCACGTTCTGGCTTTTTTCTCCCAAGGACACTTACACTGAATGTCCTGGCCATGTGCAGAGTTGACTAAATCACTTACCCTTTCACCAGTAATTTCATGGAAAGCCCAAGAGGTGTGTGCCAAGTGTGCTTGCTGAGGCAGCACTTTCTAATTATAATATAGAAAATAAGACCATAGTAGAATATGCTGTGTCTTTTTTTTTTAATGTTGTGTCTTTAATATTACATATCACTATATAGGAAAGTGTTTCCTAATCAGAGCACAGTGCTGGTACTGGTCTCATTCTGAAAGAGAGTATAAACTGGACAAGACCACACACTGAAGGAAATAGAGAGTCACAGGAAGAGCATATGGTTAAGCGTTAAAGTCCATTGAGAATTCCAGCAAGAGAAAACTGGGAAGCAGAAGCTTAGAAACACAAATAGGACTTTGTTAGCAAACTGGGCCTCCTAAGGCTGCCAGAGCCAATTGCTACACAGTGGGTGCCTCACAGCAGAAATTTGTTCTATCACAGTTCTCACACTGGAATCCAAAAGCCAAGGTGGGGACAGAGCCATTCACACACTCCCTTTGAACATTGTGGTTGGCAATTTCTGGCTTTCCTTGGCTTTATGACTGCATCTATTGGGCACTCCAGGCTGTCTGTCTTGAGCCTCACATGGCCTCTTTCCTGTGTCTCTTCCTATAGAGCTATCAACCACTGGATTCCTAGTCTACCCTAGGCTAGATGGCAACATCTTAACTTGATTGTGTCTACCAAGACCTTGCTTTCAACTCACATTTAGGGGCCCCACGTGGAAAAAAATGGTTTCAAGGGACAGTATTCAGAGCAATGCAAGTGTGACCAGGTTTTCAGAACGTGGGCTGGTGTCTCATAGACTTTCTGTAGAAAAGCATCAGGCTAGTGTGAGGTGGCCAAGTGGTCATGGCGACAGGAGCATTTACCTTCAAAACTAGGCTCACAGAGGTAGCTAGGGAGAAGGGAAGGCATATGTGAATACAAAAAACGAAATAATCTAGGCAGTAGTGGCACATGCCTTTAATTCCAGCTATTAAGGAGGCAGAGGCAGGCAGAGTTCCTGGTCAGCCTGGTCTACAGGGTGACTTCCAGGACAGCCGAGGCTACACAGAGAAACCCTGCCTCAAAAAACAAACAAAGAAACAACAACACAAAAGCCCAAGCAAGCAAGCAAGCAAACAAACAAACAAAAAAGGAGGTAGTCCACAATGCAGGTATGAACTTTAGGAATCTTACTACCAGAGGCATGGGGACCTGGCAGAGGGCAGGTCCTCAGGGCCAATTGCTCTGCTAACTATGTTTTTCATTGTTTCATGCAGCTGAAGATCAGTCGTGTGCCTTGGAAAGGCAACAGGCCTTGTCTAGGCTCTACTTTGGAAGCCCAGGTTACTTCAGCCCACAGGACCTGTTGTCTTCTGAGGACAGGCCGGTCCCTGCGAGTGGTGCCAGACTGGACATATCCTGCCCACCCGCAATCAAGGCTCTCTTTGTTGACTCTGGGCTTCTGCGTTCCATGGCTGTGGAGCAATACCAACAGCTTTCTGCATCGGGGAGTCTACTCAGAGATGCCATCAGAGCAATTTTCCCCTCCCGAGAACTGGCAGGTCTTGCCCTTCAGTTCACCACCAACCCCAAGCGACTCCAGCAAAACCTTTTTGGAGGGACATTTTTGCTGAACGCTGCCCGGTTTAACTTGTCTGGTGCCATTGGTACAAGAAGCACATTTAACTTTAGTCAGTTTTTCCAGCAGATTGGTCTCCCAGGATTCCAGAGTGGAGACAGAACAACTGATCTAGCCAAACTACTTCCTGTGGGATTGGACTCCAATTCTACCCCAGAAACTCCCCGTGTCTCTGAAAACACCGTTGCTGTTAATAAACCAGTTGTGGGTACCTTTGGCTTCAAAGTCAACCTACAAGAAAACCAAAACGCCTTAAAATCCCTTGCTTCTCTCCTGGAACTTCCAGAATTTCTTGTCTTCTTGCAGCGTGCTGTTTCTGTGCCTGAAGATATAGCAAAGGACTTAGGAGATGTGATGGAAACAGTGTTCAGCGCTCAGACCTGCAAACAGACACCTGGAAAGCTCTTTGTCCCATCATGCACTGCGGGAGGAAGCTATGAGGATACCCAGTGCTATGCTGGGGAATGCTGGTGTGTGGATTCCAGAGGCAAAGAACTCGATGGCTCAAGAGTTAGAGGTGGACGCCCGAGGTGCCCCACCAAGTGTGAGAAGCAAAGAGCTCAGATGCAAAGCCTTGCACGCAGCCAGCCTGCTGGCTCCAGCTTTTTTGTCCCTACATGTACTAGTGAGGGATATTTCCTGCCAGTCCAGTGCTTCAACTCAGAATGTTACTGTGTTGATGCTGAAGGTCAGGCTATTCCTGGAACTCAAAGTACAATTGGTGAACTCAAGCAGTGTAAGTCTGTGTGGTATTTAATGTAAAGATTCTTCAATCTGTTTAGACCAGTATTTGATACATTGTAAGAAACCGAGTTCGCTCATGACTAAAGAGCAAAGGTCAGTGAGTAGAGTAGTTACTTTAGCTAAATATTATCCATGGAAACCTGGCCAATATTAGGCATTATAGTGAGCTTATAGGGATATTTGGTTCTTATTAAGAACGTGCACATACCTGGGCGGGGAAGATGGATCAGGTGGTAAAGTGCTTGCTGCACAGTTATATGGATTGTGTTGGGCGGCGTGCATTTGCAACCCCAGCGTTGTGGGTACGGGGAAGTTAGAAGTGGGTAGAGCTAGAGCTCACTGGCCAGCTGGCCTATCTAAATTGGAAAGCTTCCAGTTTGGTGAGAGATCCTGTCTCAAACAGTAAGATGGAGAGTGACTGAGGAAAACATCTGACATCAGGCCCTGGCCTCCATATACTCACACATGTGCTCAAACACATACATACGCAATCATGTAGCACACATACAATGGAAAGTGCCACATGCACTTCTGTGACACTGGTCATGTCCGTAACTGGGCTACTCACCAGGTTGGATGTCACTTTTTAATTTAGTACTATTAAGGTTTATGTAACTAACAGTTAAGCAGTCTCCTTCATCTTCTTGGCTAATTCAGCTTGTTCAATATCTGCCCATGGTTTTTCTCCAGGTCCCAGTGTCTGCCAGTTACAGGCTGAGCAAGCCTTCCTTGGGACAGTGCAGGCTGTGCTCTCTAACCTCAGCATGCTACCCTCCCTCTCCAGTGTCTACATCCCCCAGTGCGGTGCCAGTGGGCAGTGGAGGCATGTTCAGTGCGATGGACCCCCTGAGCAGGTTTTTGATTGGTATGAACGATGGAACACCCAGAACGGTGATGGCCAGGAACTGACCCCAGCCACACTGCTGGTGAAGATCACGAGCTTCAGAGAAGCAGCTTCCAGAAACTTCAGTCTCTTTCTTCAAAGTCTCTATGAGGCTGGCCAGCAAAACATCTTCCCAGTACTAGCACAGTACCCTTCCCTTCGAGATGTTCCACAGGTAGTGCTGGAGGGGGCACCGACTCAGCCTGTGGAGAACATTCTCCTGGACCCTTACATCTTTTGGCAGATCCTAAATGGTCAGCTCAGCCAATACCCAGGGCCCTACTCAGACTTTAGCATGCCTTTGGCACACTTCAACCTCAGGAGCTGCTGGTGCGTGGATGAGGCTGGCCAGGAACTGGATGGAACACGGGCGAAGCCAGGCGAGATCCCAACATGTGAGCTAACTTATATAGAGACTCAATTTCATGTTTCCTTTGAAAAGGCTTTCTGGTGGAAAAAACATTGTAGGACCAGGGCATTTCTGGGAGCCGTGACAACACATATCTATCTATTTATTCTTCAGTCATGTGCCTTTCGATCCACCCAAACATTCATCTTCTCATCTGCCCATCGATCCATCCACCCATCCACCCATCTATCCATCTGTCCATTCACCCATCATCCATCCATCCATTCATCCATCAATCTATCATCTACCTATCCACCCATCATCTACCAATCCATGCATCCATCCATTCATCTGTTCAACCATCCACCCATCCATACATCACCCACCCATACCTTCCTATACCTGTACACCCAAGAGATAGGTGACCCAGATACGTTTTTTGTAGGATGAGACTATCTAGCAATTCTGAATCAACTGTCTAGTGAGGAATTTGCTGAAATTATATGATTTTTGAAGGCCTCAGTTTCTCATCTATGTTTTGGTGTCCAGGTTAGCTTTAAATTGTCAATTTGACACCACCTAGAATTATCTGGGAAAAAAAACTCAATTGAGGAAATGTCTAAATCATATTGGCCCATGGATATGTCCTTGGGGTATTTTCTTGATTGTTAATTGATGTTGTAAGGCCCAGACCACTGTCGGCAGTACCATTCCCTACACAGGTGGTACCGAACTATATTCAAAAGCTAGCCAAACATAGATTGCTTGCCAGCAGCAAGAAAAATCCTCCATGGTTCCTGCTGCACTTCTTTGGCTCTGATAGAAGTTCAGTAGTCAGAAGCCATGCTGTGTGAAATATCAGTGCTGCCTTCAAGTTCCTTTTGAGTCTATTTCAACTTCCTTCAATGGTGGGCCATGGCCTAGAATTGTAAGCCATTGAAATCCTTTCTTCCATATGTTGTTCTTTGGAGGGGTCAGTACAGCAATAGAAATGAATCTTTGACTTGTGGAAGCAAGTGTCTTCTTAGACTAGTACCCAGATTAAATTAGATCCTGTGAATGTATTTCGTATGAGTCTGGCATGGTGTGAACATTGCATGTCACTAATCTTCTGCAGGTTCTCTCATGAATGGCACCTGAAGGAGGTCAAGAAGAAAGTGCAAAGAAAGCTGGACTTGGTGACTGAATCCACCTGTGCTCTTTGATTTGCCCTAGGTCCCGGACCCTGTGAGGAAGTGAAACTTCATGTCATGAGGTTTATTAAGGAAACAGAAGAGATCGTCTCAGCCTCCAATGGCTCTTCCTTTCCACTGGGAGAGAGTTTCTTACTGGCCAAGGGAATCCAGCTGACCAGTGAGGAGCTTGGCCTTTCTCCTCTCTACTCATCCCAGGAGGCTTTCTCTGAGAAGTTTCTACGTGGGAGTGAATATGCCATTCATTTGGCTGCTCAGTCCAGTGAGTATTGTGTTCAAAGGCCTCACCCCATCTCATTTGGGGGAAGCAAGAGCTTGCATCTAGCTCTCTGGGACTTAATTTGGTTGTCATGGGGCTGCCAGGTTGCTGGGGATGCAGAGCAGTTCTGTGCCCCTAGATAAAGCTTTACCTAAGGGCTCATGGTCCTTCAGCAAGAGTCCCGGGGGCTTCACACTGGGCACTGTAGGTGGTCCCTGCAGCCTTTAGGACCATAGTCTTGTTAAAAGGCCCCATGTGCTCTCAACCCTTGACCTATCTTAAGGTTCCTTTCACCCCCAAAGCTGTAGGAAGGGAGAAGGAAGATGACCCTCTTTGCTGATCAGCCATTGCTCATGTGAGCTCAGGGAATTTTGAGAGCAGGACCCAAAGGTTTGTTTCATCTATGGATGTGACAGAGGAACATAGTCCTTTGCCCTAGAAACAGCCATACAGTGGTTAAACCTAGCCCATGACAAGGCACCTGCATGCCAAGGACATGATTGGGTCTTTGGGTTAATCCTGGTAACATTCAGAAGAACAAAGCTACAATACTACCTGCAGTTCTTTACACAGAGAAGTTGAGTCCTGGCTTAGTCACTGGCCCTGGTTTACTCATCTGCTAAGTGTGGAAGCTGGGTCAGGAAGCCTAGTAGCCTAGTCCATGTGGTTAGTGTCCTGTGCCCTGTTCAGCTGTATATGGAGGAGCTGGAGTCAGTGATGAGACCTAGCTTGACTGAGAGGAAGCATCCTTCCTTTGTCTACAGCTTGATCTGGCAAGAGGCCCTGACCCCAGTGAGCTTTCACTGACCCCACCTCGAGACACATCTCTCTCCCACCCTTGTTTGTGTCCCCACTCCTTATTAGTGGTCTCTGGGGTTCTGGGCTACCCTCCTCCTGACAGCATTTATGTGACATCAGAGAGAATTCCCCACAACAAGCTGAAGCCTCCCTGCCTTGCGCTGCGGGCACCTGCTGCTGGCTTAGGACTGGTGTCTCTATTCTAACTTCAGAGAAGGACCTCACAAATCAGTCTGTTTCTGCTGGTCTCCCTTACCAGACAACTGTTCTAGAGGAAAAAGCACCATGCCTTCCTCACTTTCCTTTACATGCTCATCACTCACATTTGCTGCTCTTTCTTCCCTTTTGTCCTCAGAAACCTGGGGGCTTCTCCTTTGCACGGGATAACCATTATTTTAATTCCTGTGCCTGGGTTGAGTCTGATGTTCTCAGGGGAGTAGTAGTTCTGGCAGTCCTGAAGCTGGCATCACTTTGAGCACTACAAAATGTAGACAGGCTGCTGCAAGCATGATTTGTTACCATGTGCCATGGTGACGTTTTCTCCAGAGGTCAAGCTGAGGGAGTTGCTCTCCTGCTAGCCTCATGCTCTGGCTCTATATACCTTGGACTATTAAGAGGAAGACTCTAGAAAGAAAGCCAAGCTGCACTTTGCTTTGAAATCTAGGGATTGTGGTACCATGTCAAGGAGGGATTGAGGGCTACAAAGCACAAGCAGAAAATGGTGACAGTGTCTAGAACCTGCTGGTGCAGGGGTTGTGGATATCAACTCAGTGCATGTCACCTATCAACTCTTTTAATTTAGTGGAGCACTTACCCTGGCCATTACTGAGCTCATTCCACTGAGGAGCAAATGCATGAACAGATGGGTAGAGAACTTGCTCCTGATCATACAGTCAAGAGGTATGATACCAGGATTTACATAGAAACTTACCAGCTTTGAGAGCTCCCTGCACAGCAGCAGGCTCCTTCAAATATAGATCCTGGTGTCTGACTGCATGCTGGTGCTACCCATAGATCTGCGACATCTCCTCCTGAAGCCATGAGGGCCATCTCTGATATGCAACAGGTTGGGAAGAACTTCCCAAGTGTGCAGAGTTCTGCAAAGTCTACACCAGAAGGGATGATTCTCTAGGGTACCGAGGAAGAGCTATATCCTAGCTGCTTGCATTAGTAGAAAAGTTAGAGGCGGGACAGGGGAAGATGGATGGGAGAGAAATCACACAGCTCTGTAGTGGGGCAGGAACCTGGGATGAGGATCTGGAGGTCCAGACTAGGTGGCTCTGGCCCCTGGCCACTGCTTGCTTCTCTTTGCCCCTCCTCGCATGCATGCACACATAGCCATAGGGTATTCACTCCAGCCCCTCCTGCGAGCCCTCTCCCTTTCCTTCATTTGTTCCCTCTGTACTAGTCTCATATATTCTAGAGCCTTATGTATACAAGGAAAATACTATTCCACTGAAACACACACCCATTTCTTTTTTTTAAAATTAAAAAAAATTAATTTTGAGCCAGCATCTTATTAAGTTTCCACACTGGCCTTAAGTTCACCCTGTAGCTGTGGCTAGTCTGCAACTTGAGATCCTCTTGCCTCTATTTCCCTGATAGTTAGGATGACAAGTGTGTACCAGCCTGCCTAGATCAATGCTTTCTTCAGCGTACTTTATGAGCCAGATTCTGTTCTTTGTGTAAAATAAGCATCTGTATCAAGGATTCCAAATAAGAGGACCACATATACAAGCTAGATCAGTAAATATGATGTATGGAATGGTGCTGAGTGCTGAGCAGAGGAGGCGCGCAAGGGCTGGAGTGCTGTGGTGTGACAGCTCTGTGTGGTGAAAACGTGCCCTGCCCTCCATGTCCTGCTGTGAGGCCTCAGCTAAGTAGTTATCTGTCTGCCTCAGCTTTGTCACTGGTCAGATGGGATGCTAGTACGTCATAGGGCCATAGGAAAGACTCCATTAATCCTTAGCAGGCATGTCTAACTGCTGCTCTGTAGGCCACACGTGTCCCAGGATAACTAGGAACAGGACCCAATGGAAGGCCATAAACTTACACAAAGCATTATGAGACACATATGTAATTTTATTTTGGTAACTCAACTGTGTAGTTCTTGAGACTAAACTTCGTAGATGACAATGTTGCAACCCAGTGCCAAAAGGACGACACACCTGATATACAACCGACCTTTGGATGCCCATGATTCTTCTCTAGTGTACAGTGTAGCCCAGGCGCAGGAAGGCACTCACCAGCCTCATCAGTGCTCTGTGAGGTTACCATACAGAGCTGTAGAGAGTCCTCCAGTTGCAGTCTAGAGCTCATTGTCACAGAGCGATCTGCTGAGTGCCTCCCGGCTGTCCAAGAGTCTAAGTGAAATTTCAGGTTGGATGCTTGCCAGGTTATAGGAAAGCTGTCTTGAGAGGACTTGTCTGGAGATGTGCTCGGTTTATCTCAGGACAGAGTCCACGAGGCAGCTGTCATATCCTGCTTTTTCTTTCTGTGCCTCTAGCTTTGACTTTCTATCGGAGTCTCCGTGCTTCCCTGGGAACGTCGGATGGAGCAGCCAGTCTTCTGTGGTCAGGGCCCTACATGCCACAATGCAATACTTTTGGAGGCTGGGAGCCCATGCAGTGTCATGCTGGGACTGGTAAGGCGACTTTGGGAAGGCGGATAAATATTTAGGGGGTAAGAATACTTACAGTGGGGGGGGCAAGTGGTCCAGATTATTGGCCCCTTTTTAGCAACTAGGAAGAACTGTTTAACTTCTCTGCTAATAGCTATCTCCACTATGTAAGACAAGCAGGGACTTCCAGTCAGTGTGGAGGTGAAGTGCTCATTGCTGGGAGAGTTGGATGCTAAGTCCTTTGATGGTAGACAGTGTTAGGCAGGGTTTCTGGGACAGACAGGCTACCTTGCTGGAACTGTTATGAATGCAAAACAAGTTTTGGGAGAGTCCCCAGCATACCTCCTGGGCTTATGGACTATGGATCTTTTCCAGGACACTGTTGGTGTGTGGACGGGCAGGGAGAGTTCATCCCAGACTCACTGACAGCACGCTCCTCACAGATGCCCCAGTGTAAGTAAAGCCCATGGGAGTCTTTAATCTGACCTCTAGAATGGCATCTACACTGCTGGACCTTGGTATTGCAACTGAGAGGGACTCTAGGGTCTAGTCTCTGAGAATGCCTTGGACACTTTTTATTTTTATGTCCCCAGATCTGGGTCATGATGACTTTATACCTTCCATTTTGGTACTCTCACTGGATATGCACTAGGAAGAGCTAAGACTGGCGACAGAGCTTGGCTTTGATCTCTGTGCCCTGGCTCCTGGGCACTTCCAACTGCTGGAGTTATATCACTATCTCACATGTATTCCTACAGCCCAGGCTCTTACCGAGGGTCACTCCTGAGCCACTGATAGCCTGCTTGACCCTTGAAAGCTACTGATACACCCCACATGCATCTCTGTCCCTGAACTTGAGCCTGCCACTCTTGAGGTTGTAGCTTTGTGGAACACATGTCTACTGGACTGAAGTCTTGAGTTAGCCACTGCCTGCCTTCCCTTGGTTCCACAGCCATCTGTTCACAGCCCCTCTCTTCCACAGGCCCCACAAGCTGTGAGCTATCCCGAGCCAATGGACTGCTTTCAGCATGGAAACAGGCTGGACCTCAAAGAAACCCAGGTCCAAGAGACCTGTACATACCCAGCTGCCTACAGGTGAGCTTCTG
This sequence comes from Acomys percivali, assembly GCA_907169655.1. Lineage (NCBI taxonomy): Eukaryota > Metazoa > Chordata > Mammalia > Rodentia > Muridae > Acomys > Acomys percivali. The sequence continues at coordinate 80,169,719 of OU015748.1, read as the reverse complement.
TACACTCCCAGCTGCCTGCAGGTGAGCTTCTGTACATACCCACCTGCCTGCAGTTGAGCTTCGGTACACACCCA
>OU015748.1:80149651-80169635 GCA_907169655.1 Acomys percivali | reverse complement strand
TCTGTACACACCCACCTGCCTACAGGTGAGCTTCTGTACACACCCACATGCCTGTAGATGAGCTTCTGTACATACCCACCTGCCTGCAGGTGAGCTTCTGTGGACACAGGAAGGATGCAAGGAGAGAAGGTAGCTCCAACACTGGCCTCCCCCGGCTGAAGTTGGACTTCCTAGGTTTCTAGTTCATTCAGTATAAGACTCACAGAAGAAACTTGGATGAAATTGGCAGTATAGAAATTCATGCAGACATGTAATGCCGTGGTCATCATGAAGGTCCATCAATATGGTCCTGTTATCAATTAATTTGTAGGAAAACTTGCGAACATGGTTTAGTCTTTTTATCTTGGTTTAGAAATCACCTTCCCCTGGGGACAAGCCTTTCCGATGTCCCCAGCATGGCTGTCCTGACAAGAAAGGAAATGCGGGACTGTGACTGCTGAGGGCAGGGAGACTGATTCTGGCATGGGGCCTGGTGGTTCAGATTGTGTAGGTTCTTGCCAGCTATGATACCGATAAACAACAGCCAAGACCTGCATTGCCCAAACTGATAGCTGCGTCTCTCCGGCTTCCCTTCTCCTCCAAGGACCGGTAGTTAACTGACAGCTAGACTTTATTCGGGTCTCAATGAATCGAGGCTGGTATTGTCAATCTAAATTTCTCCCATCAAGTCCTCTCTGTTCTTCCCCTGGGCTTGAGTCTTACCTCTGCAGCTGAACAGCTGTGGTCAGAGGCATGCCACCTGATCTCTCTTTCTCTGTGTAGGATGATGAGGGCATCAGTGTCCCATCTTCTCTGGGGTGCTTCTGCATTCTGCGACTCACCTGGGGAAAAGGTGTTTGTGAGGCTTTTGTGAATGCTGGTTAAATGTCATTGTCTGCAGGCCAGCTATGGCATAGCATAAAGCCAGCAAGTGGCAGCCAGTGAATGCAGCACTCAGCACACTCTGCTGGATGGTGCTCTTCTCGAGCCAGTGCCTCTGTGCTCAGGGCTTTGGGTTGCAGAAGAAGAAGGATGGGGGCATGCCTGCTGACGGACTTCCTAGAGCGAAAGTGCTCTGAGACCAGGCCTGGGCAGATGGCTTAGTCTGTAAAATGCTCTCCTTACACACATGGAGACCGTTGCTTCTTCCCCAGAACCTGTCTAGCAGAAGCTGAACATCATAGTGCCTTCTTTATAATCTCAGGAATGAGGAGGCAGAGATGGGTAGAAGCCTGAGGTTCCTGGCCACTAGCCTAACCTAAGTGGTGAGTTCCAGGCCCATATATATTCTAAAAATAGTAGGTTCATGGTACCTGAGGAACAAAAGTTGAGGTTGTCCTTTGACCTCCATGCACACACAAATGCATCTATGCATATCTATACACACATGTCTATACCCCCCCCACACACACACACACATAACACAGCAAAAGAAAGGATCAATCTAGTCCAGCTTCCTGGCTTTTTAGGTGGGGAAACTGAGGACTAGATAGTTGAAGTGTCATGCTTGGAAACCCTGCTGACTCAGGCCAGGCCAGGAGAGGAGGAGCCAACACTGAGAGGTAGGGCTTGGGTCACTGTCCTAGGGCATGCCTGCATTACTAACTACAGACACTTAGTGCTTCTTGAGGCTCTGTATGAAAAGTCACTTCTGGAATTTATGGAGTTATTTCTGGGCAGTGTGGAACTGGATGATGTGGGCATGTTGGAGTCTTGCTACTCCAATGGACGTTGCTCCATTGCCTCACATGTCCTAAGACTCAACTTTCCCTGATCTCAAATGATAAAACTTGTCATTGCTTGGTGGCCAACAATTCAGAGAATGGCCATAAAGTTTGAATGGGACTCCCTCATGGACAACTTTCTTTGTCTGGAGAAACTGTCACCATTTGTTTAGGAAGGGAGTTTTCTCCCACCAGTAAGTGAAGCTGTAAAACCTTGCATATAATGAAATGACCTTGGCTTTCTCACAGATGGGAGAGTACGTCAGGCAGCAGACAGCAGGAACAGGGACTTGGTGTGTGGACCCAGCCTCAGGAGAAGGGATGCCACCAAACACCAATGGCAGTGCTCAGTGTGAGTAACATCCCTCCCCTTGTCCTAAAGCCTGCCAGGTGAGCACTGGCCAGAGCCTCAACCCTGCCACCTCTGCAGCTGGACGCAGCTCCTGATCCAAATGTGCCCCAGCTTTCTCATCTATAGAGCAGGCATTCTTCCTACCTTGAAGGGTCTCAGAAAAGCCAGTGTGGCCAAGAGCTGGCTGTGCTCTGTAACCAAGAAGCAGTAGCCACTATCACTTTTAGCATCTGTCTCTGCACCTGTGTCTGTGCTGAGAGCAAGGTCAGAACATGGTCCCCTTCACTTGTCTTTGTACAGGCCCAGGCCTCTGTGATGTGCTCAAGAATGGAGCCCTATCCAGGAAAGTTGGCCCTGGCTACACTCCAGTTTGTGAGGCACAGGACGGGGGCTTCTCCACAGTGCAGTGTGACTTGGCTCAGGGAAGTTGCTGGTGTGTCCTGGGCAGTGGAGAGGAAGTGCCTGGGACCCGTGTGGTAGGCACCCAGCCTGCCTGTGAGAGTAAGTCTGGAGCTGCTGGAGGGACTGTAGGCAGAAAGTCTCAAGCTATACTAGGTTGTGGTGGTGATGGTGGGTCTCTGAGATGCTGGGCTTTTAGAACAGGAAACGGGCAGGGCATCAAGACGATTGTTGTGCTGGGGAAACTGGTGTGTGCACTTACAAAGTGCATAGCCTGGACTTGAAGTTGGGAAGAGCCTGGTGCCTCAGGAATCTATTGTGGTAGCTCAGTGGAGTCTGGCCTGCCTTTCCCTATTGTACCTAATCAGGAGAAGCATCCTGATTGCAGGACCTTATGGGAACTCACATTTCTGACATCTAAATATGTGACAGCTTGGTTTGTTTTTTTTTTATGATTGAGGAAATACTGAATGTGTGTGTGTGTGTGTGTGTGTGTGTGTGTGTGTGTGTGTATTTCAGTAGCTGGGCTGTGAGCCCCAAGGTAAAGAGTATGGTGGCTCATTGGTTTTGTAAGGTAGCTGGAGATGCTGTTGCAAGACTCTTTTTTTTTTTTTTTTTTTTTTTTTTTTTTTTGACTGGTGAAACTGAGAGATAGTGTGCTTATCCAAAGAGAGGGCATGGAAGGAGGGGTAAGACCCAAGCCTGGACAGAGAAGGCCACAGCCAGCAAGAGCCTGGGTCCCAATCAAGGGAAGCAGAAAGGCAGGCAGGAGCTGGGTTGAAGCCTGAGAGGTGCCCATGGGTCTTCTTCCTCTCTGTTCTCAGGCCCACAGTGTCCACTGCCGTTCTCGGGGACAGATGTGGCTGATGGAGTGATCTTCTGTGAAACAGCCTCTGGCTCAGGAGTGTCTGCCGTTCAGCAGTGCCGGCTGCTATGCCGCCAGGGCTTCCGGAGTGCATTCCCATTAGGGCCGCTGATTTGTAGCCTGGAGAGTCAGCGCTGGGTATCCCTGCCACCACTCCGAGCCTGCCAGAGTGAGTAGCAATGGGGACACCACACTGTGTTCCCTCACAAGGCTATTGCTACAGAGCCTCTCTCCCATTCAAGTGCAGCCTTTTCCTGGTAAGTCAGGTGGCACCAGGGTTGGAGAGCTGGCTTCATGGAGCATGGCTTCAGAAGGGGCAGATATACCAACTGCTCCTGGAATTAGGTCTTATTGGTGGCTCCTTGGAGCCATGTTTTCTATGGGAGAATTGACGTTATTCTAGGTTTCCTGTGGTTACTTGTGTTGGAAACATCTCCAGTTGGCAGGTGCTCCAGCTGCTGAGTTTAGGGACCATACAGGATGTGTTCTGGCCTTCCAGTTCACTTTATGGTGAGCCCTAACCTCTCCCCATATCTACCTTGACCTCCATGGTGAATGCCTGGTGGTACAGCGGTGCAAGACTTCTGCCAGGTGGGCATCAGTGCCTTGGGTAAATGCCAGACCTTTCCCTTTGTACAGCTCGTTCTGTTGTTTTACTCAACTCAGGTAAAGACAAACTCACCTACACATGCAATAGTGGGGCAGGCTTGTGTTCTACACACACCTGACTTGGCAAGGCCAAGGTGTGAGAAGCCCCAGAAGAATCACTTGGATCCTTACACTTGACCTTCCTAGGGCAATGTTAGGAGAGGCATTGGAGGTGGAGACCCCACATCCTGGGGCTTACCTATATCACAAAACTCTAGCTGACTGCCCGAGTGTCCAGGATAGGATTAGCCGCAAAGCACTATGGGTTATAGAGGCTTCTCATCCAGAAAAAGGGCAAGAATAAACAGTCTTTCTCTTGATTAGGACAGGGTGGCCACAGCTGAAAGAAATCAATCCTCATCGAATACTGAACAGCATTAGAGAACATCTACCCCTAGCCTGCCAAATTATGTGGAATGGTAATATTTATATGCAATGCATTATGGGAGATTTCCCAGGGGGAACATCAGAATCCCTATGAAGAGGCACCCTGATTTAGAGGCTGAAGCAGCTCTGAGCTTTATGTGAGGAGGCTAAGTGATTCAGAGTTAAGGCAGTGCACTGGAAAGTATGGGATATTTTAGGACATCAGTACAAAAAGGCAATGCTTGTGTACTTAGCTGAATGAAGAGAGGCTATGTATCAAGGAACATCCACAGGAAAAGAACTATTGCCTCAGCCCACTGACCTCTTCTGCTTGGCTGCAGGGCCTCAGCTGTGGCAGACCATGCAAACTCAAGCACACTTCCAGCTCCTGCTCCCACCAGGCAAGATGTGCAGTGCTGACTACTCCGGCTTGTTGCAGGCCTTCCAGGTCTTCATACTGGATGAGCTCACAGCCCGTGGCTTCTGTCAGATCTGGGTATGTGCCAACCTTTCCCACAGTGAGGGATCAGGCAGCCTCAGGTGGGGAAGAGGCTTTTCGGTCCCCAGTCCCGAGGAGCAGGGTGCTGGAAGATTACAAGAGTAACATAAGTAACAGAGACCCCTTCAGACTCCAGACACATGCTTGATATCGGCAGCTTCTTGTTCCGTGTCCCTAAACCAAGGTGTCACTCTCCATGCAGGTAAAGACATTTGGGACCCTGGTTTCCAGCACTGTCTGTGACAACTCCTCAGTACAGGTGGCATGTCTGACTGCAGAGCGTTTAGGAGTGAATGTCACGTGGAAATTACAGCTTGAGAACATCTCAGTGGCTTCACTTCCAGATTTGCGCAGCGTTGGTATGTTTAATCTGTATTTAGCATGTTTGTCTGCCTTGATGAAGCTGGGCAGCCTCATCAAGCCTCAGACTCCTCCCTGCAACAGAACTGGGAAGACCTAGTTTTTTCTCATAACACCACAGGGAGAATTGTGTCCAGCCCTTGAGAGGAGACAATTGTGTATTAAAAAGTACGCAGAATTTAGATTGCCTGGAACTGGAGTCACAACTGCTTGTGAGCCATTCAGTGTGGGTTCTGGGCTTTGAACTCTGGTCCTTCCTGAGAGCAGCCAGTACTCTAAAGCCTCTGAGCTGTCTCACATGGGTAGTATAAACGGAACAGATTAATAGATAATTAATAGATTACTAGAAAAATGGAAGAGGTGAAATTGTGGAAGTGGATAGGGGGGTGGGTTGATCTGGGAAGAGTTAGGGAAAGCATTGGGGTGATATGGTCAAATGACATTGTATGCAAGTCTCAAAGAAAAGTATACAAAAGCCAGTAGAGTTCTGGTCAATGGGAGTAAATAGCATCATAAAGCCTATAAAGCCTAGAGACATCTGTGTAGAGGTGAGATAGACAGAGTATGAAGGAAGATTGGGTGGAGAGAAAGAGGTCTTTCCTGGCTTACAATTTATATACCACCCACTTCACTGAGAAACCATCTCAGCATAGTAACCCTATTTAAACCTTGACAGTTTAAACAGAGAGACCCTAAAGGCCTAAGAGAAAGGGCAGAATGAATTGTATGGGAGCTACCATAAGTGTGTGCCCTATTTTCTTTGAGCTTTCAGGTAGGGTAGGGAATGGTCCATACATTACTAAGTAGGATCTGGATGTTAACTCCTGGCTCCCTTCTGTCGTTCAGTGGCCAGATACCCAAAATTACCCAGAGTACCTGGAACTTAACCTCTGCTCTAAGACAGAAATCTCTTTTAAAACCATGGCTGGTGTAGAATCCAGGAGGTAGCCTATAGGTCTGTCGTTCTCTTGACTTCCTGATGTCACTTTGACAGTACCTAACATTATGGATATGGGTTTCCATTAGCCTTCCTCTGAGAAAGCCTGGATAATTTGGGAGTATTTTCTATTATACCAGCATGAGATGTTTGTCCCAGGTTCAATGTGAGGACAGTGATGACTGTGGCTTCAGGCCACATCCAGATTACCAGTGCCAGGTAGCAGCATGGATGATTTCTGCACACAGAGGTCTGTTGCAGCTCCTTGCATGGCACTCCTCAGCTTTCTGTTTGGGAGGCCATAGCCTTCTCCATGCTTAGCAGAATTGTGAAAGCCACATTTTCCAACGGAAGGCTGTGCTTTTCTTGTGCAGGGTCTTTTCACATTCACTATTCCTTGGGAACCTTCCCATCTGAAGTCAAAGCATTCCTAGGCCTGTCAAACAGACGTGCACCCTGAGCCTCAGTGTGCAGATCCTCAGAGGTGGCGGATCACCTGAATGGTGTATTGTAATGTGTATCCTGTGCCAAGATGGGTTACTTTGGTGCTACAAAGCCTGAGACTTAGGTTAGAGTTTTACCTGTGTGTGTGGCTTTGGGCCAGCCACTCACCTTCTCTAAGCCCAGTCTGTCCTGATATCTAATGAAAGAATCTTTGATACCTGTGTGGCCTTTCCGCCAGGGTGTTCTAGGAAGCCTCACCCTGCTATTATCCCTGACCCTGCAGAAAACAGTGGCATGACCTTTGCTTTATATGTATCTTACAGAAAGGGCTTTCATGGGCCAGGATCTCCTTGGGCGCTTTGCAGATCTAATCCAAAGTGGCAAGTTCCAGCTTTATCTGGACTCCAAGACATTCCCAGCAGACACCTCCTTGTACTTCCTCAACGGGGACAGCTTTGCCACTTCTCCCAGGATTCAGCTTGGGTGCTTGGAAGGATTCTACAGAGTCTCAGCCACCAGTCAGGACCCTCTGGGCTGTGGTAGGTACCCACTTCCCTCTGTACTGAAGTACAGAACCTTAGGAGGCTTCAGGAAAAGCCACGGAGCTCTGGAGGAATCATTGGTCAATGTATTAGTCAATAAATATTTTCTGCCACCGGTTTTCATGGCATTCACTTATTAGACATTACTCACAAGGCTCAGCAGGAAGATGCCAGTGTGTTTCACTGTCCTTTCTGTTAGCTCTTCCTCAGCTTGAACCTCGGCATTGGGATCACTGTGAGAAGAAAGCCAGTGTCTACTCTGTATCCTGGCTTGGCATTTATTGCTTTTGTTTTGGCAAGATGTCATTCCTCTCAACCTCTTCATAGCTGTTGGCCAGCCCCCTCTGTTGCTTGTGGAGATGAGACCTGGTACAGGATGACTTGGCTGTTCTTTCTGTCATCCATGAGCATCTTTGAAGACCAATTTTGTGGGAATGCAGCTGCATTGTGAATGAAAGATGTGTCAGTTTCTTGTTGCTCTCTTTACAGTCATTCCAGACTCAGTTGCTTTTTCTTATAGCTCAGTGGGCTGAATTGCAACAAGGTTCTTGGTTAAAGTAAGGGATCCTGGTGTCTTGTTCCTTCTAGAGGCCGTGGAGGCATCTGACTCCACCCACTTCAACAAGCCAGCCCCAGAATCCCTCTTTCATTGTCAAGGGCAGCAGTACTGTAGTTTTCTGACCTTCCCTGCTTCCCTAATCATATATCCTTCTGATTTAAGAGCCATTTTAATGACCTACAGCTAGATAATCCAGGACACTTCCATCTACTTTTATTTCGATTCCACCTCTGGTTTTCATTCCTTTTGGCCGTATAACCAATCTGCAGCTCCCGGGGATGGGGTGTGTTGGTGTGTGGGTAGAGTGGGCTCATTGTTCCATCACCAGTGTCAAGGGTTGCATGACGAGATGGAAGCCTTCATCCTATGTGTAGTGAGATGGAGAGTGTTTTCTATTGAGCAAGAGGAAGATACCTTCTGTTATTCCCTCTCTTATTTACATTTGTTGCAACACAAAAGCTGCATAGACTTTCTAAAATCCTTGCCAAGATGCAAAATGGATTTGAGCTACACCCCCATCCTAGCACAAAGAACAGGAACATTGCCATTCCCAAGCAGCATTTACTGCAGATCTTACACTTGGCAGTGTGGCTTGGCAAGTGTTTGTCTTACAGGAGCCCCTGGTGATAGAACCTCTCCCCATGAGATAGACAAAGAGATGGAGGCTTTGTTAAATGGCCTTGTGCAGCTTGAGCAGGCTCCCTCCCAAGAACAGCTTGAGGTCACCAAACCCAGTATCAATGGGTGAGGAATCCTAGCTCCTCTTGGGACAGAATACATATATACATCCTGTCTTTCTGTCATCTTAGAGCTGCCCATGCAGGAGGATGAGAAGTGGGAGGAAGACTGGATAGTGACATCTGCTAAGTGGGAGTAACAAGGTCACAGTGAGGCTATGTCACACATGCTAGCTACTGTGTTCTCACACTTGAATATGCAGTGTTCTGAGCTCTCTGGATGAACATCATCAAGTCAGTGTGCGGGTGTTTATATACAGGCATGGACACTGTGTTCATGTTATAACAGGAAGTAAACGGGAAGCTGCGAAGCCAATCATAAGTTTCCTCTGGGGTTCTTGGTCAAAAGTGACTCTTGGCTCCAATCAGCAGGAGGTTGGGGGTTAGATGGGGTGGCTCTGCCTAGAGGATCCCGTGCGTGGATCATGTGGGGACCATCAGGATGGGAAGGGCTTCAGAAAGTTTTCTTGAAAAACACAGAATGGTACCCAGGGAAGAGATCTAAAGTCAGATTTGGCCCATACTTTCTTACAATCCTTTTCTGTAAAGGCTGAGATGGCTAGAACTTGTAGTTTTTTCTGGGCCATACAGTATGATCTCAATAGTTTAACTCAGTCACTACTATAGGGAGTAAAATGTAATTAGATTCTAATAAACCTGAGTGTACTCAAGCAGAAGGCCAGCTGCGTTTGGTTTATGCATTACAGTTGGGCAGCTTCAAGTCAGGTCCATCTATATTCTACTTTTCAACTTCTGTGTCTTCTTGCCTTCTCACAAAGGGTTGTGCCTCCCTCACCTAGCCTTTCACCTCTCTTCAGACAGAAAGTTCTGGAATGTGTTTACAAAGGCAGCACGAAATGACTTGGGTTTTCTGCAGTATCTGTCCTTATGTCTGAGAACCCCCCAATGAGTTTCTTTGTGTGTGTGTGTGTATGTGTGTGTGTGTGGTGTGGTGTGTGTGTGTGTGTGTGTGTGTGTGTGTGTGTGTGTGTGTGTGTGGTCTTGCTGGCATTTCTGTAAAGCTGGTGTTCCTCCATCCCACCCTGTGAGTGAGGTGAGGAAACTGAGGCATACAGCTCTATACACACTGAGGACAGTACTCTTTAGGAACAGACATGCCTGGGCTTGAGTCCCAGCCTTAGCGCCTTCTCTTCCTGGGGACCAAGGAGGCCACTTGTCCTCCCCTGAAAACCCTGAACTACTTGATAGAAAGCATGCCTCTCTGCCCACGACCAGCTCTCAGCAAGTGCCCATTCTTAGTTGGCAATGTAGATGTGTGACCTCAGCTTCATCTGCTTCCAGAGCTTTGGCTCAGCCCTGTGCACCACACCTCTCCCTTCTAAAAAGGGAATGCTAGTGAAAGCATACCCTCCAAGAATCAGGTTTCTTCTTGGCTCTTCTTCTAATATACATCTGGAACACAGCTGTGGAGCCACAAGGCTGAGCACTGTCCTGTGGAGATGAAGTAGGGTTTTCTTTGTCATCTCTGAAGTCTGATGTGGTCCTTGATGGTGTAATGGCTTGGGCCAGAAGGGTGTTCCCTCCTCTAGGACCTTTGTGGACATGATCATTCTGACCCTGGAAACTGGTGCTGCTAGGGAGAATAGGGAGCAGGGCTTTGGCTTGCAGTTCCATCAGGGTATGTCTTCATTTTCCTGTCGCCATACATTTTATGGCTCCTGTGGAATTCCCTGCTGATAGGCTTTGTTAGAGGGGATCACAGGGATATTGTCAAGATTTCCCATTTTTCTTATGCCAGACATTAATTTCCACTTATCTATTATAATTTTTTCTCACTACAAATTCTTATAATGGAACTAGTTCCCCATGGACACTTCTTTTAAAGTGGTTATGGCTTTCCCCTTCCTCTTTTCCTCTCTTCTCCCTTTCATCCATTTGTCATCCACCCACCTAATATTTAAAAATCTAGTTATGTACAAACCCAATACCACAAGTGAAGAGCAGCAAAAATTTGCATGGCACCACACACAGCTAGACCAGAGGTCTGTGGTGTAAAGTGCCCTTTAAGGCAGCCAAAGAGGTATGCTAGGGCAGCAGATGCTGGGTGGGGTCTGGAAAATGAGAAGGAATTGCTTCTAAGATAGGCAGATGGAGAGAGAGAGAGAGAGAGAGAGAGAGAGAGAGAGAGAGAGAGAGAGAGAGAGAGACAGAGACAGAGACAGAGACAGAGACAGAGACAGAGACAGACAGAGAGAGAGAGAGACAGAGAGAGAGAGAGAGAGAGAGAGAAGAAGAAGAATGAGGAGGAGGAGGAAGAGGAGGAGAGAGAATATTTATGTGTTAGGGGCACCAAAAAGAAGACTATGGCAGAAACTAGATTAGATAGTTAAAAAAAAAAAAAGCTATGGTTTCTGTAGTGGAATGGAGTCTGTGAGAAACATGACAAGAGGTAAGCCATTGTGAAAGATAATATACAAGAAAGGATACTCAAGAAGTGTGGACCACCAGCAGAGCACCACAGATGAATTTTGAGCTGTAGAGAGACAGGACCAGTAAGACTTGACTTAACAGAGCTTGCATGAACTTCTTAGAAGTTGAAGAGCCGTGTTTCTCAGAGACATTTTTCCTCTATGTAAAAGTATGGCCATCATTGTTGGGCTTGAAAGAAATACTGGCAGGAAGAGTAACATGACACAAAGCCTTGAAAGCTCTAAACTCAAATGATGCAACTATTGTATTGCAGGGTGCTTGTCACAGCTTTCAATAATTCTGGCTGCTGGAGGGACACAGTTGAAGGTGAAAGTGAGCATTCAGGGGCCATGGTGCACTTCCTGGTCTTGAGAGGAGCCACTTGCTGAGGAAAGGACAATGGTTGTCAAGGCTCTGCCTCATTATGCCCTGTGTCCTTTACATCAGGGACAGTCACAGTGGGGAAGGAGCATGCACACTCTCAAATTGACAGGAGCCTGTGGTTTGGTGGCCTGTCTTTATCAGGACTCTGAGTGAAGACAGCATTGGCCAGGAGAGCTTTTGTTTCCTTTAGTCCTGAATTTAGAGGCACTTACTTGAAAAAATTGTCCCAACTAGTCATAATCAACCTAACTCAAGCAAATAATGAAACTCCGTGCTCAGAAAGGGATAGCCACTGGTAAGGTGGACTGGAAAGTTCTGCACAGCTCCCAAAATGTGGCTGAGTTTCTGTTTTACTCAGAGATAGCAAGTATGTGCACACCAGGGCAGCAACCCCTAGGACACTGGATCTACCTCACCCTGCACCACCACTTTGTGCTTACTTTTTGCCATTTCATGGCTTCGCTTCCAAGTCAGTGAAGATGCCCTTCTCATAGGACTGTTAGACAACACAAGAAAACAGTTGGCACTGTGCCTGCAATGTATCTTTATTTCACCCTGCCTCCCCTTCCAGAAGAGTGTTGCAGCAAGTGATGGCTGAGTGTCCCAGGCCCGGCCTTCTCACCTGTGAGATGGGCTAGATATTAACTCTTGGTGGCAATACATGAATGCACAGAATGTGCACAGCCGAGTTCCAGGCACACACTGAGGGCTCCAATGCAGGGCAAAACTCAGTTTTTGAAGTTACTTGACAAATTATTGGCAATACAATCCTGAACAAGGAAGGAAAGGCATAAGATCCTCTATGTATCTCTGAACCGTCTGAGTCAGGGTGGCTGATTCCTGCTTTGCTCTACAGTGGACTTCCTGAGGGTTCTAGCTTTAATACCTTATGGGATACGTATCTTTTCAGGTTGGGATTCTGGGTTCCTAGCCTACATCATATTGGAGAAGAGAAACAAGGAAGGTTTGAAAATGTTAAAGGGCAGAAAGCACTGGGTACCAGCAGATGAGCAGGGTAACAGTAAGACACAATATCCAGGATGGCAAATTGATGAGAGCTCTTAGCCACAGAATTTATCCGACAGGCCTGATAGCAAGAGCCACCTTTAGTGTTGTCTGTTGCACACCCAGTTTGTCCCACCATTGCCTAATGTGAACAGCGCCATTAGTGACTGATGCACAGGGACACCAGCCACAGCAGAACAGTGAGAGGGTACTAAATTGCTAGTATTGCTGGAATTGGCTCATTGAGAAGGCACCATTTGCACAAAGGTGGCTACCAGGAAGGCTTTCCTTAAAAATAAAAGTAAGTTCTTTGTTGAGTGCACACATTAGTCTGGCATTGGGAGAGATACTGTATGTTCATGACCACTACACCCCAATACTTACTGTGGACTCCATATCACACAGCATAAAATGACATCAGAGGACCACAAGAACTGTGCAGGAAGTGGAACTACACCCACTCTGCCAGCACTTTTCATTCTCCATCACACACCTAGAGTTGGGAAGACATGGTTGGGCCTCATCTTTCCCATTGTCTCATCTCCTTTGTAATCTCACCTCTAGTTCCCTGGATGGCTTGATTTGTCCTCTCTCTTGCCATCACATGTTGGGGACTTTGTACTTGCTCTTTGCACTATCCTCCTCTAGTGTTAACTTCCCACAGGCTGTTTCTCTCTAATGTGCTCCTGGCATGTCCCCTACTTCATTTGACCCACATCCTCAGCTTCTGGAAAGATGGTCCCGCCTGCCTTCTTCATAGCTGGCTCCTTAGTATTTGAGGCCACCTGCTTCTCATTAATTGTGCCACTGAAATACTAGGCTGATTTCACAGTTCTACACATACTACAAACCCTGCCTGTGGTCATAAAACAAGTTCTCACTCTGATGTCATCTGTGTTTGTGCCCCTAGTGAAGTGTCCCAAAGGAAGCTTCTCTCAGGATGGGCGATGCACTCCCTGCCCTTCTGGCACCTACCAAGAGCAGGCAGGCAGCTCCACCTGCGTCCCATGCCCGAGGGGCAGAACGACCACCACCACTGGAGCTTTCAGCAAGACTCATTGTAAGTTCTGCCTGGGTCACTCTGAAGGAGAAGCCACTTCTGACCTCATCTTCCCAAAGCTTCATCCAAAAGGTCCTACATTCAAATTCTATCACACAAAAGACTGGGGCTTCAGCACAAGATTTGGGGCAGATACATCAAGCCCATAGCAAGTGTGTGTGAGCATGCACAGACATGCACATACACACTACTTGGGGTATTGTGATGACATTTCTGTGCAGCTGTAGTGAACTGATCTTTACACAACATGCCAGGTGCAGAAAGGACTTCCAGGAAGAGGCAGTAACTTGAACACAGGGATAGAGAGGTCTTCATCCCTGGACCCACCTCATGCTTGCGTTCATGGATGCTGAAGGGGAGTGTACATTTTAGACACTGAGCGATGCAATGAGTTGCTGGTCCTGCATTCATGGAGCTTTAGTCAAATGGATGCATGTAGTCAGTAGTCACATATTCATATGGAAACACAAACACTGACCAAACTTACCACTGTGAAGGAGAAGTGTCAGTTCCAGGAGAGAACTGTAGCATCTGACTAGACCAAGTTAGGGATTTGGAGATGTGTTCAGGCAGCTAATTAAACTGCTATGAGCTGGGTGTCTTTTTACAGCCAACAGAACTTTGTTTCTCACTACTCTGGAGTCTGGAAGCCAGAGATCAAGTTGCCAGCAAGTTTATCATCTACTGAAAATACCATAGCTGGTGGCTTTCTAAGTGCCCTTACATGGCAGAAGATGCAAGGCAGTTCCCTTGTCCTCTTTCATAAGGCTGCATGTGTGAGGGCACTACCCTCATAACATAATCATTTTTTAAAACCCCACCTCCTACTACTATCACACTGCAGATTAGATTCCAGAGTCTATATAAAAGCTGTTCTATGAAGTGAGCATGGAGTCAGGGTGGTGTCCTTTGCTGAGGGTGGGCACACTAAGAGATTTCAGCTAGAATGTCTGGGTTACCCATGTGACTCTGACATCACCACAGGCCAGGGGTCCTGGGAGTTGGAAGAGAAGGAGAGGATCCCAGAGTCCTGTTACTCATTGCTGTGTCCATCTGTTGTTCCAGGTGTCACTGACTGTCAGAGGAATGAGGCTGGCCTACAGTGTGACCAGGATGGTCAGTACCAAGCCAGTCAGAGGGACAGAGACAGTGGGAAAGCTTTCTGCGTGGACAGCGAGGGGCAGAGGCTACAGTGGTTACAGACAGAGGCTGGACTCTCGGAATCTCAGTGTCTGTGTATGTACTGGTTGCTTCATCCACTGTGGTTGCTGGGATCTGGGTCTTCGTGACCTAAGGAGAGTGTTTACACACAGATACCATTTACCTCCAACTCTAATCCAAAAGCTTTTCACCTCCAGAGGAGTTGAGGGAATAGTAAAATGCAAAGACTTGCTTCACCACTCAGACCTATTACTATTTTGTGCTTTCTTTTTTGTCATTGAATCGTTAAAAAATAAGTTTTACGAATCGTATGAACATTACCCCTGAGCAATTTAAATTTAGCAAGAAAAAGAGATGATTTTTCAGGATTGTTGACCTGCTGAGGCCTCATCTCTTGTAGGCAGCTTGTCTCTGTGGGTCTGGGTAGCATTTCCCTCTCAGATGGATACTGATGAATCATTGGGTATCCATCCTTATTATATCATTTCCTTATGGCATGACTTCGGATGAGTTACTCGATGTCTCTTATCACCAGTGTCCCTAGTCTGTTTTCTGGGACATTGTAAGAACCAAAATCATCTCATAATGTCAACAAATGCTCACCAAGCACTACCTGAGGTCCTCAGTGAGGTAGTGGATGAGAAGGTCCCAGGCATGCCATCACATCCTCCCAGACAAGGTGTGATAAGTGTCTGCAGAGCAGAAGAGAAGGGCGTGGTGTCAGAGTTGATGAGTCCCCCAAAGGTTCCCTTGCTGTTGGTGTAGTCTTGGATACTCACTCATCCGCAGCAGTTTCCCTCATCTGCAATATTGAGGATATGAGTTGGGTACCAAGTACATTAGCTCACTGTGTCCAACAAAGGTGACAGATATTTCAGAAAGACAGGCTTCAGAAGCTGTTGCCACCTGCTCCCCCTCTGTTTATGGAGAGGCATGGTGGAAGTAGGGTTGAAACAATGGCCATGGCTCCTGTGTGCTGAGTTCTTAGGACTCAGCTCTCTCTTTACATACTTTCTCCCTTTATTTGAGGTCCTGTGGCTTGCTTTCCTTTCCCAGCAGGCCAGCTGGGGTTGGAGTGCATCTGCTGGACAACTGCAAGTAGAAGGTTGGCATATGTGAGCTCACTGTGCCAGGAGTCTACACATTCCCTACATTATACTTGTGGTATCCTAAGGGGAAAGATTATTTTCTCCAGCAGTTTAGCCGAGGACACAAACAATGAATGTTCAAGTGCTTATCTCTAACCTACAGCTGAATACAACATAACTAGGTATAATCTCCCATGTGCCTCATTCCCTCAACCCTGTCCTTCCTATTACACTGATCCCTGCCTCTACTCAGATTCCTCTAATCCTGTCAGGTAGGCTCAGGAATTGAATGAGGCCATGGGGCAGAGGCATCTCATCAGTGCAGGCTCTTTCCCCCCTCAGTTTCTCCTCTTGTGGGCAGGGCTAATAGCCACAGGAGGTGGATGGAACTGGCAGCTTCTTTAAGGGACCAGGTAGTGACTTCTTACCAGGTGACTGCAGCATGTCTACAGAGGTGATGCCACATGCACTGCAGCCACGCGGCTCATTGGCTACTCAGAGATTATTGCCTAGGTGCTTTGATCCCTCTGTTCCTGCCACGGCTCAGTGCGAAGGGGGCTGCACACAATTTGTGAGGCATTTGCAGCTTGCTCTGCCCAGCATTCAGAATGAAAAGGATGCTTTCACCGGCAGCATAAGAAATATTCAGGAGTCACAGCTCAGCTGACATCTTAGAGAGGGTGTCTCTAAGGCATTGACTTTGCCCAATTTTCATGGCATCTTCAGCTTTTTTTTTTAAGGCTGTATTTCTGTGTTGAGAAACAGGTCTTCTGAGACATGTCAGTGTGTCCCTTCCAACATAGGAGAGGACCTGTCTTTTCTTTTGGGGAAAGGAAGTGCAGTCATGCATTGGAGGCTTTTTTTTTTTCTTCCAGAAAGCACACACACAGGCTTTAGAGTTCAGTCTCCCCACTCTCTCATAGTGTCTTCTTGATACCTCTGCTCAGGTCTGCAGGCTACATTCATATATCCTAGGCTTATCCACTTCCCTCACCCTCCTGCTCAGCCCAGTAATTTCTTTATAATGTTCCTAGCATGATCATTTTAAGAGCCTCTATGTCTCCGAAGGCTCTCCTGTTATGTGCCCCTCAGAGAAAAGACAGGTTACAATATGGCACCAACTCTCTGGATTCTAGCCTCTTTAAAGTATGTGTCCTTGTGGGACCACAGCTCACTTTATCCTTTTGATTTATTCCAGAGTGATATGTACTTGATGACAGGATAGATGAATTAATTTCGCCTCACAGCTGGACTTCTCCAAAACCATGTCCTATAGGTCTGCCAGGAAGGAGAGCCCCTTGTGGTTTGAGTTCCTGTGGCCAATTTCATAAGCCCTGAAACTTGAAAGTCCTCACAGAGGACAAACTTTGTTAACCATAGGTCAGTTCTTCCTTGCTATTTTATTGCATTTTTATGATGGAGACAGTGGGGCTCTCAGAGGCTAAAAATGTGCCTGAGATCACAGAGCCAGTAAGGAAAGGTGACATCAGGAGGTATGCTGAGGTCTAGCTCCAGAGCTAGTATATGTTTGTCCTATGGCTGCTGTCTCTATGTCTTCAGTGCCTAGAGCTGCCTTGGTTCACTCAGAAAACTCACCTGACCCTGACCAGGAGAAACAAGTTTATCTTCTCTTTAGCCTTAGATTCAGCCCCAGTTCTGCCCTTGTTGATCCATGCTATGCTCTTGTATACCATACCATATATCTAAATAGAGGTATCTCTCCACTGGAACTTTATAATCATGACACATTCTCCTGATTCCCCAGGGCTGAAGTTACATTGCTAACCCTACACTTGTCCACATGTCCATCCAGCCATCCAGCTTACCCATCTTATCCACCCATTTACCATCTGAACATGGGTAGTATCTTGGTCACCGTGTCAGCCTGCCAGGGTTCAGATATGATCAGTGTACTCCCCTTACCCCGGGGGGTAGTGGGCACATACATAGGCATGATTCACTGTGCAGGAGCCATAATCAGAAATATCCTGTTTTACCATTAACCCTAAGGCTTCCTCTACAACATTCTAAAACTCTGCACTGATACAACGGAACATACAAATCCTCAAATTAAATTTCACTTGCCCCTCTGCTCTGCTGGCAATGAGCTTCTTCATAGCAACCCAAGCACTGTGACGATTGGTCTCCATGAGGGACCCTTCATGTAGAGTCTCTAAGTAGAGACCTAGATGCCCTGCACTCCTAGTAGACTTTGTTAGAAATGGGAAGACCTGTAAAGTTTAGTTTAATCTAGAATGTGGACATGTAGTCCATCCAACCTGGCCTGAGTGACACTGGAAGGAGTCTGCTGTGGTATTTGGTAGACTGTCACTTCTAGAGTATGAACAAAGTAAGAAGGAATTAGCAAATAGAAAAGACGGGGGAGTTGTGGAGATCAAGGCTGAGCATGGGCCGAACCCAGGCACCTGGCTCAACAGCCAGTGTAGAAGCGGCCCTTTGTAAACTTGAAAAAAATGTTTAAATTCTTCATTTTTAAAAGTTTTCATAAACTATACATTATAAACAAGCAAATACCCCTTGATTCCTGCTTTTTCTTTTCTCACCCCTGCCTCTTCCAATGAGTCCCTTTTGTGCACCAAGATGACAGTTCCACAGACCACTTTTCTACATCAATGTATCAGAAAACTTAAGGCATGTTGTTTCTATATTAACACTTCAGCATTTTTATATTTTACACATTAAAGCTGAGAAAATACTACTTGGTGTATTATCTACTTGCATTTTTCTGCTTCCTAATTAAAAACATGGATATATTGACCTGTGCAGACCAATATAGGTATAAGCCTCCTTTATAATGGATTGGATGTATATAATAATTAGCACCTACATCCGTAGAGACCTGCAGCACAGGCACACTGGAGCTTTTGTAGTTTGGAAGGCAGGTCTCTTTCCTTGACTGTCACCCTCATGTTTCTACCCTTTGTGAGGAATGTGTTCCAAGCCATAAAGCTGTGGAAATTTATCTTTTGTTTTTCCTCCTCACTCGTCTAGTTCCATGAGCAGGTGGCTCTGTGAGTCCCACCAAATGGACCTCAAGTGTGTTGACGGTAGCTAGAGAAACAGATGACAATCTACCGCTTGCATAAATACAGTCTGAAAAATGCAGGAGCCACGTGACACATTTTTGCACAAATTTGCAAAACCTCATATGCACATATTTGATCTGTGTCATGAAATTAGCTTACCTTACTTCAGAAAGGATCCAGATTGTTTTAGGGGGAGTATGTTTTCAATGTAATCACTATGCAATATAATTAGCATTCAAAGACAGGAAAAGAGATGCCTAGATATGAAAATATAGTTAATTATGAGAAGAGAAGAGATGAAAAGTCCAATATAATGTTGGCTCTTCCCTTTACTTCCTGAGAATAAGGTAGGAAAAGGAGACACAGCGAGTTATACTGCTGAGTACTAGAGTGAGGCGGCAGGCTCCCTTTGATGGCAATCACTCCATATGATAGTTGTGTGACCAAGGGTGAAGATGTGTCCAGTGACATTTTGACCTTAACAGGACTTTCTAGCCCGGCCTGATAGTGCAAATGTCTTAAACACACTTCAGGCTTGGATCTCATGGATCTGTGTTATTTCTAGTGATGCAGAAGTTTGAGAAAGCTCCAGAATCAAAGGTGATTGTTGATGCCAATTCTCCTGTGATAGTCAAGTCCAGAGTCCCTGGTGCTGAGTCCCCATTGGTGCAGTGTGTAGCAGGTAAGTGAGATGAGGAAAGTTTCACATGGAGAGACAGGGCAAATTCCACTATTCGATATGATGAAAATTTTAATTAGTCAAAAAACACTGTAGGCAACTTGATTTATAAATGTTTGTGCAGTTTCTAACTTCACTGCTGTTTATTCATATTTGCTAACTGCCAAGTGTTGCACTGAATGTTAGGAATCTAGCCACTTGTGTATGATGCATGTGTGCAGTCTATGTACTGAGAGGTGGGACTAGCAACTCCTGCTCACTGAGCATCCCTCTACAGGTGTCCTCTAGTAATTCCACAACCACCCCATACTGATCCCAAGCTACAGATGAGAAGAAGGCATTAGGAATGTGAATAGATTGCTCAATGGCATGGAGTTAGCAAGTGACAAATTTTAATTTCAAACCCAGGCTAGCAGATGTAAAAGCTGGCAAAGATGGCCGCGTGCCTCTTTTAATGGCCCACTGAGTAAGAATCTGTGTTGGATAATGTCTCTATCTAGGCTAAACTTATGCTCTTGCTTGTATTGCAAATATAACACAAGGCAGGAAGTAGAAGCTTAACAAAATTATCTGTAGAACAAATGGTGTGTGTTGGAGGGGGGAGCTGGGTGGACAGTGCCAAGTTGTACAGACATGGGGAAGCAGCCCCAGGACAGCAGACTTGGTGACAGGGAGAAAGAGAGAGAGAGAGAGAGAGAGAGAGAGAGAGAGAGAGAGAG
>OU015748.1:80132623-80145139 GCA_907169655.1 Acomys percivali | reverse complement strand
TGTGTGTGTGTGTGTGTGTGTGTGTGTGTGTGTGTGTGTGTGTGTGTTTGTGTTGGAGAAGCAGGGTACCAGACTCTCCTGGTGGTGTGTTTTTCTCTGATCTACAGCCAAGGCTGTTATGACTTCAGTTTCAATATACAATTGTTTCTACCATCCACTTTTAATATTTTAATGTTTTCTAAAAATAAAGGCCAAGACAAATAAAGTAACCTCAGCCAAAAACGTCCCTTATAAACTATAATTTAGCCTTTTATCACACTTAAAAATACAATCGCATGTAAGTGTTTCTTGTCTTGTGCCTCCTCCCATCTCCTGGAAATTTATATTTGGATTACAAGGGAAAGTGGGAACACATCTTGGCTTATACAGACAGAAGGCAAAATAAAGCAGCAAGCCAATTTCTGCCCTTGGTTTAGTTTGGAAGCTATGAGGTTCCCACTGTACTGGCAGGGAGAGGTGGCCGGACTCAGCCTTCTGTATTTCTTCCATTGCTGATCAGACTAATTCTCACCTCTGCTCTCAGCTCAGTTCCTTTCTCTAATATAGTAATAACACATTTCAGAAAGGCACATAGTTTCTAAACAGTCCTTGCCCACTAAGGGCACTCATGTCCAGTGCCACCCCTTACCCTAAGCCACTTAAGTGATGGGACCAAAAGGGGGTGGTAGAGACTCCCAGATTGGTATGATGTCTAGCACCAGCTGCTTTTGCCCAGCTGAGGTCTATGGTTCTAGAACCTGTGCCACATAGGAGAACACTGTTGGGAAGCTCCTGTGTGATGGGTTATCCCAGCCTCCAGCCAAAAGATGAGATCTGGAAAGGGAAGCATCCAGCTACCCACTACAGCCAGGTGAAAGTTCCTCCAAATATGATCACTGTGACCTTTCCTAGTGTTGAGAACAAGACAGCCATGTAGGACCGCAGCCTTGACATGTCCTTAACTCCTCACTAGGCATCACAGGACGGTAAGGGCTTTAGTGGCCTGGTGGCTAGAGCAATGAACAGAACACTGAGTATCAGAAGAGTGAATTCAGTGAGGAAAGCATTTTTCAGGGTGTGAGGTGCTCATATTAAAATGAAGAAGGCAGATGGGGCAAAAGCGAACATGAGCTTCTTAAGTGATCGGAGAGGGAGCCCCATATGAGATGACATTACAAGTGATATTTGGAGGAGGGGAAGGAGCCTACCTCATGGTGCTTTCAGGGTGCTCTGTGGCATTTGTCCTATGTGAAGGACATCCAAGTCAGCCTTGACTGTGGCCTTGGCACAAGGAAGCACTGTCCAGTAGAACTGCAGCCAGAAAACTTATGCAATGAAAATGACAGTCAGCAGTGACACAGTATTACTGTGCATTCAAATGGCTGTGGCAGTATATGTAGCTTGGACCCAATGAAAGCATTGTTCAGATAGTGACATTTGGCTGATAACTACTGATGCACATATCTAGTAGCTGCTGCATGGACATTTTCTCAAATAATGTAAATACAGAGAGAGGGTTGGGGGAAGCCAGTTCATATCATAGACTAAAGTCCTTTTCCCAGAATAACATGAATGTAAGAATAAGGCTACACACATACACACACATGCACACATATCTTGATTATAGATTGGTGCTCTAAGAGGAACCAGAATTATCAACAGGAAAACCCCCAGAGCAAGCTACTTCTAACCCGATGGCTAGACAATGTGACCCTGCTGAGCCTGCTGGCCTAGTGGTAGAAAAGGGTGAGGCAAGCTTCTAAGAAGTAGCTGTTGTGGACGGTGAGGGAAGTGGCTAGAAAGACAAGTGTCGGCAGGCTGAGTGATGGTGGCAGTGACTTTAGAAGGCAGATCCTAAGGCAGGCCAAAAGCTAGAGGCTGGACCACTGAGCTCTACAGATGCTTGTCTGTTCTAAGTTCGTCTGATGATATTCAATGTAACAAGATGGGGGAGAGAGCATCCATTGCAACTTCTGAATGACAGCGTCTCAGTTTCCTTGACTGCCACATGTTCAGCCTTATCCACATTACATACATGAAGCAATAAACATGAGATGAGATGGTGTAGGGTGCAGAGTCTATGAAGATGTGGCATCCCTGTCATGTGGGAATAGTCAAAAGAACAGCACATGCAGTTTCCTAGGTGTTCATCTTAGATACTTGCAGGTATGGTGAGCGTGGTCCAGGTGAGTGGCTTTAAGGTCCTTGTCTGGCAGTCACATCCTCTCCACACACATTCAAATACACAGGTTTCATTTCCAGAGAGAATCATATCTTGGCCCCTGCATTGTCCCCAGTACACATGAAATGAGCTCAGAAGACATGATTGAGATCAGAGAGCTCTGCAAGTGAGCTCAGAAGACATGAGATCAGAGAGCTCTGCTCAACTCCACAGCATTTTGAGTTTATGTCAGTCTTTCTTCTACCTTTCCTTAGGCTATGAATCCACTGCGGTTGGCCAGAAGAGCTTCGAACCAACAGGTTTTCAAAATGCACTCTCTGGGTTGTACAGCCCTGTGGTGTTCTCAGCATTGGGAGCCAGTCTGACAGATGCACACCTCTTCTGTTTGCTTACCTGTGATAGTGATTCCTGTTGCGATGGCTTCATCCTCATGCAGGTCAATGGAGGTATGGCCAACAGGAGCACTGGTCCTAACCAGGGATTGGGGCATTTGGAGACTCAGAAACCACCAAGCCTGGCACTGGAGTGTGCAAGATTGATGCCACCATGCCCAAGTTGAAGATGATATTCACACAGAAATCAGGGACAAACCCTTGCCTCTTTCTCATGCCATAGATTGTCCTAGTACTGCACGTCATTACAGTGCTTTATTCTTTACAGCCGTCTTCAATTTTATAAACAAGAACAGACAAGAAAATGGGCTCCAGGAATTGAAATTATTTGCTCAGTGTTATATTGCTTCTGAATGGGACAGGTAGTATTTGACCCAAAATGTATCTTTCCCAATATCTTACTGTTAGCTGAGAATCCTGGCACTGTCACATTTGGTCGAACTGCCTTAGCTCATGTCTCGGCTCCTGATGACTATAGTGATAACTGGCCTATGCTATCTCTGCCCCTTGCTTATTCTCAGAGGTACCTCAGCAATGGGTAGCTCTTCAGCTTACAGAAGTAAAGTCAGGCACTCAGGAGTGTGGCCTCATGGTTAGGAGGGTACTTTGGAGTTGTAGTGTGAAGCAGGGTGAGGTCACAGGGATTCAGTGGCCTTTTGGGAAAGCAGAGGCTGGTCCAGGCTCTGTGGGGAAACAGAGGTAAGTAAACCAGGCCAATGCTAGAGTGGGTATTTCTGGGCTAGATGCTGGGAGACTGTCTGTTTTGGAGCTTACTATCACACTCTGGGTCTCAGTAAGCATATCAGCATGTGGATGGATGCCTGGAAACAAGAGCTCACATTCTCTTTTCCTATCTCCTGTCTTTTTCTCCCTGGTGAAATTATTGAGAGAAAAGGATAATTGATAATTACTAGACCCTGAAAGAAATATTACTTTGGAAACCTATAGTAAATGTTTTGGCCTATTCAGAGAGAAAGAAATGAAGATTTCCTTGGGTCTCAGACAGAGTGTAGACTTTAATTTGGTGATCTAAAGAGGGCTAGTAGTCCTGGACAGGAGATGAAGGTTATGGAAAGCCAGTAAGTGATGGAGAGAAGCAACTTGGAGTTAGTTGTCATCCCCAGGGCAGGGGGAACAAGTAGGAGGTGGCCTTGAGTCAATAAGGAGTAGGAGGAAAGAGGGTTCTATTAATGATTTTCAGCCACACTAAGAAGTGTTTTTATCTTGAGAACACTTGGGAGCCATGGACGTTTTTACCATGACTCAACTCAAACCTTCAATAATAATGATGATAATGATAACAATGTTGATGATGATGATGATGATGATGATGATGATACAGCATATAACATATCTTAAGCAGCCATCTAACTCAATGACCTTGAATTTCTGATCTCCATTCTTCCACCTCCTTAGTAGTTTAACTATAGGTGTACATCTCCAAATCTGGCTTCTATGGTGCTGAGTGGTGTGGATCAGGGTCACAGACACATTTGCATTTGAAGCCAGCACTCTGGCTAGAGTGTAGGAAGGTGACCGATGAGTCTGACTTGGGTATGGAGAGGTCTAGGTGAGAAGCTATGAAGGAGACCAGGTGGCCTGGACTAGGATGGTGGCAGTGGGATGAAGAAAAAAAGAGATAAATTCCAAAGGGCTCTGGGTATGGGTAGCAAGAAAGAAGGAGGTGTGTGGGTGGCTCACATGGTGGGGGTCTGCTCTGTAGTAAAGTAATGGATAGCAGAGACATCAGAGGGAGACGTGAGGAGCTCAGAATCCATCTGAGTACACTAAGTCTGAAGCACCTTTGAGATATTTATGAGACAATGCTCACTTTGGATGCAAAGCTTCAGAACAGAGTGGGTAGAAGACAGAAACCACTGGATAAGAAGTAGCATCCAGGGGCATCAGAGAGGCTGAGTGGACAGAAGACAGAAACCAATGGAGCAGCTGAAGTGCCAGTAGCATCAGAACTGTGGGACTCAGGCTGTGGAGGTGGCTCACTTGTTAGTAATCTTGCTGTTTATACATGTGGCTCTGGGGTCCGTCTCCAACACCACATAAGGCCAGGTTTTGAGGTGCACACCTCTAATCCTACTATCTAGGAGGTGGAGGAAAGAAGATCAGAGGGCTGCTTAGGTTATGGTAGACCCCGTCTTAATTTTTTGTTGTTCTTAATAAAAGAAGGTTTGAGTTCAGGTGATAATTCTGGGAAGACAGAAGGTGATGGCTCAGACCCCAGTGAATATCTGAAAGAAAGGAAGAGTCAATAGGCAGGGAGAGAGAGTTTAGAGCTGCTATTGCCACTTCTTCTTTCTTCTTCTTCTTCTTCTTCTTCTTCTTCTTCTTCTTCTTCTTCTTCTTCTTCTTCTTCTTCTTCTTCTTCTTCTTCTTTAGTTTTAATTTATTATAATTTATTTATATTACATCTCAATTGTTAGCCCTTTGCTTGTATCTTCCTGTTCCCACCCTTCCTACCTCTTCTGGCCTATTCCCCTCCCCTAGACCTTGACAGAAGGGGACCTCCTCCCCCACCATATAACCACAGCCTATCCGGAATCATCTGGGTAGCCTTCTACCCTTTCCTTTGTGTGCTTTCCAGACCTCCCCACCAAGGAGAAGTGATCAAATTGGGGCACCAGAGTTCATGTTAGAAGGGACCTCACAGTCTGACCTAGAGCTTCTAAAGGTAACCAAATGAGGGAGGGTAGGACACCCAGGGAGCCTTGACAGTCCCTCATGCTGCTGACAGCTCAAGGGAACAACCATTGGAAGATTCCCAGCTGAGCTCACTGTGGTCAGCAGTGGTATAAAAGAAACTAGTTGGGTTTTATTGTTGTTTTTCTTGAACTAGTGCCTTGCTTATCCCACATTAGACTTTATTATGTACCCAAGGATGACTTTGAACTTGTGACCTTCCTCTTTCTACCTCTTCAGTGCTATTATTGCAGGCATGCTCTGTCAATCATGCCAGGCCTATATGGTACTAGGAATTGAGCCTAGGCTTTATGTACGCAAAGCAAGTGCTCTACCAATGAAACTATATCCTCAGTGCCAGAATGAGACTGCTTTGTTGAAAAGATGGTTAGAACAACTTGGTTTCTAACCATCCTTCTGGTTTCAGCCCTATGATTATCCAATGTGGGTTCCTGTTAGTGTTTATATGGGCAAATCATTAATTGTCCTGTCCCTCACGTGTGCATCAACACATGTCTTTCTGCATACCCATGTTTAGAAAGTCTGTTTTCAGAGCCAGGATGTCTCATGAACTAAATGTCTCTTCTGTGGGTGCCATCATTTCTCCAGACTCTGTGTTACTCACCAGACCATGTGCTCCTTCCATGTGGAAATACTGAGTTCATTTTCCCTAGGATCATATATAAAGGTTCATTTTGTTCCATGGGCCAGTGAGCCTTCCAAGCCCGTTTTTCCACCACACTGTGGTTGGCAGCTTGCTTGCTGTTCCCTCCAAGTCTAAGTAGTGATCTGTGAATTAGCATCTTTCCCACCCCTACTCTCACATGCAATGCCAGAATTTGGACCCTTGTGACATGCCTAAGAACATCTGGCTGTCCTTCCAGACTCATCCGGTACAGTGGGTGGTTAAGAGTTTTAACTTAGGGGGCTTTGGCTGGACCTGCTGAAATCTGGGGACAGAATCCTGCTACATCCTCTACCACATCCTGATAAATCCTTTAGCTTTCTTTTAAATCCCTTTTTTCCCTTGCTACCCCTCACAAAAGCTGCCAGCTCCCTCCATCCTCCTCTGGCTACCTACCTCCAGCTCCCAATGGATGGCTGTGTTTTAATAGGGAGTAGTTAGTGACAGCTCATGAGGCTCCAAGCCTGCATTGTAGTGGAGGCCACTGGGAAGACAGATTTTAAAGAACTGCATGACCTGAAGCTAAGGGTGTGATCAGCAAGTAATGGTCCTTATCACAGGAACAGGCAGTGCCAGTGGAGGAAGCTGAATAATTTCGACCTGAGGGTCAGGGTCAAGTTCCTGAACTATGTCTGATACTATTTCTCCCTCCCTCCCTCCTTCCCTCCTTCCCTCCCTCTCTCCCTCCCTCCCTTCCTCTTTGTTTTTTCTCTCCCCCTTGCTCTCTTGCTCACCTTTTCTCTCCCCTAAATCATAGTGCTCAGACTTCCTTTGAGCTCCCACATTCTTATTGTACCCAGACTGCCTTGGGGTTGTACAACCAGTTCAATCTGCTCCTCAATGGGGCTTCTCTCTTATTATTTCTCAGACACTCCTCCTTTTGTGGTGTCTCAGTCTCTTGCTCTGTGAAATGAGGGTATCTAATGAGGTCAAGTGGCTCTTGAACATGCCTCTACACACCAGCTTCTTCTGTGAGCTTCTTGTGAACATGGAGTCCCAAAGAAGGCCTCAACTCTCATGTGACAACATGACCAAGTCCACAGCTGGTGCCAGCAACTGAGCATTTCTACAAGTCTCCCTGTATAGTAGTATATGAGTGCCATAGAAAGATCTCTAAGACCATCTTTGGAAAGTGATTTGAGAACAGGCAGGCTTTGGTACCCTAGTGCTACTGTCCGATCCTCAGGCAAAGTCCAGGCTCTCAGAGCAAAGGATGGCTGTGCAGGGCCCTGGTGCTTTCCTTTACACACTGGCCTCTTCTTGTTGACAGGGCCCACCATCTGTGGACTTCTCAGCTCTCCTGACATTTTGCTGTGCCACATCAATGACTGGAGGGACACCTCTGATACTCAGGCCAATGCTACATGTGCTGGGGTGGTGTATGACCAGAGGAGCAGCCAGATGGCCTTGAGTCTGGGAGGCCAAGAGTTCCTGGGTAAGCCTCTACATTTCATCATACTTCTAAGTTCCTCTCCCCACCAGTGAGGCCATTGTTAACTTCTTAGGTGCAGTTCTACACCCTTAGACCTTGTACTCCTCTTCAGCTTCAAAACTCCCAGCACACAAGTATATCCTCTTCACACTGACTGTATCCTCCGGGCTATGTAGGTTCCATTTATAGTGCAGAAGGAAATGGCACCTGTGATACTGCACAAAAAATTAACAGCTGGGTTCAGTGATAGACATGCCAGCACAACATTCAGTTGATTTAGCTCTCACGCTGCAGGCTAGCTGAGGCCAAGGTCCCTTAGGAATCTACCATGTCTGGCTTCTGGCTGGCTATCCCTGGGCCAGCTGGGGCTGGGCCTGCTCGGACTGCTTCCCTCTTCCTGGAGGTGGGTGTGGGTATGCTCTTTTCCTGAAGGTGGCAGAAGCAGAGCAGAATAAGAAAGAAGTGCAAGGGCTCTGAAAGTCTAAACACACTCACCTCTGCCTCATTCTGGTACATAAACAAGCCATGTGGAGAAGCCAGAAGCCAAAGGATAGGAATTCCTGTTCCATTAGTGGGAGGGATTGCAGAGTCTCATGTAAAATACCTGCGGATAAGTAAGGGTGGAGGACTACAGTGAGGTGCCCCGGCCCTTCTCCCATGAAGTTAAGACCCTCAGTATGACAATGCACCACCCCTTCTAATCCCAGGGGTACAGGGATAGGCCTGGTAGAGGCGATGACAGGCATGAGCAGAAGAACTGCTGACACTGAGGTGTCCCCTGTCTCCAATTTTGCTGACGCTGTTCAGACTTTTCCAAAAGATAAATTAATGTTAGAGATTGCAGTCCTTCCCCTCAGTCCACAGACAGTTAAGAAGTTTCTGAGGCCTCCCTGTGCCAGGCGGGCCTCCTTTCTGCCATCTTGCTTACCTACCCCTTGTAGCAGGCCCGGTAGAGAGGACAGGCTTCCTTTTCAGTCCTAAGATGGCATCGGCCAGGTCAACGCTGCTTGCAAGGAATTGGGCACAGTGGGGCCAGTGTTAGCCAGGATGGGTTAGACATGCAAAGTCTCAGGCCCACATGCCCAAGAGGCCCAGGAATCTGTGTTCTGGGAAGCAGTTCCAATAATATTTAAACCTGTTGCCTGCCAGGTCAGAAGAGAGGATAGCAATATCAGTTGTCATGGAAACAAAGTACCTCATAGACTGTTAGGTCAGATAACACCAAGGCAGAGACCTGTATGTCCCCTGTGGTTCAAGGAATGCATTGCTCTTGTGATCAAACCCATCTTACAGGTGAAGGGAAACAGGCACATGGGAGTTAGGCCACTCCCTACAGAGGCTCTGAGTGTCTTAGCCACTCTAGTGCTGTCAGGTACACAGGGAGAACTCTGGTAATATTGTGCCATTTTTTCATACTGATGCTGATACCCAGACCAATATATATATATGTCTTTGAAGAATTATATATGTCTTACTAATTCTTGGATTTATGACATGGAGCTTAAAATCCAGTGTAGAAAACACATAGGCTATCTGGATGGTACAGCCAACCAAAGCCTGGAAATAACAGAAGTCTGCAGAATCTGGCAGGATTCCAGGGAGCCTAAGTAGCTTCTTCTGGAGTAAACAGAATCAAACAGCTTATTTATGGGATGGCTGCCTCACAGATGGTCTTCATTACTCCGAGAGGCGCCCAGGGTGAAAACAGACATTTCAAGAAAGACACATGATAAATTGGCAGCAGTAAGCCAGCGAACTGCTTACGCCTGAACATGTGCCTGCTGTGTGTGCCCAAGGAGCCAGGGATGTGAGGATAGCTGTGCAGTAAAGTTTCCAGGGATCTTTCTTTCTCTACCTTACATCTCACCATCACTGAAATTAGTGTTTGCCTGGATTATTAAATAGGTCTTAAGGCATGAACACGGGTCCTCACAACTGTTCACCAACTGAGCAATCTCTCCAGGTGTGATTGTGGTAAATGGTGTGTGGTATGTGATGTGTGGTGCATGTATGTGGTATGTGGTGTGTGTGCATGTGTGTGCTGTGCATATGTGTGCTGTGTGGGTGTGGGTATGCTGTATTATGTATGTATGTGGGGGGTGTGTGTTACATGTGATGTGTATGTGGGTGTATATGAGGTGTTTGTGCTGTATGCATGTATGGTGTGTGTGGTATGTGGTGAGTATGTGCATATGTGTGTGTTCTGTGTTTATTTTAGTGTGGGTGTGTGGTATTATGTGTGTATGTATATGGGCTGTTTGTGTGATTGTGTGTCTATGTATGTATGTGGGGATGTGTTTGAGCATGTGTATGTATGTATGTGTGTATCTGTGTGTGTGGTGTGTATGTATACATGTATGTATATGGAGTGTGTATATGGGTTATGTGGAGATGTGTGTGTGCATGTATGTATGTATATATGTGGAGGGTGGGTATGTATTATATGTATGTGTGAGTGTGTGTGTATGTATTTTGTGAGGTGTATGTCTTTGAGTATGTAGTATGTGTAGTGTGTGTATATATGTGGGCTGTGTGTGTGTGAGTACATGAGTGTATGAATGTATGTGTGTGGGGATGTGTGTGAGTGTGTGAATGTATTATGTGAAATGTGTGTTAGTGAGTATGTGTATGTGTTCTATACAGTTTGAGAAGACACTTCTTCATCAGCAATGTCATTGAGGCCTAAGATGTGCCCCTGGTAGTATACACCGAAGGTTGTCTCATACATAGATTGATCAGAAGGCAACCACCTCAGTCAGTAAGAAAGCTCTTCTTTCTCTCTTTCACAGTAAACACGGTGCTTATATACTGACCTCAAGTGTTTAAATAAAGTTAATACTATGGAAAGAACATAGTGACTCAGATTTTTATGTAGGATAACCACAGACAGCATTGCCTAACAGCAGATGCTGACAGGGGAAAGAATAGTGAAGATTCCAGAAAGACAAACAACTAGAGAGGGCAACTAAAAGACTTAAAGACAGGAGAAAGAACTATAGATGAAAAAGAAACAAAAACAACAAACTACCTCTCCATCAAAGTTGACTTAGGGTTAGCCTCTTTCTTCTCATTTAACAATTACACAGAGGCTAGTTGAATTATAGAGTTGGCGGACACATGGACCAAACCCTCTTGTGAATGCTTCAGTGCTGGGCCTACCCAGGCCTCATTCTTTCCAGTTGTGAAAGAGAATTATGATGGTGGATCCTTGAGGGTTAAAAGAAGCATGGTGAGAGGCACACAGAGGCAGGGTGCTGCCATTGATCCTTTGCATTCCAAGCTCCCTTAGTTGAGCCCCACATTCTCCCCTTAGTTCTGCAACCTTCTTCAATTACTTAGCCACACTGAGCCTCAGGGTCACCTCTGTAAAGTGTGAACACTTCATGTTATTGAGTAACGTGCCATCGTGCTGTACTGGCAGCAAAAAATGCATTGCTTTCCAAGTTCCAGCTATCTGGTCATTCACCTACATGAGGCAACCCTCAGTAGGGTGAATTTCTTTGGTTTTTCAGCTAGCTGCTGATGTCAGAGTTGAGTCCAGCAGAGTCCTGGGCTTGGGTAAGACAGGCTTATATCTGATTTGGAAAGCTAATGTGGGTAGGGTCCTAGTTGTAGGAAACTATAGCTCAATAGAACCTATGGCTTTCAAATAGGAAACACACCAAATCTGCTAATCCTTGTTTCCATGTTCCTTTGGACTACCTGCTGAGGCAAACTTGACCCAGGTAATGCAGTTCAGAACGTGGCGTGTTCTTCTTAATGCCATAGCTAAGGTTCAACTCCTTATTTTAAACCCCAAGTTCTCATGCAAACTTCCCGTCATGCTCCCTAGGGCCACTTTCTACTACTGTGGTACCACATATGATTTCCTGAAAGCAGAAAATGCTTTCAAGTCATCTGTGGTTATAGTAGCAAATTCTTTGGCATCTCTAATACTTGGGAATTTCACTCCTCAGATGTCACTGCAAAGCTTCTCTTCTGGACTTGGTTTGGATGCCAGCTCACAGCAAATTCCAGTTTGAAGATGGCAAAAGAGAGATGTTAAAGGGCTACTGGAGAGAGGAGCAGTGGGTTGAGAAAAGGGTGGTGTAGCCAGCCATGAGTCAGTGGTGCTCCTCACAGGATGCAACCACAGCCTTGGAATGCATTCTCTACCACACAGCACAACTTACCAGGCA
The DNA here is from genome assembly GCA_907169655.1 of Acomys percivali. NCBI lineage: Eukaryota > Metazoa > Chordata > Mammalia > Rodentia > Muridae > Acomys > Acomys percivali. The sequence continues at coordinate 80,133,597 of OU015748.1, read as the reverse complement.
CATGGGAAACAGCTGGCCAGGTGCTGGGTGCAAAGGTTGCAAAGGTCTCACTACCAAGGCCAAGTGCTTTAGGCTTGGGCATCACTAAAGCACAACAAGCCTGCCACCTTCTTAGACTCATAAGATTGTGGGACTCCCAGTTTCTAAAAACTAGCTAAGTTCTATGTAAGATTACTTACCCATCCAAGGCTGACTTATGGTGTCCACATCAAATTAACACACCTACCACCAACCCCACAGACCACCAAGAGATGGTTTTATACAATCTGAGTCCGCAACAGATTTACACAGGAAGTTTTCCCCTCAAACTATCAGGGGTACAGGCTGAGTGAGAGTGCTGGGTTTCTGCTTAGACTTTGAGTCTGAGATTGAATAGAGGAAAACAAGGAATGCTTACCACCAAGAGGGTATGAGAAATCTAGCTTTATCCAGTGTGGCACCAGGGAAGGAGAACTTGCCAGAAAAGAAAGAAGACTAGCTGTAGTGGAGAGAGATGAGGAATGGGGGAAAGGTGAGGATATGAGACATTATCATGGTGAAAGTACATGATAAATGTCAATAAAATGTCTTTATAAAGTTTGTCATTACATATAATGAATATATAACTTTTTTTGTTTTTTAAGACAGGGCTTCTCTGTGTAGCCTTGGCTGTCCTGGACTCACTTTATAGATCAAGCTACCCTCAAACTCACACAGGCCTGCCTCTGCCTCCCTGAATGCTGGGATTTCAAGCATGCACCACTGCCCCAGATGCCAATAAAAAATAAAGAATTGTTAATAACATTAGCAATAAATCATATAAGAAAAGCTGCCAATGATCAGATATATATCAAATGTGAAGGATACAGAAGCTGCTGTAGTGTTGTCATCATTCAGTTGCCAGCCCCATTTAGTTTTTACATTTATTGACTTATCTGTTTGGTGTGTGTGTGTGTGTGTGTGTGTGTGTGTGTGTGTGTGTGTGTGTGTGTGTG
>OU015748.1:80053608-80107841 GCA_907169655.1 Acomys percivali | reverse complement strand
TCTATCTATCTATCTATCTATCTATCTATCTATCTATCTATCTATCTATTCATTTTACATCCTTATCGTAGCTGCCTCCCTGCTCTTTTCCCAGACCACTGTTCTTCCCTCTTCCCCCTATCCTTCCCTCCCTCCCTTACTCCTCAGAAAAGGAAAGCCCCTCCCCCACTGACTCATCCCAGCACATCAAGTCACATAAGGACTAGGTGCATCCTCTTCCTTTGTGGCCTGGCAAGGCAGCCTCACCAAGGAGAAGTGATTAAAAATCAGGCAACATAAACCATGTCATAGACAGCCCCCATTTCCCTTACTAGGGGACTCATATGAAGACTGAGCTGCCCATCAGCTATATTTGTGTAGGGAGTCTAGGTCTAGTCCATGCATGGTCCTTGGTTGGTGCTTCAGTCTCTGCAAGCCCCGATGCCCCACCCCTAGACTCTGGTTACTTGGTCTTCTTGTGGAGCTCTGAGTAGACTTTCAATAGTATATTCAACCAAGAGTACAGCTAACCTATGTGGAAGTTCTGCTGAGAAGAGCCTTAATATTGAGATTAGATTTTAAGAAACACATTAGATGCCTCTCTCTTACTTCAGGACTGCAGTTCAGTATATATTCATCTGCTGAGGAGGAGTATGCACATTTGCACCTGCAAAATAGAGTACTCTCCATAGCCAAGCCAGTCACATGACTTAACACATACCATTTGGGGAGAAGCCATTATGTCTACAAGAGTACAAAGGGAAATCTGTCCACCTAGTGTGTACCCTAGGTTAATACATGCAGACAGCCTGAGCAGGCAACATCAGACAGCCTCCCATGGGAAGCATGCTTGAAACTCTGATGAGGTCTTCAGACTTGATATTTTCCATTCTTGCTCCTGCCTTAGCATAGGTCCAGCCCAGGGCATAGAGCTGTTTCCCTTGATGCGGAAGAGATCTCGTCCATCTTAGCAGTCACAGGACCCTTGATTTACAGCTGTTGGTAATATAGTCATGATTTGTACTTTATCCCTACTAGCAAACAATTGCCTCTTTTCATCATGTTTCCATTTGGGGCTCTACCTAATGCTACAGGAGTTTTTATTTTTTATGACGTCTTTCTTCTTTCTCCCTCTATCCATCTTCTGCTCTCTCACTCTTCCTTATTCTTTCTTCATCTTTTCCTATATCTCTTACTTATTCCTTCCATTCATTTACCCACTTATCCACCTGCCTGTCCTCCATCCATTCATCCCCTGTCCCTCTGTCTTCTCCCTCTAGCCTCTCTTTGTCCTTCCCTTATTCATTTAACTTGCTTAGTCACCTATCCTTTATTCTTCCTCCATCCTCCCAGCTCACCTTGCATCCATCTCTCTGTCTTTCCCTCCTTCTATCTGACTGCTCACATGTACAGGTCCTTCCCTTGGCTAGGCACCAGACTTGACACATACTTTTCGTTGCCATTCATTCTTGACAACATTGTGTTATAGGACTGCTACCATTCACGATGCACAAGAAGGAATTTGAGGGTCAGACACAACACAAGATTTCACCAAATTCATTTGTTCCAGGCATCATGTGAGGATCAGGTGCTCTACCAGAGCATTATGCATTCTGCTTCAGCCTGCTGAGCCTTGTGGCCAGGTCACCAATAGACACCATAGCAGGTTATTTAGCTTTATAATCCTCCGACATATCTCCTATGAAACTTTTTATTGAGTATAGAACTTTGTTCTATCTGCTATAGAATTGCCAGATAGATATTAATTACAACTCTCCACAACCTAGTGACAACTCAAAATGACCCTAGATATGATCAATATCTCCTTGGGTTAAGAAATGCTTCCAGCCGAGAATCACTGCATCCAGCAATGGTTCTTTGTGAATGGTTAGGCTTCTGCCCACAGCCTTCTTTCTTGCATTTCTGTTTGTCATCACTATGATAGACACATTTTTTATAGAGTGAGCTATGTAGAAAACAGAATGGCTTTGTTTTCTGTCATCTCAGTGCAAAGCAAGCCTACCTTAGGACAATAAGAAATTTCTTGCATCCGTCCATCCATCCATCCATCCATCCATCCATCCATCCATCCACAAATACATATATACATATACATACTTAACACACACACACACACACACACACACACACACACACACATATCACCACCACCACCACCACAACCACCCACATCTTTTTTTCCTGTTTTTTATAGGTTAACTGTCCAAGGCCTAAGTCTTGTAAGAAACCATCTTAAGACCCTTAGCATTGAGCCTGGGTCCCACTAAAGTTTACTGAATCAACAAATGAGGGGGAAGAGTGGGAGGAGCAGAAATAATATAGGGTAGCCCTCAGTGAACAGATTAGTGTGGTGGCATGGCTTTGGAGAACCTCCAGTTCACTGAACAGAGATAAGTGGCACCAGGTATGACCTTATAAACCAAGACTTGAGACATGAACCCCAGAAGGGAAGGCCTGGAAGAGGAGGCCTGAAGAGATGAATCAATAGGAAGGGGGAACTCTGACAAGACTTAACTTATGTGAATAGGAATGGCTGGGCTAGGGCAGAAGAGAAAGCTGAGTCCTGAATCACCCATCACAGCCTGTCTTCACCCTAGGGCTGTAAACCCTTTAGTTACAAGACTGAAAAAAAGAATGTTCCAGGCATATTTCAAAAATAAATTGTGGACAGACTCACTTGTCCCAAATCTGTGCTAGTTGGCTGGAGAGATGCTTTTATCCATCTTTCAGTATGAGTAATCCAGGCCTTCTTGGGAATAAGAAAATGAGAGTTATGCTTGATGATAGGTCTTACTCCAGACTCTTGGTGGATGGACCATCTCTCACTGTAGGCACAAATGTCCCTTTTCTAGGCTCCCAGGTGTGGGGTGTGGACCTGGCTTAGCACTTGCTCTTCAGGAGCATCATAAAAATACAAGAGGGCTGGAGACATGGCTCAGAGGTTAAGAGCACTGTCTGCTCTTCCGAAGGTCCCGAGTTCAATTCCCAGCAACCACATGGTGGCTTACAACCACCTGTAATGAGATCTGGTGTCTTCTTGTGGTGGGCAGGCACACGTGTGGGCAGGATACTGTATAAATAATAAATAAATCTTTAACAAAAAAAGAAAAATACAAGAGATAGTTCATGAACAGGAGCCAAAGAGCCCTTGCATCTGCTTCATGCCTCATGGAGCAGCCTCTGCTATAACTATTCACAATTGGTGTTGTTGACATTGAATGCTAATCTTGGCCAATTCTTAACTATGGAGGAGCATGACCACTGATATTTTCAAGTTCCCTCAAACTGCAAGGATATTTGTTTTCTTGCTGCAAGCCACCAGGAATGCCACCTCTTACTATCTTTGTCCACCTCTCTTCTCTTACCTTCTCACCAGGAATCCCTTTGCTCCACTCTGATGTAACATCCACACCTTCTGTACGCATTGACCCCTTTGGCCAGCTTCAGGGTGGGTCCCAAGTTGTGAAGGTGGGCACTTCCTGGAAGCAGGTATACCAGTTCCTTGGAGTTCCATATGCTGCCCCACCCTTGGCCAACAACCGCTTCCAGGCACCAGAGCTCTTGAATTGGACAGGCTCCTGGGATGCCACCAAGCCAAGGTATGGAACAAGTGACACTATTTTGCTGAGTGCCCAAAGAATGCCTATTCTTGTCCAATCCGTCATGGCAAAGCCAGGTGTTCTGGTTAGAACAAGATATGGTAATGCGTTCCATTAAATAACACTAGGGCTGACACAAGTGCCCAGTTTCAATAGGTCCCTGCTACTTTGCTCACAGATAGGCCATCTGGCGAAAGGCCTGTGTGTTCTGCTCCAGGCAGTGATACTGGAACCTAGGTCAAGGTGGTGCTGCATTTACAAGCATGGATCTTCCAAAGTCTTCTTGGGCATTTTTGTACAAGAACATGAAGCTGTGGGAGAATCTGCAAGAGGTTCATATGGGCCAGGCCAGAAATGGCCATGTACATCATACCGGTCTTGTAGGTTTCAAAGTCAGCAACATCTGATGTACTAAAGGTGCTTTCCCTTTCTTTCTTTCACCTTTTTTTCTCCATCTTGTTCTTTTTTCCCTCTCTTTCTGAGATAGGGTCTCATTATGTAGTTCCAGGCTGGCCTTTAACATCTTGAGTAGTTTGGACTACATATATATCGCCATGCCTGACTAGACACGTAACTTAATGGAATTGGAAATGCAGCAGGCTGGGAAAGGTGAATAAGTCAATGTAAAGAAAATTAAGAGGACACCTCCCTAACTAGAACAATATAGGTACTGTAGTTTTCTGTCTCCTCCCCCTTCTTTTCTGAGCTCATTACTCAGATCCCATCATTTTCCGTCATCAAACCTTTAATGATATTCATTACATATCATGTAAACATTGACATGCGATGAATACCACTGGAGTATTTTGTGAGAAATAGCTTAGTCCTGGGGGTTATAGACACTAGGGTGGTACTTCTGTCACCTGCAACCCCACCTGGGGCCCTATGGTTCTGTCCTCAGGAGCAGTGTTATCCATGCCCTCTATGGCCACTTTTTAGCTGCTGAACCTAGAAGGATAAGTAAGGGGCTCCTGAAGCCCCATGGAAAATGTGACAGTAGAAGAGCAAAGGAAGGTGGGTCAGAGTGAAATTAAGTTGGCCCTACCATCGAGAAAGACCAAACCCAGAGGCACTAAATAGAGACTCTTTCTATACTATGATGTACCCAGGGAACAGAAGAGGTAGATGAACACCAGATCATGGGTAGATAGTAACTAGACAGCTCAGTCATTATAGCCTGGGTTTGGCAACTCCTAGGAGATGAATCCAGTGGCCTTGTGTGGATGATCCTTGAATAGCCATTAGGAGTGGTCTCAGATGAGTCAAGAGAACACTTGAACTGGCATCCAATCCTCTTGACTGATGGAGGAGGTGAATCTGATATCTAGTCTGTGCATCACAGTCAGGAAGGGCCAAGGTCTTGCCAGCTTCCAGTCTCCTTCTCTGGTCTGGTCCCTGGGCGTCATGTTTACCTCTGAGTGACAAGTTTCTACACAGGCCAAATAATGCCATAGACATGTTGCTATGCCTTCTATTTCCTGGCCATACCTATGACTTAGAGCTTTGTCACTGTTTCAGAGCTAAAGAAAAACCAGGAATTTGGTTTTGGTCATTAGTGGTAGGTATAGAGGAAGGATAGGATAGGTCCCTTTCTTATTTTTCTGAAAATTCCATGCCTTATTTCTGCAGGGCCAGTTGCTGGCAGCCAGGTACCCGTACCCCGACACCACCCCAAATCAGTGAAGATTGCTTGTATCTCAACGTCTTTGTCCCCGAGAACCTGGTGAGTTTAGGAGCACTTGCTGTGTTCTCTAATGAATAACTCCCTTCGGCAATGCTGTTTCCTCCTTCCCTGAGCTCCACAGAGCCTGTGTTCCTACAGCACTATCCTTAGAGGCACTGAGCTCCCTTTATGAAAGTGATTGAGGGACATCAGAACTTTTCAGGAAGGCTCTTGTGTGAGATGTATGAAGATGAAATGTTAGACTATGACCTTGACCACAATTCTTCCTGTATATGCTTAAGAAGCCACTGCTGTCTTGGGGTTGAGTGGTTGGAGGAGCACAGTCTATGGAAGGAGAAGGGAAGCAGGAGCACATGTGGTACATATGGGCCTGGGAACAACACCTAGGAAACTCAGCGCTACTGCCTGATGTTTTTGGTGAGCACAGACATGAAAGCTCTCATTAGCCACAGTACAGAATTATAGAGCGTAGAAGGGAGGTGGTGACAAGGTTTCATTCTGCCCAGAGCTGGTCACACTACAATCCTACCATGCTGGGAATAGCAGCCCTCCCATATCTCACTCCTTCAAGTATCCTTACAAAGGCAACTCAGGTTCTATGAGCCCAAGGTAGCAGCGTGGAGGGAAGGAAGAGAAGTAGCATGGCATCTGATCTCAAAGAGCTTGTGAGAATTACACCCATTCTTCATTAGGTAGGTACCTGGTCTGTGGCTTTATAGGGCAGTGACACATAAGGGGAACCTTGGGAATGGCAGTAAAATTGGCATGGTAAGACCACAGCTGAAGAAATGAGTTGCTTCCAGCTAGAAGTGAAAAGTAACCATTGTCATTTGGGCATAGATACTGACAGGGTGGAAAGAGAACAAACAGGGGAGGTGGCAGCCTGTCTGGAGTGTGACTGCAGGCGCCCAGCACCTCTCAGAGACCTTAATCACTCTCACAGGTGAGAGGGTTGGGCCTTAGTCTGACATTCCAAGGTCACTCAGTAGGAGAATAATTACAGTAGATTGATTGAGGCTGGAATTAGGCGCTGTATGGCTTACAGAACATTTTATACTTATGACATCAGAAATGAAAAGGTAAAATACAGGCAGATATACCATCTTGAAGCTAGTAAGAGCTAGCTGATGTAAGGACATGCAGAGCAGAGAATGAGCCCTATTTCTTGACTCTGACTCAAGGGCTTCCTCCCCCAAGTACCCCTGTGGGTATTTGGCTGATGATCTCGGGCCATTGTTATAGCCCTATTGTAGTCTTCAGGAAGGGAGTTGATCTCAGCAATGTGAGACCTGTGCACCCAACTGACAGGTCCTGAAGAAAAGGCCCTACCTAGCCTGTGGATGCTTTGTATCACAGTGGACACAGAGGCTGAATGGAACCTCTGTTATCAATATTGGATAATTACAGCCAACTGACTCATCCCCAGGGTTTACCCTGCCCTCTCCCATAGTCCCTGAGACAATGAGGCTCAGTGTCAGAGCTAGCCTTCCTTGAGGTCCATAAAAGCCTGCATGGAGAATCCACATTCCCACACAGTAGGAACCTTAAGATAGAGTGTCACCAAGGTAAATGCCACAGAATACACTGGAAGAGAGACCAGGCCTGGCATTTGGAACTTGTCACTGTGCGGCTACAAGGACCAAGAAGTGTTCTGTAATAGACCAGGGTACTGGGAGGAAGAAGCACTCCATGTCTTTATTGAGTCTTGTCCCTACCCTTACTCCCTTACTTCTGAAAGTCTCCATTTTCCTGCCCATATAATAGGTGCACTAAACTCCTTAGGGCTGCCATCACAGACCTCCCCAGTCAGACAACCTGAACCACGTATACTTGCTTTTCTCACATTTCAGAAGCTTGAAGTCTAAGATCAAATGGCCACATGGCAGGTTCCCCCGCCCATTGCCTACCTTCTGGGCTTGCACTTAGTACCTTCTCCCAGGGTCTTCCCTTTGTGTATGGCTGTGTACAAATCCCTTCTCTTTAAAAGGACACTGTTCTTATGGGATCAGAGTTCACATGTAGGGCTACAATCAGGTCTCCAAGTATGATCATTTCCTGAGCTATGGATTCAGGCAGCAGTGTATAAATTTGGAGGCTAAAATTCAGTCCATTAGATAGGGTTAAACGTGTACCAAGGTAGGGCTGGCAAGAGGACTAGTGTGGGCTCACAGTCTGGTTTCATGAATGGCAGTTATCCCTTCCACAAGCTCAACTTCAACCTTTTTTATCTCGCTAATCCCTTCAGGTCCCCAATGCATCAGTTCTGGTGTTCTTCCACAATACCATGGAGACAGAAGGCAGTGGAGGACAGCTAACTATTGATGGCTCCATCCTGGCTGCAGTTGGCAACTTCATAGTAGTCACTGCTAACTACAGACTTGGGGTCTTTGGCTTCCTGAGTTCAGGTGAGCTGCTGGTGTTATGAGCAGGGCAATCATCCTTCCATCACTATAAAAGCTAACTAAGACAATTTGTTTAAAAGAGGAAGTGTTCTAGTCTCACCGCGAATCTGTTTGTGCTCCTAGTCATGCTCCCCACTGCCGGCTGCTTGGGCAGAGTAGAGTCCCGGCCCAGTACAATCACCCTCTATCTTATCTGCCTAACTATACCTCTGTGATAGGGGAAGTGTAGGGCACTAGTGGAGAGGGTAGGGCATTGGGATCTGAAGAGCTAAGGCCAGTACTGGCTGTCATCAGCAGTATGACTTCAGACCCACCAACCCTCCCTTTCTCCCAGTGTGTTAGAGCTCCCCTCTCTAAAATAAGAATTGTCTTTCTCTACTTTCCAAGCTAAGAAAGGTGGTGAATTCAAGAGGTTTTTTCAAGTTCTTGAGTATAGGGGCTGAGCCTTATCACTGATTTCTAGAGATATCCTCTGAGTTCTGGGGTGGACAGGTGCAAGGCAGGAGAGCCAGAAAGAATGTGGGTGGGTGGTCTGTGCTATGGGAGGACCATGTGGTATGAAGTCTTAAAAGCCCCAGAAGTACTAGGCTAGCCTACACAACAGGCAGTAATTAATGTAAAACATCTTAAAGCTAATGGAAATTCTAATGAAGGGCAGCTTTGGGTTTTCTTTGGAGCAATAGGTTCAGTTGAGAGCCGTGGATATGAATAGAGCCTTCTGCATTCTCCATCTCCTGACAGATGTGTGAGAGGTGAGAGGTGAAGGCAGTATGTGGTGCTGGAGTGTTATACACGTTTTTCTGGGGTATAGAGGATTACTCACATGTGACCTTTCTTTTTTTAGAAAGGAAAAAAATCCTTTTTTTTTTTGGTCCTCCATTCAAATACAAAGCCATCTCTCTGGATCTTTAAGTGACATTTGGGGCTTAGCTGACTGAAGCTGGCCCCAGAGAGCTCTTTCCAGACACAGCTAATTTTGGCTCAAGGCTTCTCTAGACAGCAGAGTGACTTTCCACATGTCCTCTGTCCTGAAAGGGATGGGAATTAGGATTTCAGAGAGTGAAATCTTGAAAATTCATACCCTTCTGGACAGGCAAACTCATTTTGACCTCTGGTGTAAGCATCTGAGAGAAGGTGACTGAAACTTCCAGAACACCTACTCCTTTCTGACTTACACCAAATGCTTCCTGAACATTTGGGGTGGGGGGAACTAAAAAACTCAGTGAGAAGCAGTGAGTTAGACTTCAGAGGAATGCGTGGATTCCTTCACACGGTTCTCACGCAGCACTGGGGCCTGCCTGCTATGCCATTTTCCCGGGGAGAGACCAAGGATCAGAGAGGCCGAAGCCCTTGCTGATCATCCACAGGCAGTGGCAGACTAAGCTTGGACTCATCTCTCTGCTGCTCAGACAGCAGCAACAAGAAACCCTGGACCATAGCGGCTTCTCGGAGGTCTAGAAATCACTCTGAACAACTTGTCCATCCATCAAGGTTCCTCTTCAGCTGTCATTTAGCCATGAGAGGTGGTCCCTTTTACTCTGCTCACTTTACCTCTGGTCCCAGGGTACCTCCCTCATTCCAGAGCTTCTGGGTCTATTGTACTTTGCTTCCCTACACATCTGCTCAGAGTGGAAAGCTAGGAGGTAGGTGAGGGAAAACCATTTTCTCCACCCTGAATCCCATAGCTTTTGCTTCTGGTAAAGTACCCAGCCATGGCCCTGGAATACTGGGTATAGGGAAGAGGAAGATGGGATAGACAATGGGCCCTACAGGTGCCCTTGGTAGTGTAGGAACAGAGGGGGTGTGCTCAGAACCAGGAGCCAGATGGAAGACCTTTGCCGTACCATAGTAACCACACACTGATGTGATTTCGGCCACCAGGTACTTTGGGCCTCTTAGAGGGTCTTTTATCTTCTCTAAGCAGTACCCACCATAGACACCCCCTCACAGCAACTGTGAAGATAAAGCTGGCCCTGCTAAGAGCATCAGTGAGATACTTCTTGGGTGTCAACATGTTTGATTGTATTTCAGAATAAAAGCATAACTGTGTTGTCTACTTCAGCGCAGTCCTGTTCCCTTTACATACATTAATTTTGTCATCAGCAGGACTGAATGAACCAGTCACTTTACACGTGGAGGAAATCAAAAATGCATGGACACTAAGTAGTCTTCCCAGGACCCCTGTTCTGAGCAGGCATAGGAGCTAGGATTTCATCTAGGCCCATGCCTTTGCATTACTCAGCGGAGTCCATGATAAAACTAGGTCCTGTTGGGGTCCTCTGTAGTTGTTAAAGAAATGGAATGAACAGATGAGAGCCATTCAAGTACTGAAGGGATAAGTAGATATGTGCTGAGTGGTCTTGTCCAGAAGGCTGTGCACCTGGAAGTGTGGGCCAGATCAGAGAAAGAAGACACAAACATAATAACAACATGATGTCCAGAAAGTCTCCACTTACATTGGTGTCCCTCTATGTAGCCAGTTTCAGCCTGGTGTGTGCGTGTGTGTGTGTGTGTGTGTGTGTGTGTGTGTGTGTGTGTGTGTGTGTACATAGATGTATAGGGGTAGGCATGACTGAGGAAGGTGGCTTTGGAGCAGGACTCTGAGGGAAAGACAGCTTGAACTTGGCCCCACAGCCCTACAAGGGAGCATCATATATGTGCTGAGCAGCGCTGGGCACTGCTGGAGCTGACAGACTGGGAGACTGTCCTTTAGGACTTAGGGAGTCAGGAGATTTGATGAGAGGGCAAGATTTCTGTAAATCAGCACTTGTACTCTCTAATACCTGTCATAAAAATTTCAAAAGATGTTTATGGAATTGGACTGACTTTTAAGACAAGGAGTTCTCACTATGAGTTAGAGTTTGACTTCCTATTCAATCTCACATTTGCTTTTTGCAACTAGATAATTTTTATGCTCAAAAGCCTATCTTTACCAATGAAGGCCAAGGTTGAACCAGGCACCTCATAGCACAGTAAACTATCCCCTGCCTTTGTATGCCTGAGGAGAATATGTATTAGGAGATGTGGCCACTGAAGCGTTTGTGCACTGGGAAGTGTATGCACAGGAAATATGCACATTGTGAGGTGTGTGTGTGATACAGAATGTGTACACTGGAGTGGGTGTACTTGGGAACTATGCTCCAAGGCGGCTTTCTGCCTTCAGAAGTTCCTGGCACAGTACTTGGCACTGGAGGAAGCCAGATTTGTTTTTGTTTGCTGAGGTCTTACTGAAGAATGCCAGTTCTTATTTCCCAAGAATTCAAAGACTGCAGAACTTCTATGTTAATCCTCATCACACAGTGGGAAGCAAGCACCAGAACATTTCTCTCACTTTGTTCCTGGTGATGAAGGCTGTGGCTATCTCTTCCTAGACTCTCAGGCTTTGTTCTTACTCACTCACCACCCTGTTCTCCTGGACACCTAGAGGCGCAGAGGAAACAAACACATTGATCTTGACAAATAGGACCCAGAAGCGATCCAAAAACACCACAGTGAGGACAGGGCTGACCAATAGCTTCACCAGGCCTAAAACACAGAAAGCATTAGCAGAGAAGTTGCACAGCTGGAAAAGTGGTTTGTGTTATTTATGTGCTCCAAGCTGGTATTCTCTTCAGCACTGTAAATAGTGGGTCAGGCAGTGAGCAGGTAAGATTTTCCTACCTTTTCTATTTGGGAATATAGGGGTTTTTCCAATATTTTCTTGTTTATTATAGAATGCCCTCAATCATAGCTATAGCTGTGAAGTCTCAGAGTTGGATGTAGAGCTTAAGAGAGTTGTGGGCCTATGTGTGTGTGTGTGTGTGTGTGTGTGTGTGTGTGTGTGTGTGTGTGTAGATGGTTATGGGTATTCTGTACTCTTTCTTTTTGCTGTGGCAAGATATCTGACAAAAATGGAGTTTGCTTTGGCTCCACCTCATATCTTCATAGTACATTCCATCATGAGCTTAAGGTATCTGATAACACTCTACACAGTGCAGGACACAGAGCAGACTGAGTACTGGTGCTCTGTTCATTTTCTCCTTTGCACACAGCTCAGGAGCCTCCCTCATGGTGCCTCCCTCATTCATTGCTGGCTCAGTCTAAGCCAGTCTAGCAACTTGCTTGCAGAAACACCCAGAGACTCCTGTACTAGGTGCCCTGCCAAGCCTGTAAAGGCAGAGCCAGAAAAGACCAGATATGTGTGAACTTCAGATGATACCAGAGTGAAGTCTAGTGTCTACAGTCTGAGAATGGAAGACCCACCTGTGGAATAGATGAACAAGGAGCCTCTATTATTGCAACGTGGAACAACCAACGAACAGTGCAGTGTCTGAAAAGGGCTAATGAGATATATACATTTTTGCTATTTTGTATGTGTGTGAATAATTTTATTGAAAATGGTGCTGCACCTTAAACAAATGGTTACTAAATTCTGTGGTATAGGAAGGAGGCATGGACTCAGTGGCACACTTCTTAAGCCACAGAGGATTAGCATAAGGAAGACTGTTCCTCCTTGCCTGGCCTGGTCTAGCCTGTTTGATGGGTCCACCTGCAGTAGGGTCTGAGCCCTCAGCTGGGAATCAGCTCCTTCCCTGGCCTGAAACTGAACATGCACAGCCTCTGCCCACTCTTTTACATTGCCTTGTCCATTGAGAGATGAGAAGCCTTGGCTCCGTGAACAGAGATGTTCCCAGTTGCCTGGCTAGTCAGTCCAAAGTGCAAAGATAAGGCAGAGTATATTTTATTCCAAATTTCAGATTCTTCTCAGTGTCCTCACATGTGTTTGTAGCTTATGGTACTGGCTTGGGTGAACAGGAGCTCAAGGCCTCTTAGGGAGCCTTGTGTCTGACACAGCACTGTGATCTTAACACCCAAAGCGATTGCAACACGCAAGCTAATGGAATCCCTCTTTTTGCAGGCTCTGACGAGGTGGCTGGCAACTGGGGCCTGCTGGACCAGGTGGCAGCTCTGACCTGGGTGCAGACCCACATTGGAGCATTTGGTGGGGACCCTCAGCGTGTGACACTAGCAGCAGACCGTGGTGGGGCCGATGTGGCCAGCATCCACCTTCTCATCACCAGGGCTACCAGGCTCCAGCTCTTCAGGAGGGCTCTGCTTATGGTGAGTGGTATGGCTTGCTTTCATTGCTGTTTAGTAACCTCCCTGAATTTGGAGACTAACTGGCTGCAAGTTTTGGTCTTCTCTCATCCCTCATGCTGTCATGGATCCTGCTCTGGCTGTCACTGTAGGCATATGTGGTCCAGGAAACTGAAAGACTTCTGGACAGCTTTCCACTCATGTGGAAAATTCTACATGGCTGGGTGTCTCTACTCCCTGGATCTTTATTGGGTTACATGCATTTGTCAGTATAGAAAACTCACTGCTTGGGACTTTATCTAGTGGGCTGAGATGCCTGCTGAGTTGGGATACTGCTGCTGCTGCTGATGATGATGATAATGACCATGATGATGATGATGATGATAATGATGATGATGATGATGATGATGATTCAATGATGTTGATGGTGACAAGAAGGAAGAAATGATCTAATTGTCTACATGAGAGCTGTTCTGCCACTGACTAGGCTTCTGTGTTTATTGAGCATCTGGGTGGTTCGTCAGCACTGTGTTTGACGGTAGAGTGCTGTGATAAATCAGACATATCTTAGTCCATAGGAGACTTATGGGTTCCAGGGCAGGAGATTCACATGTTCAAGGCAGATACATTAAAGGATCATGGGGCATTTAAACAGAAGCCCCTGACAAGGATAAGGGATGGTAATGGTGTGAAGGGACATGGCTCTGCAGGAAATGTCTGAGTGAAAGGCTAAAGGCTGAGCAAGCAGTAATCAGAGGCAGGGCTCTGGTGACAGTGACAGTGTGGAGACAGTGTCTGAACAGTGCCTGCCTGGTGTATAGCAGGGGCTTTTCCTGTACATGTGGAAAGTACCCAAGGGGTTCGCTTGTGTCTCCTATTATGATCCTAGCCATTTTTAAGAGTCTGGTCAGCAACACTAACGTCATTCCCAGTGCTGTGTGGCCATTTTTACCACCTCATGTAGATACTCCGTACCCACTAAATGTGAGCCCTGCACTTTCACATCCCCAAAGCCACAGGATGGCTGTCCTTCATTCTGATCTTCTCTATTCTAGGACCTCTTATTGGTGGAAACATGGGCTGTTCATCATTTGTATGTTTCATGTAAAACACGTCTCTAAGCTTCACCAAGACTATGGCACATTTTATAAAAATCCTTTGGCTTTGTATATGAACAATATTTCATAGTGGGGATAGACCGGTTTGTGTATCCATTGACTTACCTCTCAATGGAAATATTTTCCTTCTGGCTACAGTGAGCAGTACTTCTGGGATCAAGGTGGACATCTAAGGCTTTTAAAACTGGCAGGAGACTGGTTTGAGATCCCATCTTGGAAAGAACCCCTTAGAGCTGAATAAAGGGAGAATTTTAAAAGTGTATATTTCGGCAGAGATGTAGGGAGAAAGCCTCCAGTAACCCAAGCTAAGGAAAGATGGAGGAGGTGCTGGGGAGATGACATAGTCAATAAACTACGGAACGTGTGTGTGTGTGTGTGTGTGTGTGTGTGTGTGTGTGTGTGTGTGTGTTAATCCATAAAATCTGGATCATGTGGAAAAGTAAGATGTGGCAGGGTTTGCTTATACTCCCACCACCAGAGAGGAGGAGGCATCTCCATCCCTGAGTTTCTCTGGCCAGCCTAGCTTACTTGGCAAGACCAAGCTAGTGTAATACCCATACTTTTCTTATGCTTCTTGCTGATGGGTTCTACCTTGGTGCAGATCCACCTTGGTGAGAGCTTGGAGCATGAACACCTTCCAGTTCCTGGTATTAAACCCAGTCATTTGTGTTCTAGGCTAACCCAAGAGGTATTCCTCCAGGGCCCTTTCAGCAACTGGACCCTTGTCAGGACCTTGAGATTCTCGAATGCCTTCACTAGGCCCAGAAGGCAGACTTTTTCTTTGTGGAGTTTTAAGTGTTTGAGGGATGTCAGAAACAAATGGCAGTGCATTTAAAAATAACCCCTCCATCTGTTTTACACATTTAGAAGCAGCTTTTACAACCACTCCCAGAAGTCCCTGGGATCGTGTGAGCTTATTTGGAACTGAGCAAACAGAACTGCTTCAATATATTAGCAGCTCTTATAGTGTTCTTTACCAGCAGATGTTTGAGCAAGGGGCGGGAGCTGCTGGTTTATTCCCAACTAAGATCTAGCATTCACTGCAAACCGTGGGCTTGGGACTGTTTACACATTCACCCAGAGAGGCTGCTGTGATGATGATTTATAGACTATATTTAGTGGACTGTACTTGGCAAGAATTTCACTACCTTATCTCAGAGTTCTCCCACTGACTGGCACAGGATCTTTATTTTATTTTCTAGAGATAAGAAATCTGTGGCTTGAAGAATGTCAGCAACTTACCAAAGAACACTCAGCACAGGAGACACTTCATAAGGGATCAAGACCTAAAATCAAATCATTGGTTCCCCAAATTATGTGGCTGCTCCTCTATAATGGGGTTTTCTCAGCATCTAAAGTTGGTAGCACACACCTTAAATCCCAGCACTTAGGAAGCAGAGGCAGGTGGATTCCTGTGAGTTCAAGGCCGGCTTATGTTAAGTCATGGGAAAACTCTTTCTCCAAGGTCCCAATCCTTGCCCCTGCCCCATTGTAGAGAGAAATTTTCACTAGCAACAAGATTCCTACTTATTAGCTTTGAGGAATTCTGCCTGGTTTAAAAAATATTACTTTATTTGTATGGATATTTTACCTGTATGTATTTTTGTGCCACTATGTGCCTGGTGTCTGCACAGGCTAGAAGAGAGTCTTCTATGCCCTAGAACTGGAATAACAGAAAACTGTGAGTTACTGTATGGGTGCTGGAAATTGATCCCAGATCATCTGGAACAGCAGCTAGGGCTCTTAACCACTGGGTCATCTCTCCAGTTTCCTGCCTGATGTTACATTGTTATTTTCCTGAAAATTATGTTCTACCATGGCCAAATACATCAATTCTTTCAGGAGTCTAATTATCTTACCAGGTTCTTGACACTTAGCATTGCCTCTGGCTTGTAGCCTACAACCAACACCCAGGAAGGTGAGAGGATGGTGAAATTGTCTCACAAACTGTTGCCTGTGCTTGATGCCTGTCCCACAGCAGGAGTGTTCTCTGAGTGGTCTCATTCTACATTGGCCTGACTAGTCTTGAGCACAGACATTTCTGTACAGACTTCAGAATTACTTTATTGACAGTTTTTTCCCTAGTAATCTTGCTGGGAATTTGAGTATAACTTCATAGAATTTAATCTATTGACTTAGGGGCAAATCTACATCATTATGATGTCTTGTCTTTGTCCATGAATTAGGCAATAGCAGAACTGTGGTAACCCAGACCCAGAAGAACATACATGATATATACTCACTTATAAGTGGATATTAGCTATATAATGCAGGATAACCATAGTAAAATTCACAGATCTAAAGAAGCTAACAGTCCCCACACTTGAGTGGAGAGTGGGATATGACTTTCTCACATACTCTGGTGCCTCACATTTGACCATGTCCCCTGGAGGGGGAGACCTGGTGGCACTCAGAGGAAGGACAGCAGGTTACCGAGAAGAGACTTGATACCCTATGAGCATATACAGGGGGAGGTAATCCCTCTCAGGAACAGTCATAGGGGAGGGGAATAAGGGGAAAATGGGAGGGAGGGAAGAATGGGAGGCTACAAGGGATGGGATAACCATTGAGATGTAACAAGAATAAATTAATAAAAAATATAAAAAGAAGCTAAGTAATAAGCAGGACCATAGGAAGGATGCTTAAATCCCATTCAGTAGGGCAGATAGAATAGACACTGAAAGCAGTTGAAGAGAGGGAACAGGATGAGAGCCTACCCTAGATGTCCTCTGAAAGACTCTACCCAGCAAAGGATTGAAGCAGATGCTAATAGTCACCGTCAAGCTTTGGGCAGAATGCAGCGAGTCTTATGGAAGAGTAGGGGGATGGAAAGACCCAGAGGGCACAGGAGCTCCATAAGAAGAACAACAGAGCCAACCAATCTGTCCCAGGGCGTTGGGGGGGTGGGCACAGTGGAGACTGATGCACCAAACAAGGACCGTGCATGGAGAGGACCTAGGATCCCTGCTCAGATGTAGCCAACAGACTCAATGTGGGCCTCCTAGTAAGGGGAACAAGGACTGTCTTAGCCATGGATGCTGCTGCCTGCTTTTTGATCATTCCCCCAGCAGGGCACCTTACCAGGCCACAGAGAAAGAGAATGCAAGCAGTCCTGATGAGACTTGATAGGCTGGGGTCAGTTGATAGGGGAGAAGGGCTCCCCCTCTAGGAGGACTAGGGGAGGGGCATGGGGGTAGGACTGGGAGGAGACCAGGGAGGGGGCAATGATTGAGATATAAAGTGAATACATTTTTAAAATTAGAAAAAACACCAATATATAAATGTCTTTGGATCTTTTCATAGGGCTTAAGATCCATGGAATTTTGTATAATCATGAGTCAGGACCTTCAATTTGCTATAGTCTAGCTGTCATGTGAATGACATGTCAGTTTCTATGATGTTTTCCAGTCAGTAAATACTTGTGTCCAGGTACAAGCTGATTCAGAAATGCCCTTAGCAATAGCCTTAGTTCACTGTCTTGCCTCCTGAGTACATTGAGCTTTCTATGAAGCCTCTCTGTGGTCAGTGGATAATGAATAGCCATCTTTTTTTTTTGTACTGCTGTCTCAGGAATGACACAGAGACCCAGAACCAAAACAATTCAGAGCACAGGGCCCCTTTCTTTCTTTCTTTCTTTCTTTCTTTCTTTCTTTCTTTCTTTCTTTCTTTCTTTCTGTCAGAGCACCTTATGAGATGAGAAGCTGGGCATCTGTGATGGTTTGACTGAAAATGGACCCCACAGGAACACAGGGAGTGGCTTTACTTAAAAAGATTAGGAGTTCTGGCATTGTTGGAGTAGGCGTGGCCTTGTTGGAGAAAGTGTGTACTTTGAGGTTTCTGAAGGTTAAGCCAGGACTAGTAGCTTACTCTCTCTTCCTGCTGCCTGTGACTCGAGATGCAGAACCCTCAGCTCCTCTCCTGCACCATGTTGGCCTTTGTACTGCCATGCTTCTCCCTATGACGATGATCAACTAAACCTCTGAACTGTAAGATAGCACCAAGTACAAGCTTTTCTTTATAAGAGTTGTCATGGTCATGGTGTCTTTTCACAACAATAGAAACACTAACTAAGTAAGACATTGTCTGTATTACACTCGGGGAAAACTGGTTTCTTTTTTTTTTTAATTAATTTATTCTTGTTACATTTCTATGGTTATCCCATCCCTTGTATCCTCCCATTCTCCCCTCCCTCCCATTTTCCCCTTATTCCCCTCCCCTATGACTGATCCTCAGAGAGATTACCTCCCTCTGTATATGCTCATAGGGTATCAAGTCTAAATGGTATATACTCACTTATATCTGCATACTAGCCCAATGGTATGTCCCATGAAAGCCTTCCCTTACCAGGAAACTGGGACCGAGGGGAGGACATCCTATTGGGACTCTAGATGAGAGAACAATGGGAGAATAGCAATGTAGAAGGATCCAATGTGTCCTAGAAAACTGGTTTCTTATGGAGGCTTCTCTGCCATCATAACGGCCTCATCAGGAGGGCTGAGTCTGATCAGTGGAAGGGTGTAAATATCAGCAGGCTGGAGATGGGGGATGGATCTTGGTCCACAAGATTCTCGTCAGACTTCACCCTGGAGACTCACCAGACTTAGGCTTATTCTCTGTCTTTCTTGATTGTGTTACCTAAGGTTTTGAATATTCATCTCACTCATCACATGTTACATATTACATTTCTCTGTAAAAATCTATCTTGTGGCTATTTTTTTTATTAACTTATTCTTGTTACATCTCTATGGTTATCTCATCCCTTATAGCCTCCCATTCTTCCCTCCCTCCCATTTTCCCCTTATTCCCCTCCCCTATGACTGTTCCTGAGAGGGATTACCTCCCCCTGTATATGCTCATAGGGTATCAAGTCTCTTCTCGATGACCTGCTGTCCTTCCTCTGAGTGCCACCAGGTCTTTCCCTCCAGGGGACATAGTCAAATGTGAGGCACCAGAGTACATGAGAAAGTCATATCCCTCTCTCCACTCAAATGTGGAGGCTGTCCTGTCCATTCGCTAGATCTGGGTAGGGGTTTAAATTTTACTGCCTGTATTGTCCTTGGCTAGTGTCTTGTGGCTATTTTTAAAAGTAAATTTCTGACATCTGCCCTGTGATTCTACTGTCTGCATGACCTGTGTCACCTCTGAGCTCTCCACTCAGAAGATGAGCTCATTTTGGCTCAGTCTTTGTTTCCTGAGATACACTGGACTTGAAGCAATAAAATCCCCTTTTGCTATTTCATCAGCTGCACCTCAAAAATGTCAAAACATAGACAATGCCATTGTTTCCTAAGCACTTCATTTTCTGCATTTTTTCTCTTTATTCAGGAATTCTCTTAAGAATTTAGATTCAGGAAATTTTTTCTCATCCTCCTGCAAGGTACGCCCCCCCCCCCATGCACCTTTAATGGCTGTTTAATATGTTGCAAAAACAATATCATTTTCAGGGTGTAAGCCATCTTCTTTCTCCCTGGACTGATTTCCTGTAAGAAGAATTATGTACCCCATTCTCATCTTATACTTCATCTTGCCTCAGTGCATAGCAAAAGTTTTCTTTGTATTCATTTCTGTCCATGAAAAAATTTCACATGTTCGCCAGGATCACTTGAGTCCAGTGAGAGCAAACGTCTCATAAGTGCCCCTGTGCCTTCTTCCACAAAACTCCTTTCAGACAGGATCCACCTTCCACAGCCTCCCTCCTGAGTACAATGTGGGCCTGGGATGGGGCAGAGTATCTACCCCTTCTCAGGTGCCATTTATATTTTTAGGCCACGCACCCTTACTGTTGTCTCATAGGCAATATGATGCTGGAATTTCCAACAGTCGCCCTCCATCTAGCATCTAACTGACCTAATAAACAGTTACCATTCTTCTATTTACATCTTTCCCAAAGCTGCCTTCCTCCCATAACCAGGCTAAGCTCAGCCCCTTCTGGCCCTGCAGATTCTTAACCTCTAGATGATACTTCTATAGCTGCTTCTGCTGAAGGCACAGCCCCAGAGTCCTGTGGTCTCTTGGAGCCTTATCCTGCTGACTTTCTCAAGCTTGCAGGACCTGCCATGCTGATACCTGTTGCCCTGGACTGTGTTTCCTAAATCTTTGTGCAGCTATCTGTCGCTCCTGCCTCAGCATCCATCTAAATAGTCCCGGCTACATAGAAGCTGTTATTTTCTGCATACTACCCCCTTCCTCAGAAAGTACCTCTTTGTTAATGGTATCCTGCTCTGTGACATCAGAGACCTCCACGGCCACAAGCATAAGCAGTTGAGTTGAACAGGTGTCCAGATAACGTTTGTGGAAAGAAATTCTCAGAAGATTGAGTAGCTCAAATACCACAAATAATGTGAAGATAGCTATCGTGGTGATCTCAAGAAACCCATTCTCCCTCTTGAGTCCCGCTGTCTCTACTCATGTGAAGTGAGATGGGGACCTCAGCCACAACAATATCTCTTGCTGGCCTTTGTGCCTGTCCTTCCAGTTGAACTCTTCATTGAAAACCAAAACCTTTAATCTCCTGAAAGACATTTTTACACTTCTCAATCCACAGGTCTGTAAATTTACCTTTTATTCACGTGGTGCAATTGTCTCCAAGGCTTACTGCCTCCATCTGTTAACCTAAGCCTATTCCTGGAAGCAGCTAACCTCCAAGCAATCTAACCTAGGTCTCGAATGTCTTGAGCCTCTGAGACTTACTATTGAATAAGTTCACCCTTTCTAGTTCTTTCTAAACTCTGGCTGGCTGGTTCAACTCAGCTCTTCTGGCTCAAACTCCTCTCCCAGCTGACTGATTGAAACTGGCTTCTCTCAGCTTTGACTGACTTGCTCTGTTTGACCTCTAACAAACTCTAGAAATCTGTTCTAATCTTCTGGCTCCTTCTCATTCTCTGTTCATTCTGTCTTTACCCATGTCTAGATTGTTCTCTCCTCAACCTGTCTCTGTACAACTTTCCCAGTAAAACTGCTTACTCCCACTCTCTCTCTCCCCACACTGTTCTCTCTTAAGTCTCCTTTATTTGCTCTCTGTTCTCATGAGAGTTGGACAATCTTTTCTGTCCAATCTTTCTCTGATTCCTCACTTTTTATCTCAATTAGAAGTCACTTTCAAATATGGCTGCTTCCTTCTGCAAACTAACTTTACCTTCACTATTTGCAATTAAAGGTGTGTACTAAGGAAGTGTCTGTATTCCATCCAGAGAGAGGTATTAAAGGTGTATTCCACTGTATTCACTGTATTCCAGCCAGAGAGAGGTATTAAAGGTGTATTCCACTGTATTCACTGTATTCCAACCAGAGTAGTCATGTCACTGGTTTAAAATCCCTCTACATCAAATCCATTTTCATCCAAGGTTAAATAAGTACTAGTTTTACTTTAATCAGGAATAAATACATGATTTGGCAAAGTGTAATGCTTTCCACTCAGAAGTAGCCCAAATGCTACCCAAAGTTCCGATCACATTGACCACAACAGAAATCAGCACAGAAAATGGTGAGCAGAGACACATCAGGGCCAGACATCATGGCCTCAGAGCAGAAGTCACTGACCTTGTATGACATTTTTCCCACACACTGGCCAGCCTCTTTGAAATAGCCTTTGGGGAGACCTAGGAGAGCACATGTGCCTCCTGGTGTAAAACACCTTCTCCGGCAATACATGAAGTCGTGCCAATGCATTTGCTATTGCTACCTGCAGTATGGGCCGAGGTATATGGAATACACATGGTGGATGACAAATGCTACCTATATCTCTGCTTCTCTTACAGAGAATCCTAGTGATAAACAGGGATGAGCCATGGCTCTCCTGCCTGCCATCACAGCAAGATATGGGTGTGAGACTGGATGGAGGCGTGTCTTTCCTGAGTGCCCTGTGAGCTTTCTTTCACCTTCCACGGTCATATATGCCAACATTCAGCTACTCCGGCCCCTGTTTCCCAGGAAGGGGCATTCTTATTCATGCAGATGCCAACCCTTCTTAGGGAAAATGTACAGAATAAATTAATTCCTTAAAGCTGATCATTTTCCTTAAAACAAAAGAAAACAACAACGAAACCTTAAGCATTCTAATCTACTTGATCCAACAGCCCTTATATTCCTAGTAGATCCATGGGAACAAGAGGCCCTTGGGTAACCCTCAGTTGCCCCCAGACCATTGTAACTGTGAGGGTTCCCCCTGTTTCACATTCACTGTTACATGTTGTTGTTCTGCCTGTCTCTCTGGCCCAGCTGGAAGCCCAGAGTTAAAAGGTGCTATTCGTATTTCTTATTCCCATTTGACCTCAGCACAGTTCTTTACCCAGGCCTCTCCTGATAGGCATGAGGAATGGGGGGTTCCAGAACAACACAGAACCCCAGCAGCTGGATGAGACAAAACTGTCTATCTCAGCAGTTAGAGCTGCCCCCTGCCCTTCCTGATTGCCCCCTCACTGCCCTATACCCCCTGTAACTTAGCATGGCCATCTACTCCTGCCCACAGGGCTTTGGTGCACATGAATGCTGAAGATCCCACTTGGTTCAGAGCCGTGTCTTTCTGGATAGTGTTTAGTGCCACTGGTCCCTTAGAAAGAGAGGAGACATAGCACAAAAGTCTAGCTTTGCTCCAGGTAGAGGTCATTCTTCAGAGCTAAGAAGACCATCTTCCCCATGCTCCTTCTCAGATGGATGCTCTCCATAGGGTCTCAGAGAAGGACTATTTGGATTGCGGAGTAAGTCTCCATGCAATCTCTTGCAAGAGTGTTCTGTCTTACACACCCACACAGCTCTTTGAAGCACTGACCCATTATACGACAATCCAAACATGATCCAAACATGATGATGTGGTTCCAAAATCCTGATCAGACAACAGGGAGGAGTTCCTCTGATCAGTATGTAAAGGCAGTCTCTGTGTGACTTCCCTCATTTCCTGGAAGACACGAGGTGAGAACCACGGAATAGAGAACTCTGGCTTCCATAAGGTTTGTGAACCAGGCAGGGCATTAATCTTCAAAGTACTGGGGTGCTGCAAAGAAGGAACTCTTGCGTTTGCTGCCACTGTAGATTAGGGAGAGACTCTTCTTCTTCCTGTCGAAGGAGCTGGTGTCATCTCCAGTCAGGGACAGGTAGGATGCAATGCTTTCCCGAAGGCCATAGCTGAAAAGGGATTCATCCACTCCGAGTGGGTTCTCTGCGCCCTCTGGATTTTGCTGCAATCTATGTGTT
Source organism: Acomys percivali (assembly GCA_907169655.1). Lineage (NCBI taxonomy): Eukaryota > Metazoa > Chordata > Mammalia > Rodentia > Muridae > Acomys > Acomys percivali. Next base: position 80,084,773 of record OU015748.1, on the reverse strand, counting down.
GAAAGACACAGACAGAAAGTAAACGAAGAGAGGGATCTTGGGCAGAGCGGGTGATGGAGATAAAGGATGTGAAAAGGATGAAAGGGGAAATGGAAGAGGAGGAAGAAAGAAAGGAGGAAGAAGGAGAGACAGAAGAGGAGGAGGTTAGTCTTTCTATAGCTGGTTTGAATTCCATTTCTGGAATTTGGAGGATGTATGAATTGGAAGCCAACATTGCTTTGAGTGGCTTAAACTTCCCATGATAAATCTTAATGGTATTTATTTATTTTGGTTTTTCAAGACACAGTTTCTCTATATAGCCTTGACTGTCCTGGACTCGATTTATAGACCAGGCTGGCTTTGAACTCACAGATGTGCCTGCTTCTGCCTCCCTGAGTGCTGGGATTACACGCATGTGCCACTGTGTCAGGCTAAGGAACTTATTCTTTATGATGTTTATAAGAAAACTATCATTTCCCTTGTATCTCTGGCAATTCTGATCTCTGTTTTGCTTTAAGTTAACTGATGAGATACCTGGGTCCATGCTCAATGAGTGAGATGCCAACTGACTACAGCTCACAGACACACACCTAGAAACTCAATTACTGTCAATGGAATAAATAGAAAAACTAGTAGAAGTATTTCTTTTCTTTTCTCATTCAGAGATAATGAGTTACTTTAATATTTAGGAGAAATGTTTAAGCTTTGAAAATAGATTTTAAGTATTACATTTATGCCAGATTTATTTGTGTGTTACCAGCTCGGGCTTTAATAATTAGAAAGATCAGAGGGAAGTGTTTCTGTTTAAAAAGAAATGTGGTGTTCACATTGAAAATGAACTTGGGAAATGCTTGAGGCTCGCCAAACTGTAGACTCTATATGCTATGTGACTCCCAAGGCTATATTCACAGAACTCAGAGGCTTCCTTTGCTCATAGTGCCCACAGGGCTATCATTATGGCCAGGTGCTTGCTCATAAATCTTCTTATGCCAGGATCACCTACTATTTGGTGCTCCTATGTGTTTATGGAGGGCACATATGCACATGCGCACAAGTGTATGCGCATCAGCGCACGCACGTGCACACACACACATACACACAAACACACACACACACACATACACACACACACACACACCTGGATGCCCTCTTCCAGTCAAAGGTCTTCTGGCGCAAGGTGACAGGTGACCCAAGAGTGGAAGGTGATGGATGAGCTGTTGGAGCAGATGTGTTCTGTGCCAGGCAGGGTGTGGTAAGCACACAGCATAGACCATCGGCCACCTCTGTGGATGGAAGCACACAATAGTCAGGCATGCCATAGACAGTGTGGAAAACAAAACAAAGGCTCAGAATACTATAGATCCCTGGTTATTTTCATAGGGAAACTGAGGCTAAGATGTTATGGGGCCATGGGAGTTCACCAATGTTGCTATGCCCTGAAGGATAGGAACTCTTGGCTTCCATTTACATGGACAACAAGCAGATATGAGATCAGAGTCTATCAGTCTTGGGCTTTCATTACAGCTTTGCTCTGATGGTGAGTTACCTCCAGCATCTCTGAGCCTTGCTCTCCCCACTTTCAGAAGTGAGGGAAGGAGAAGACAGAAGAAAACAGCAGGAAAAGACCCATTTGAGAGAAGAGGTCCCATGCTAGGCAGAATTTCATGTAACTGTACGTGGCTGGGTCAGAGAATGGGCCCATGTACTATAGCACAGGCACCCCCAAAACATAGTTAGCTGTGTTCAGAGAAGGAATACAAGTGAAGCAAGAAAAAAAGAGGGAAAGAGGGAAGGAGGAAAAGGTGAAGAGAGTGGAACAAAGGAGGAGACCAGTGAAAAAGCAGAAACAATATAAAAGACCCAGGAAAAGGGAGGAGAAAGCAAAAAGGCAAGACAGAGAAAGTAGGCAATGCAAGAATAAGGAAAACCTTCTGACCCTGAATACTCTGTAGGAGAAAAATAAAAGTGAGGAAAGCGCATTGTTGCTCCCTTCTACTGGTGTACAGTATCTGGCCTGTAGCATTTAATCTCTCCTGGAACAGCAGGATATAATCCCATGAGTTCCAAGCCTTTCTGGCCCATGCACCATAAGAAATAAAGATGCTGTTACCTTGGGTACCTCAGGACTAAGGCGTCACTGCCCCCTTACTTGGGTCAAGGGCCTCAGCCCCGTCCTCAGCCCTGGGGAGACCCAGAGGTCTAAGGTGCTAGGAATACAGCATGATTCCAGAAGGACCCAGGTATCTTGGCCTCAGTCTACCCATCCTTGGGCTTTAGAGAGCATCTACATCCCTGGTGGCCTCTTTTCATCTGATCTGTGGGTTTCTGGGGGTGTCCTTGCCCAATGATAAAACTCTGTGAGGAAGCACAGCAGCCTAGTAGAGAGTGACAGTCCCCGACCCCAATCCTGGTTTCCAAGTGGACAGCATGAAAATCCCAAATGTCACCCACATAGACACAGGTGCCAGAGTTGGGGAAGAGCTTGATTGTGTGTGCATCTGAAACAGTGACCTGTTGGGGCTAGAGATGATCAAAGGCATCTCAGATAGTGAGGGAGGACACAAGGCAGACATGAAGCCCAGAGACACCACAGCTCTACTGCATGGCAAGATGGATCCCAAGGGTGTTCTGCTTTACATCCACTCATATGTGGATTGCACAAAGTTGCATAAGCAGGTGATATGAGCCATAAGCTGAGCTCGGCTCACCCATTTCATCTCACTGAGCTCTGTCTGAACTTCATAGAGTTAGTAGTTTTATACTTGAGATAGGGAACAAAATGCCATGGGAATGGGAGCAGCAGTCCTGACCCACTCACTCGGAACCAATGATGCATGCCAAGAGCAGTGCATGGCTTTGAATAGAAAATAGGTTGTTGGCTGTAATACACCGTCTAATTCACCCTGGCCCAAGCAACTCTGTTCTTGATTTCATTTTCCCAATGAGATCTCAGAGAAGAGAGAGGAAATGTTTGGATTCCCAGGCTCTTCTCAGTTTGGCAGAGGTGAGCTTATTGCTGTAGCCCTTTGGCATACATGATAGTCAGGACTGTCTTTCAGGAAGGCACTAGTTCTGCACCAGCTTAATGTCCTTGTTGTAGTCCAGAAGCTCAGGAAGTGACAGGTATGTCTAACCCAGCAGTACGTGGTCTCCTAGTCATGAGAGCTCTAAGGGGTGGCATAAGATTCATATTTACTATTGTCTATGCAAAAATTCTGGTCAACTTACTCCTTGTTATTAAAATTCAAATACCACAAACAACCCTTGTTTCAGCATAGGTACTTGAAGTCAAGAACTCTCTTCCTCTTTCACTTTTACCTAGCTACTAGCTTTGAGACCATCACAGAAGTGATACTTGTAATTATTTTGCAACTGTCAAACTACATTAGACATTGCACATGGACCACTGTCTTTAGCGGTCACACGATGCCCTGCAAGAGGCTGTTCCCACCACCTTTAGTGAGCGAGAGGTTGAGACCTTACCCAGTATCTCCCTAACAACCTAATTTGAGCACACATATGCCTTTTCCATCAGCCATTGCTCAATACCTTCTGTTTCTCATAGGTCAAAGGTGTCATTTATGTCTCCTTGCAATGCCCTTTACTTCTTCAGCTAAAGACCCCAAATCCTAAAGAATGTAAGTGAGGTTGCCAATGAAAAGTCAAGTATCTTGAAAGGAAGGGGAGAGGTTGGAGAAGCAATACCATGCCATTTTTTCCCTCTCTTTATTTGGGCAGGGGAGCCAAGGAGGAAAGGGCTGGAGGAGAGCAGTTGCCATTCTGTGCCAGGTGTTCTGTTCAATACTTTCCACAGTTCAGCTCCATAAATCCTCACTGTGAGCCTGACAGGTATAATCCATTAGCATCCTCCTTGCACAGAAAGAAAGTGATTCAGGAAGAGTCACACAGCCCCAGGTACACAACTGACACCCCACAGACATAGGATATAGAACAGAGGGCCAGGACCCATCTTTGGAAACCTAGCCAACTGCTAATCATTCCTGGTCCACAGACCATAATTCTTCCAAGAAGACCAGTATTTGGAGCGTCTCAGTGTAACACATCTCTCACTGGTAGTACTTTATTCCCACAAGCCATGTGATGCTCTGGCATCCTGGGCATTCTCCCCAACTTGGTCAGCCTAGGAGACATATTTCTCTGCTGGGAGCTTGTTGGCAATCATAGATAAGACCACAACTAACTGATTGAAGCGATAGGGAGAGAAATACAGCAGCATGCTCCGGGGACTGCTATGGCTTCCACACAGAAGTGGGGAGAGGTTCATCTTGAAGGTTGAAAAAGTTTTGGCAAGCAGAGAAGGGGAAATGAGTATTATCAGAATGATGCTCCAGGGTCCCCCTAAGCAGACAAACTCCTTATAGAGAGGCAACGTGTCTACAGTACATGGCTGTGGCTGTGAACACAGAGCATCCTGGTGTGCTTTGCAGAGGGACATTCTGCTAGCCAGGAAACATGTGCAGGGTGTTCTTGTTTAGCCTGAGACAATGAACTAGCATGCACAGATGACAGCATGGGTAGCAGAAAATCAATGGCTTTTCCCAGTGGCCTGTGCCACCTACCAAACACTGTCATGCAGAAGCACACATGGCTCACCCCACCAACCCTGGCTGCTCCTTACCAGAATAATGAGTCACCAGGTCCTCCAAGCACTGGAAGGTGAGCCTTGGCGAGATGTAGTACCAGTTGTTTGGCAGGCGGAAGATGCGGTAATGCTTCACCTGTCTGTGTCTTATGGACAGCGAGTAGAAGCCTGCGAAGGGGATGGCAGGAGTCAAGGGTAGCCATAGGGTCCCACATAAGGGTAAGAGGCTGCCTTACCCCATCTTTTAGGTTGGTTCTCTCTAGTGCTTCTACATGTGACTTGGCCAGCCCTAAGGGAATAGGTGGTCGCCTTTCCTCTTGCCCTCCTTTTTATTTTTTTTAGGTGGACTCTGGGATCCTCTGCATTTGCTTAGGGAAGATACAGTCTCAGTGGCCCTTGAGCCCTTCCCAAATGCATGCTGACATGTTCTAAGTAACTGGTGTCCCCTCCAGCCCCTGACTCTCCAGTGTTACCACATTATATGCTACGGAAGGGCAGAAAGGTTCTTCACCCTTTATGCTCCCTGCACCTTTATTTAAGCCAGATTTTCTTAGAAACTTGAAGCAAGTGGCAGTTGGGCTGTGTTATGAGTCACTGAGAAATCTATAAAAGATAGGATTTCTCTTTCAACATCATCAGTGAATGAGAGCTCCTTCAGGTACCATCATCTCTATTAGTCTTGGTGTCCCCTAGTGTAAAGTAAGACCCTTGGGCTTAAGTCAGGTTTGAGTACCTGCCTCCCCTGCTCCATCCTTCAGCTTTCCTGAAGTGTGGCTGTAGCAGAGAGAAAGGTACTGCCCTCACTCAGTCTGTGCTGCCAGGAAAGGCCTGGGAAAGACTGCCCCGGGATATCATACAGAGGGAGACATGGAGGCTCAGGACCCTGCATCAGATGTGTCCAGAGTCATCTCACTGGAGATGGTATCCCTGGGTACAGGCCTCAGGCTCAGCCTCCTGACCACCATGAGGGGCGTGTGTATCTAGTTGCATTCCTGCCCTGGTTCTAGAACCACCCATGCTGTGACTTCTTGTCATGTTGACAGGAACTACAAGTGTGGCATGCAGGCCTGCATTGGCAAGCAGAAAATCATCAGAACTGCACATAGCCAGTAGGAGGGGTCTGCTACCTGGCTCCAGCTTGTGAGGACTGAGGATGGAGTGATCTATCTATGAGCTGTGATGCCCTGGGTCCTTCATCCCCTTGGTCATGTCAACCTTGGAGCTTTGGATACTGTGTGTGTGGAGACCACTGGAGCCTATATATGGCTTCTGTCTCTGTGTTGCTCTTGGGTATGCAGGCTTTGGAGAGGAAGTTGTCCTGAGACATCTATGGTTACATGTTACAGTCACTGCTTCTCTAGAGCCTAGTGACATCCTCAGCATCAAGTGGCCCCCCCCAGACCTCAATAGGTCCTGGGGAAAACTCATGAACACCATGTGTCCTCTCCTGTGAATGAGAAACAGACTGAGTGCTTGAATATGTTTCCTCTATTTTAAAAGGCCTCAGCTACAGGCAGCTAAGGAATGCTAGGTGTGGGAGACGTAGTCTTTCCAAGTGAAGGTTATACAATACTACATGATCAGCCCTGAAAACATACATACAAGTTATGTTATACAGTCTGAACGGATTGTACACACATATTTAGGAATATATGTGTATATATATTCACATATATGAATATACAATAATATTATTTTTAAAAAGAGAGCATGAATTTGAAAGAGATCAAGTGGGAAGGAGTGCATGTGAGAGTCTGGAGGAAAGAAATGGAAGGATAAATAATGTAATTACATGATAATCCAAAAGGGAAACCTAAAAATATCCTTAAATGGCAATAAAATAAAATAAAATAAAAAAGATAAACAGGCCAGGCGGTGGTGGTGCACGCTTTTAATCCCAGCACTCGGGAGGCAGAGGCAGGTCGATCGTTGTGAGTTCGAGGCCAGCCTGGTCTACAAAGCGAGTCCAGGACAGCCAAGGCTACACAGAGAAACCCTGTCTCGAAAAACCAAAAAAAAAAAAAAAAAAAAAAAAAAGAGAAAGAGAAACAACCAGTTCAGTAATCTGTAGATGGTCTACGAGGCATGCGTAGGATACCCCCGATCTCTACAAGAGACCTTCTGTTGCTAGAGCTTTTGATTTGTGCAGAATTCTTACCCATGCACTTTTCTATGAAGTAGTTCTTTACACTGGCTGCCCTGAGTTGGAACAAAGGAGTATTCTGGGCCATAGAGGGCACAGGGAAGTGGGGGTCCTGTGTCCTGAAGCCCTGGGAGCATACAAGTGAGGCACTGAGTACTTTCCCAGAAAGAGAGACAATTTGGGGCTGACACTGCTCCCCTGCTTCGAGGGTGACGAGGGCTCTTTGTTGTTTCTCCTTTTACTGACACAGGAAGTCATAACGATAAGGATCTCTCTGAGTTTACAAGCTCACACCTGCTTGTCCTTATTTTCTGAGATGCCCCATTTCACCCGGCAAGGAGGTAACTGCTGTTGAGGGCCTGCGTGCTCCGAGAACACCAACTATACTCCATCCAAGTCTCGCGATGACTTCTCCAAATACGCAATCTGAGCTCAGAGAAGTGAACAGTCAGCCCAGGGACAAAGCTGATGAGCCCAGGTCAGGGCTGTCCTGATGCCACAGTCTATGTGTTGAGGTGCTGCTCAGGCCTGGCATTCACATAGGTTCTCAGCTGATGGAGCTGGGGCCTGCCTTATCCCTAACCTCCTGCTCTCGGGGTAGGTATGACACCAGGGGGCTGACCACAGGCCCAGGACACCAGGGGGATGACCACAGGCCCAGGGCACCAGGGGGATGACCACAGGCCCAGGGCACCAGGGGGATGACCACAGGCCCAGGGCACCGGGGGCTGACCACAGGCCCAGGTGGTATCACGTGCATGTGGGAGAAGGGCAACAGATCCATAGCAAGGCAGCTGTGAGCAAAATGTGCTGTGTGGCCACATGGCTTTAAAAACAGCTCACCTTTCTTGGTTTCACTTTCTCGGATCATGAAAGAACCAATCTTTGTGTCTGGCAGTTGCAGCAGTTCCTCAGCTTTGCTCCTGCCTAGTCCTTCAAACAGCCAGCTAGGAGTGAAGAGGACAGTTGTAAGTGGCCACGAGAAATCGGGACTGGTTAGCACAAGAGTAAACACAAAGTTAAATGCCCATTGCCGAAAAGCTACAAAATTATACAGACGAGGGAAATCAACTGTGGCTTCATTCATCCATCCATCCATTCATTCATTCACTCATTCACTCATTCATTTTGCAATCTTTCAACCGAAGCGCCCTTAGAAGCCGTTTGTGCCCAGGGTTAAGGGAAGAACGACTAACGATGTGCACTGTCTGAGCTGTTTCTTTCCCTGCTTCTCAGCACTGACTGGAGCAGCCCTGATCTTCTTCCATCAGGCTTGTACACTGTGTGGTGCTGGACTGTGTGGTTGCCAGCCATGTCTGTGCAGCCTCACACTCTGCCAAGGCAACACTTCCAACATTGCGCTGTTGTGTTCCCTTAGGTGTCTGGGGTGTGACCAGTGTAGGTTTGGCATAGCTTTGGGAATGACAAGAGTGGACAGAGGTGACAGGGAAGAGAAGAGGTGCCTTGTGGCCCCGCTACTGAGCAAGAAGCTCTCCTGCTGTCCTTCTTCATGTTGAAACAGAATTGTCACTCTGTGTATGTTTCTCACTGTTTTCACTTAATGGTGAGACTGGATAACTGCTATACTACACAGTCACCAAACAGAAGCGGAAGGAGCAGTTTCACAGTACAGTGACATTCGGGGTGCTCATAGGAGGACACTGCACCAGAGCAATCTGAGTCCAAATCCAGTGACTTCTGCTTACTTTTCATATTGGTCTCTCCCCGATCCTGCCAAGGGGGAAATGTGTTGTTGGTAGGTGGCCAGCATTTGCCTCATGTAACAGATGCTGTGTTTTAGAGAAAGGACTGTTAACTGGTGTTAATCCCCGGGCCTAACCCAGGCTGTGGAGAACAGTCACACTTCAGCCTTCTGCCTGCTTCAGCCCAGCCTATGTGTGCCTTGCTGAATAATGCAGGCAGGCTAAGCACCCCTGAGCACCAGGCTCCAGGACACCACAGGTGCCGAAGTGGTTCTGTGGGCTCAGTATCATGATCACGTTCCTTGTTATGCTTTATTTTCAATTTTTCCAGCTGTACCCAGGTGCAATAAGATACACGATGTATTAGTCTTTAATATAAATGGCAAACATTTGTACACTCAGCCCCCTCACAAGGTCCTACTTGTAACTGAGAAAGGGATATGAATTGTTTTAGTGTGTTGCTACTGTATTAAGCATGAGAAGGCAAACCCTCACCTAGATCTCCTAAACAAGTAAGACATGGCCTCAGGCCCAAGAGGGAAGCCTGGAGACCATGATAGATAATTTTTCCAAGCTATAATCAGTTGAGAGAGCAAAATTGTGCGTTCTGAAAGAATATGAAATTCCTTGGCCATTCTAGCTTTCTTTCTTTCTTCCATTTCTGTGCTTTGGGGAATGCTACCACATCTATTAGATGGACTGGCTGATAGGGCCAGGGTTATGTTAGTCTCCTGGCTTCTTACCACCTTGGCTCCCTATGCCTTCACTATGAAGGAGCATGTTAGTGTGTGCTGGTTTATAAGTGATGGCTAACTGCTGTCTCCCCTAGCAGTCATCTCTGATCACCCTCTGCACATTGAGTACAGGTGACTAAGATCACCAATATTGGAACCAAGAGTGTGGACATTGTTTATATTGCCTTCCCAGTGGAAGCCTGTGGAGTCTGACAAGTTCTTTACCACTGGAACAGTGGTGACTGCTTGCTTCCTGCTTCCTCTCTACAGTGTACGTGTAAGCTGAGGTTTGGCTTTCATACCCTGACAGAGGAAGAGCCTGTGGTATGACAAGGCTAAGCCACATTCCCAAGGCTTGAAGCCAAAGTCACTGAAGCCTCCCAGGAGGCTGTAAGGCCTCTCTACCTAGCTGCAGGAGCAAAGAACCCAGTGTGCTGGCTGCTCCTCTGACTGTGGCTGCCTTTAGTCAGGGAACAGAGGCAATGCTTGCAGAAGTGTGCTCCCCGTACTGCCCAGCACCCACCCCATTCCTCTGGGAATGTCCCCTTCAGCAGTGTGAATCTGCATTAGTATACCCCCATCATTCTACACTGTGAACAACTGAGGATACACAGAGCTGAGAAGCTTGTCCATAGTCCCATGGCCTTGAAGAGAGAGAGGCAAGATTTGAACCCACAAAGACTGATTTTCAGCTACTGAACCAGGCTGCTTCCTAGACACAGTACTGGAGCATTCAGGTATGTGACAGGAGCACTACCTCTGAGCAAGAAAGTCCAATTTGCTTCATTTTACTGATGGGGAATCAAGTCCTAGAAACTGGGAAAGAGTAGCCCCACGCTATGGTAAAATAATCCCTTGAAGTAATGCCTTCTTTCCACTATATAGTGCAAGAGCCTCTTACCACCTGAGCCACACCCACATGTCATGACTGAGGGATGCCGTGCAGAGATATACTTACCCGTGGTACACTCTGGCCACACATACCCCTGGAATATAACTTTCTCGGCCAGTGCTGAGAGAAATGGCTTTCCACCAGCCCCCTTCACTGTCAGGACAAAGCAGAGAGGGGGATATGCACGGGTAAATGTCCACGCCAAAGATATGTGGTCATCAAACTAGCTCACTACAATTTGGGACATTCCTCTCTCAAGATCTGTCATTGCCACTTAGACCTGCATTTCTCCAGTTGAAACTTTGGCTTGTTTATGTGCGTGTGTGTGTGTGTGTGTGTGTGTGTGTGTGTGTGTGTGTGTGTGTGTTGGTATGTTTTGGGTGTCACATGTGTGCATGTGGATGCCAGAAGTGGATCTTGGGTGTCATTTCCAGGGATATTGTCTACCTTGTTTCACTTTCAACTTACTGTATGTATTCCTGTGTGTGTGTGTTTGTGCATAAGAATGGTGTTGGGGATGGGGTATACACTTACTGCAGCATGCGTGAAAAAGTCAGAGGACCTCTGTGTAGCTCTTTCTCTCCCCTCACCTTTTTCTGTGTCTGGGGAATTGAACTTAGGTCATCAGGCGTGTGCAGCAAGCATCTTTACATGCTGAGCCACCACACTGGCCCCAGCCTTATTTTTAGAGATTAGGGTCTCTTATTAGCTTGGAAGTTGCTAAGTAAGCTAGGCTCGCTGTTCAGCAGCAAGGCCTGTCTTTTTCTTCTCAGCACTAAGATTTTAGGTGTGTGCTATCGTGCCTAGCTTTTTAAAATTTGGGTTCTGAGGGTAAGCCTCAGGCCCCATGCTCACATGGCAAGCATTTTTACCAACAGAACTATCTCCCTAACCCAAAAATTTAGTTTATAGAGCCTATATACCCAGCAGATGTCCCTTACCACAAGCTGTGTGGGAACCTGCTCACATGTTGACAGTGTCACCCCGGGGGACCAACAGTTCATTTCCTCAGCTGATATGCACAGCTGAAGAGTTTCGAAAACAAAAGCTTCCTGTACTGGTTTATTCCCTCAAGTGTAACCAAACATCCATTTGCATGTCTTGATCAATTAGACTAAATCAAAGGATGCAGAGACCCTAGCTTGTGCTGTAGGCCATTTGGAATCATATTGAAAGACGATGGCAGGAATGAAGGCGGTGCTGTTATTGTGGCTTCTCTTTCCCAGCATGCCCTAGTGAATAGTGACATCTTCCTGCATGTTCAGATACTCAGACACTCCTGCCACTGGGCGGTAGGGTCCTGGGAGTGCTTAAAGAGCAGGTCACAGTAGGGACAAAATTTCTTACATCACAGCAGACCCAGCACCTGTGTAGAACTGGACAACTGACCCTATCTGGAAATCTGATGGAACTAGTTTAGGGGATCATACATGTTTTTGAGAGGCTCACTCACTCAGAAATCACACGTAGCTTCTCTCCTCTCCGGAATATCGGGGGGGCTGATGTCGGGAGATGGGTAGTCATTTAGCACAGCCAGGAAGTCGCTCTCAAGTCCTAGGAAGCAAAGTAGAGGGTTTGGACTGACCAGACACAGGAGGCAATTGGGAATAGGGAGAGATGAAGGTGCTGGGGGTAGGGGGGTCCTCTGGAGCAATGGTTCTCAACTTGTGAGTCGCATATAAGATACCCTGTATATTGGGTATGTATATTACAATTCATAACAGTTGCAAAATTATCATTATAAAGTAGCAACAAATATAATTTTATGGTTGGGGGGGCAGTCCCCACAGGATGAGGAACTGTATTAAAGGGTCACAGCATTAGGAAAGCTGAGAAAGACTACAGTCCCCTACTTTGTGCTTATGAAACTCTGCTCTCACCACCCAATGTTCCAGGCTTCTTCCTCGTGAGAATAGGCTGAAGACAGGCCTTCAGGCCTCTTACAGCCACAGAACATGCTCCTCCTACAGGCCTACCTTAACCTTAGTGTTCCTCTGAAAAAAAAAAAAGTGTCCCGAGGTCTAGAAGCTAGAGTCACACCACCTGGCTTTCTTTCAGGGTCTGCCCTGTGCCTACAAGCTTCGGTGTTTCCATTTTGAAAATGGGATGAGAGATGAAAGAATCTCTCCCCAGAAGGATACGAAAAGACTCCTTCTCAGAGGGACTCACAGGGCCCTACTACTCCTTGAAGTGCTTGCTACTGGCAGTTAACGGTTTGCCACAGGAAAGGGAGTCACTGCCCTCAATGGTGTGGCCACTGAGAAGTCGCCCAAACTCTTATAAATATTTCTCCATCTATGCCCAGGCAAGCAATCCTACTTAAACCATGTGAGCCACATGAAACAGATGATAGATAGATAGATAGATAGATAGATAGATAGATAGATAGATAGGGGACTACTTGAAAAGTGTCTACCATGAAAAGGGACAAGAAAGCAGTAAGAGTCAATCTTATCAAAACACACCATAAAACATAAAATTACAATTATAATTTTAAAATCCTTAGTACTATTTTATCAGGTGCCTTCCTTCCTTAGGCCCTATGTGTCCCACATCTGTGGTACTTGAGAGAGAGGGTCAGGCCAATCAATTGTGAGGATCCTCCAGGCCCTGGAGGCTCAGGCTCTGTGGTTAAAAACAAACAAACAAACAAACAAACTTGCTTGGAATGGATGGGCACTATGTCATGCCTTTAGTCCACAGGGATTTTAAGTGGGATTATGACTGTGAGTAAAATGTGAGTACTTTCTGTTGTAGGTATGTCAAAATTTAAATTCCTTAACTTGACACCTGAGACTCTGCCTGACTTAAATTCTGCCTCCCCCTAATATGAGCTCATGCATGTTTGAGACTTTAATGACATTTTGCAAAGGCAAGTATGCTCTTTGGTTCATGTGAGCCCAGTGGCTACAGAGCTGCAGTGATAAGATGCAAATCTCCTTCCTGATGCCAAGCCACGTTTGCTTCCATCCTTAGTGATTTTCCATAACTCATGTTATGCATGTGCATTGGTGCAGGCCAGGAAGCAGCATGTGTACAAGGGAGCTGGCCGGTCATCAGGGCCCATACGTCTGGGCTCGGCTTATACTTATCCACTGAGGCTCAGCCCTGAGACTAGCAGCAGTGGGTAAGGCCGTGCCTTTATGTTTTACAGGAGGCCACATTCTAGATCCCAGAGTCATGTGAGTCATTGTTTGTGCCCTGGCCTCAGTAGAACCCCGGTACTCAGCTGTACAGGCTGGGTCCCCAGCAAGCCCTGTGATGTAGTCACCTGTACTGAGACCCCAGCTCTGACTTCTCAGAGTCTGAAAGTCCTACAGGCCAACTTTTAAATCTCTTGCATAGACTAAGGCAGAAAGAGAGAGAGTGGGGGGGGCAGAGACAGACACAGAGACACAGAGACACAGAGACACACACACAGACAGAGACAGAGAGCGTAAACATGAGACTGAGTAACTGAGATGAATGGAGCTTTCAGGAAAGGGGCTAACTGCCAATTGGTGAATGAATCAGAAAGCAGTTATCACAGTGGAATAGCACACGCAAATGTGTTGTTCATTTTGGGAAACTGAGTCATGGACCAAAAGCTATGTAAAAGTTTGCAAGCAGAAACCAAAAATGAGTGTCCTAATGAGTCATTGGAAAGGAGTAAGGACTCCCTGGAAACAGCTGGGTTGGACCGGGAAGGTTGGCTCAGTGAAACTGCTGGCCTGAGCCTGTGAGTGAATTACTCTGACACTCTGCTTTAATAAAAATTTAAAACGAGGTTCTTCTTCTTGTTGGCCCAGATACCACCTCACAACTTAGAAGCAGCCCTCAAGTTGGATTGACTTTGAAACCAGAGGTCCTGAATCCTGATAATGTGCAGAGCCAGCCTCTGGGCTTGAACCCTGTGCAAACTTGGTGGTTGCCTATAATTAAAAAAGGTGCAGGTGCACAGTGAGGCACAGGGCAACAGGGGACACTTGGCCGTTGAGGGGCCCGGGGTGAATCTTCTCTACAAGTTTACCTAGCTGCCAGGGCTGCTATTCAGAGTCTGGGTGCCTGAGGGTAGGCCACCTTTCATGCCTACCCCCACCAAGAGTTCCCTATCCTGTAGCCATGATGGGCAGGGGGTGCTCTTGAGATAGAAACACATTTTTTCCTGCCGTGGTGTACCCAAAGATGAAACAGCCTTTTACTCACTCAACTGCCTCATCTGAGAGTGACAGGCTTTTCTCAGGCTTGTCTTGCTCCTCAGACCCCAGAGCCCCTGCAGATGCTGTCCCTCTGCCCAGTCACACTGGCTCAAGGCCCACTTCTCACTCCTGACATCCCTCAGCAACTCCAGCCTATAGAAGAGGCCCGGTGCTCTGCTAGGCTTTGCCCAGCATTCTGCTTTGAAGCAGTGTCTCACGGTTGCCCTGGCACATCTATATGACCGTCAGAATGGTGCCTTACCTGGCTGTGAGCACGGAGTGAACTAAGAACTTGGGTATTCAGTGTCAGGCAGCCCTAGTCCCAGCCTGGAGCTTGCCAATAAAGGATACTTCAGGCAGTGTGTGGAAAACAACATGGCCCTCTATATTGGGGTCATCTGTGCCATCCTCAAAGTATTCCAGGCAGAGAAAAACTGATTGGCATAGTCCCTTATGGAAAAACAGGGTTGAGATGACTCCTGAAGTATGACATTTATAACAAGAACAGAGCCTTTCAATAGAGCCTATGCCCACCAAGGTGCTTGTGGCTTGATGCGGTCACACTGTATACTCTGGGTTGAAACTGCGAAAAATTACAAAGCCATCTTTTATCATGTCAAAACAAAATGAAAACAAACAAAACACAAAAGCTTATTGTGAATACTAGTGATCCAGTGGGGGAAAGGGGGGCACATGGGTGAGTTACAGTTTCACAGTAGCAAAGGCAACTGCTCTTGGAGTTTCCTTAACAGCCATATTTTCACAATTATGACAGTGACCTATCACCAGGATACCCTTGCACTTTGGTTTCTGCCTACGGGTCCTTGCAGGAACATCAAATGTGCTCCCTTCCCTTATCACCAGAGATACACCAGTGGACAAATCACTAGAAGTCACACAGCCTGGCTGATACCTCCAGGGGACGTCAGCCTGGCCACAGTGATCAAATTTGATTGCACGGTCCTCCTGATTCCTTCAACTCTGATCCCTACAGGGAAATAAGTAGCCGGGGTGGGGTATATGCTTTCTCTTCAAAAACATCTTCAAGCCTTCTCAGAGCCATGGTGAAAGTTTGAACATGCTTATGCTTATTTTTTTTTAATTAAAAAGGAAGTAAACATTTTTGACAAAGTGCCGCAGACATTTTTACATGAGTTAGGCTACATGTTTAGGCAGACTTACACATGCAGCATGTGATCTGGAAATAGAGTGGGAGGGCAGTCCCTTTTTCAGAGAGCTAAACATTTAGATCCAACCAAATAATGAGTGAGATAGAAAGTGAGGAGCTAAGGGAGGAGGGACCTAATCAGTATTCAGAGTCACAGCATAAATGTGTGCTGGCCACGAGGAACCTAGAGCATTTGGAGTCAGCTGGACTGACCCACATGGCACCATGTTGGAGCTCTGCAATTTGAAGGAGGCCTTCTTTTTTTTAACTAACTAGAGCTTGGCTTGTTCCCATATAAAAATGGGAACTATCGAAATCTGCCTTGTGGTAGGTTATGTGCAGGGCTGGCCTCCGTGACTCACGGGGCCATTCCCGCACAGGATAAACATGTTCTCTCACACGGAAGGCCAGCTCCATCTGGATCATCTTGGTGTTAATGCTACATGGGGATAGCGATGTGGGGCCATCTTACTACCCTTGGCTCATCTAAACACAAACACCACTTGGTAAGAAGAGAAAAGGAAATTCAGAATACTAATATTTGCTGATAACTGGGGAAAGAGTACAGGCAAGGAACAGAATATACAAATGTATGGTGTAAGGAAGGGACCAGAGTGGAAAGGAGCCCATACAGAGCTTACTGGCCACACATGTTACCTGGTCCATAAGGAACATGCCTTTGAGGCATAGTTATTCTTTAGTATGTCCTAACAGCTTCTGTTCTAATGCCAGCATCTGCTCATGTAGCCCCATTGGTGGCTATAGCCATCCCTTCCCTCTCATATTCTACTTGGCCCTATAGGTCACCTGCTCTTATTTGCAGGACGAGGAAGGCTAAGCTTGGAGAGTTAATGACATGTCCAGGGAACAGTATGAGACTGCAGGTCTGTGGTCACTTCATATAACTCTTTTTGCACCTTGTGTCCAGGCTCTTCTCAGTCACCACTCTGCCCTCCACAGATAAAGGCCAGGTCTGAGTTAGCCTTCAGAGATAGTTCAGGCAGCCCATGTGGCTGGTGGGTGCAGGGCTAAATGGCTGATTTATTTCAACTTCTGCTTTCATTCCCTTTTGAGTCAGCTCCAAACCCAGTGGCTCCTACAAGGTCACCATCAGGCCTGATTTTTCAGTAACTCTGCCAAAAAGCGGCACATATGAGCATAGCCAAGCATATGGAGCTGTGGGCTGGCTTGGAGGAAGGCCAACCAAGTTCTACTGGTGTGTGGCAGCCAGGTCTGAGGGTCCTGTCATCTACATGTGTGGACATGATAGGGTGGTCACTTGCATTTTATGATAGTCATTAAGGGTAAAGTGACCCAGAAGTTGAATCCCCTCCCACCTAAAGCCATTGCATGTTGGGTGAGTGATATAGAAATGAGGACCTAGGCCAAGATCTGACTGATACTTCCTTTATGGGATCTCACAGTGTCTGTGTCATTGACTCTGTGACCAGGCATATTCCTGTTTCCTTACACTAGGCACATCTTATCTTGGAGCACAATCTACCCTGGAATATAATGGAGTTTAAAAAAAAAAGAGAGCGGGGATATTGGACTTAGTTCATCTAGTTGTTCATCCTCAGTTCTCTGTGATGAGCTAGAGGCCTTTAGGCAATTCACTTGACCTTCCTGGCCCCAGTTTCCTCAACTGCAAATTGAAGCAGATGGTAGTGATAGTGTGATTGGGCTATTATAAGAATTAAGAGTTGCTTTGAAGGAATTTTCAAGTGGTATGCTATTCCTAAGTGAGGTGCATATGCACTGACTCTTAGAATTGTGTGTGACACACCTCAGGCACCAAGCCACATGAAGATTATTACTGTCATGAAAATGAGAACTGAAGGCCACCTTGATGACCTGGTCACTCACCTCCTGATGTGCATTAGCTGCAGAGACAGGACTAGCAGTGACCTGGGATCTGCTAGCTTTAGGGACGTAAGAGCTTCTAGGGTCCGGTAGGAAATACAGCTTGCTGTTACTATCTACCTTCCATCTGCCCTCACACTTCTGCTGGGTCTGGAGATTTCTCTGTTTCCTTCCTCCCCTTGCTTTTCTCAGCTCTTTTTGTCACGGATATCAGCCATGTAAATGTAGGTGGAGTGGGTGGGATTTCCACCCTGCCAAGTGGGATGGTTTGCATAGTCAACTGTGACATGAGATGTCACTAAGGTCACAGTGATGTAGAGGGAAGAAAACGAGTAGCAGACAAGGGGTTTATTACACCGGAGTAACTAGGTTGTCTTTATCGGGGGAAATATGTGTTTCCCCAACATCCTGGGAGGCCCCCGGTTTTAATTAATTCTGTGCTGTATGCATGTGGCCCAGAGGAGGCGTCTGAAGTTTGCATGGACTGGGAAATTCATCATTTGCAATTCTGTGAGAAAGTTGCCAGAGTTGCCATTTCCACTGCATTCACACTTGGGGGATATTCACACTTGAGGGATGTTCATACCTGAGGAAGGCTCACACTTAAGGGAAGCTCACACTTGTAGGAAGCTCATGCTTAAGGGCTGGCCATGTAGATACAGCCTACTGAGGTAGCTGACCTCAGGAGGAGCTTAGTGTTCCCACCCTCACTACCAAGTCATAGTGAAGTCCCTGAGAAAAGCCATGGAAGGCTGGGGGACTTCTCCTAGATCACAAAGCTTTAAGGATACCACTTGGGACTCCATGGAGTCGGAAATGTGTACTATTCCCACCAAACTGACGATCTCTTTATGAAATTGGTCCCTAGGAATTACACTGAAGAAGAATATTCTAGAAAATTTACTTTAGAAGGAAACCACATGCACAGGCATTCATTGTCGTGGCATGCTGGAAGGAGTTTCTAAAGCCTAAGAGAAGTCTTTTGTCTTAAGAGTCCTTGAAAGCCTCCTGCCCTGAGCTGTTTGTCACCCAGGCCATTAGAGGAAGCTGCTGCCATAGACAGGCACTGCCTGATGAGAGCCAATTAGAGCAGCAATAACCTGGCACCTTCTCCCTCGCTTAGATAGGTGCATGAAGAAAGATAAAATCAAATCAGGCCTGACAACAGAGGAAGCTTTTCAGGACAGGGCAATGAAGTGCCTATGTGGATTAAACCCTGGTACAGCTCTGGGGAATTCTCCTAAACCAACAGTCAGAGGGGAGACCCCTGAGCCCCGTTCTTAGGGGTACCCTCCTGCCCACACAATGGAAAAAGAATAAATTACTTCATGGCAACTAGCATTTAAAAAGTAAAAGCACATTGGCAAGTCCTTGGAGGTTGGTGTTTTCTGGAGGCTTGTTCAAGCATACAGGCCCCTCTGGCCTGGCTGAAGACTGGCAACTCAGCAATGGATTTGAGGCAAGATTCATTATAGTGCCAGTTCTCTGATGCACTTGCAACCAGGAGTTGGTTAGCAAAGGGCCAGTCTGCGGAGGGCAGGAAGGAGGCAAGCTGGGCTGTTGTGCATGGGGCAGCCCATCCTGAACTGCATGTGGGAGGTGGAGGCCTGGAGGACACATACTCTGTCCACTTTATGGTCATAGGCCTGGAATCATTCTTTCTGTTTTCTCCTTTAGGAAAGGAAGTGTAAAGGTTGAAAATCAAAAGTGTTTAGGAGTGCTCCTGCCTTTGACTTAAAAGGGCATAGGGGTAGGCTTTGCCCCTGTTTACAGCTGGCATCTGAGGGACCATCACACTGTGTAGCAAAGGCAGCTTCTTGGCTCTATTTTGGAGGAAGTAAGAAGCCCCTTTGTTAAGGGGCCACAGGTGCCATGGAAAGTAGGGTACCCAACAACAGGGCAGCACATCTTTTGTGTGAAGCCCTTGGTCAGCAAGCACGATGGCTGTCTGAACTCTATGAAATTGCCCAGTCCAGTGCTATAGAACACAGAGGAGAGACACTGTCATCTCTTCTAGGAGATGACCATGAGGCCTTGAGTGTGATGATACAAGGAGGATGGAAGACAAGAAGAACAAGGCACAGGACACCTGTGGCACTCCTGGGCACTCCTCGCACACACTGTTGGCTACCTCTCTTCTGACTCCCTGCAGCACCAACACACAGCTCTTCTAGCTGGCCTGATTTAAACTTTTCAGAAAGAAAGATTAGGGCTTTAGATAGGACGCATAACTGACCCTAGAGATCAGTGGACTCCATCGTCAGCCTTGCCTTCTGCTTACTGATGTCCCCTCCACCCCATGGCCAGTCATTGGAGGACTCTTCATAACTCTAGAAGTCTGCCTCAACCTTGCTTCTTGCCACATAGATGAATTTGGCCATCCTGATTAACTCACAGCTCCTGTTTCTCCCCTAGAGTTTGGGTCTATTGCAGCTATAACCAGACAGTAGGTTCTTTTATCTTCAGCAGGATGCCGCGGAGCCAGTGCCTAGCTTAGCAAAGGGGCCCTGACCACATTCCCCAAGGCTAACTGTGTGTATGTGTGGTGGGGATGGGCATGGGGTTTGGGGGTAGGATTTATCATGGACTGGCCAGCACGGTAACTAAAATCCCAGTTTTCAGAATGAGATAGTCTTGGGTTGGGTCTCTGTGAATACCTAATAATTTGACCTGCATTTCCTTTGTGAGCCTCCGTCTTCCCAACTATGAAATAAAAAGATAGAGCTTACTGATCTCAGAGTTCCCTCTCAAAATGACAATAATTTCACACTGCCTAGCATCCAATCCCTCCAAATGTTCATTATTAAATATTTGAACCACAAAGTGAGGGACTGGTACAATGCAACACCAGTACCCACTGCCTCAGTTTCAACAGCACCATTGTCTAGCATTGTCCAGGTTTTCCTGTGGGGTACTGCAGGACTGTGTTAAGTATCTCTGCAGAGAAGTCAGACTTACCTTCAGTGATGGGTAATGGCCTCTCCGTGGGTGGAGGTGTGGATTTCATGCTGTTTCCCATCTCTCTCTCTTTCTGGGCTGTGAACGTTACTGGAAACCTGCAGTACAAGAGACACACACGCAGACTGAAGCGCACCCAGAGCTCCCTGAGTGGAGAGTGACCTAGTTCAGAACGCATGGTGCATCATTTCTCAGGCAGCCTGCTTCTTGAAAGGCAGCTGTTTTTTAAGTCAAGATGCAATTCATGAGTGTTGGTGACAGAGGCACAGCTCAAGTTCTTTTATCAAGGGGATGACAGAGAAAAACCACAGAGAAGGAAGTTGCTAGCAAGTGCTGTTGGTGGCAAAAGTTTCCATTCCTCCACGAGCAGAGCAGGGGGTGCTGGAGAAGCTGAGCAGTGTCTTAGGTAGCCCCAAAGATGCTGCACTTGTAAACTCTAGCCAACAACCCTCATGACCCAGAAATTTAGAACACACCACACTTAGGAGCTGAAAGGCTTCACAATCTGAAGGGTCAGGGCCAAGCCATACTGGGGCCATTTTAGTTTGATTCTTTTTTTGTCTGTTTGAATTTTCACACCCATGTTAATAAAGGGTTGCAAAGGCCAGGTTCATGACTCCACCCTTTGCTTAGTTGGTGTGAGCTGTCCATGCTGCCTAACACAATCACTTCTACTGTAGCCTTAATCATAGCAAAGCCCCATGTCCTTAAGGAAATAGACTCAAAAAGAGGAAAATGACTGATCCCAAGTCACACACAGGCGAAAGAGCAGCATCTCATCTGCCTCGTCCTAGAGCCACACACACACACTGCAATGCTGTACTTCTCACTTATGAACTGATTAACCTTTTCTTGCTGATGTGGAGGGTGATGGGGCCACTTTTGGATGGTTGCCACAAAACTGAGATAAAGCAGGTGAAACAAAGCATATGGCCTGGTTGGAGGTCATCAGGTTGATGCCCGTTCAAATGCAGGGACTTTGTCCAAGTATGTTGAATAGAGAAGAAAGTCTTAGAGACTCTGGGTCTTCCAGGATGGTGGGAGCACAGAAAAGATGGCCATGAATATGGACATAGTTGTGATCATTTTAGGGGACAAGGATGTCTAGACTGACAGGAAACATACTCCAAATAGAAGCATGTTCTACCTGCTCTGAGTGTACAGCTTGGGTCAAGACCTCATGACTTTGAGACCCTGGCTTCATATCACATCTCTGTTCTCTGCGTGTGCAGCCATTCTCTAGGCACAGGTCCAGCCTCTCATATGACAAGAAGACCACATGTCAAAATAGTATTTTCTACCCAACCTAGACCACACAAATTCAGCAACACGGCAACCTGTAGGGTACGAGATGTTTCTCCCTGTCACCAGGTAGCCAATGGGGATCCTGGCTCTCTCTTGCTGTACATCGTTAAGGGAGAAGACTGAACCATAGATGCAACCCTGGGAAAAAAAAACCAGCAGAATTCAAAATTCAAAGTACAGCTTTGACTGAGTGAATATGGCTTTTGAGCCACTGTTAAGCTTGAAATCTCAAGTGCTGTGTGCACACATTCTCAAAAGATTCCTGCTCTGAGAGAAGGCAAAGGAAGGTCTGCACTACATTTCAGTTTTGGAGGAAGGGAAGTAGGAGATGGAATCCCTCATCTATTAAGAAGCAAAGAGAATGGAAAGAAATTTTTATTTCAAGAGTTCTCATGTTAAGGGTCCTCAACGTTTTCATGGACAGTGAGTGTATGGCCTTACTCCTTAAAATGCTTTTAAGTACAGGAAGAATAATGACTTAACCCCTCCCCTGCCAGCAGACTGGACAGTTCTGGGCTTCTAATCCATACCTAGCTCTGAGCCAAGGGCCTCATAAAGGCAGGACCTACTGACCAGACACTGTACATATGATGCCATTCAAACTCTTCCCAGTATTCTTCCTGTTCTTCTCAACTGTTTGTGAGCTATTTGAGGAGCCTGTGTTCCTAAACTCCAGAGAGAGAAGGAGACAGAAAAGAAGGGAGGAAGGGAGAGATGGAAGGAGAAAGAAGGAAGAGAGAAAAGGAAGGAAGGAAGCTTACATTTTTTTTTTCAATATAAGGAAACTATCATGCATTCAGAGAGACAAATCCGAAATCATGCACTGGGGAGGGTGCAGGGTGAGCTGACCCTCCCCGAGCCTGCTGCTCTTACCTCACTTCCTGGGTCCTGACATGTTATGCTCTCCTGCCTTCTCCTGACAAAAGGGCTGGAGATCCCCTTGAACCACCAGCATTCCTGTCACCTCAACAGCCCCATAACATTGCTCACCACCTCACAGAGCCTCCAGGAAGGAGTTAACTCCCGACTTACAAGCTTTTATTTGAGAAGAGTGACAATGCCCAGAAAGAGGAGAGCTGGGGCCTCCCGGAGGAAATAACTGAACAATTTGATTTAATCTGTGACAGTTTCCTACAGTCGCTAGAGGTGGAGAAAAGGTGCAAGATTCTAATTGCTTCTAGGAACAATAAGAAAAGGGCAAGAGAGAGCTGAGTTAATTAACACTGGCCCTGCCTATCCCTGCCCTGCCCCCACCACTACTTTCTCCATAGAAGGCCTCCTCCAGGTCCTGGTGGAAGGACCACAGTGGCTGCCTTCTTCTCCCTCCACTGTTGAGGCTAAAGATACTTTCTGTGTGGCCTTTAGCCTCAGTTTCCACTTCTGAAATAGGAGATAATGGGAGAGGAACTCTCTCCAGAGAGTCAGCCTTTTAACCCCACTTCATTCTAGCAATCAAGAATCTGTGGCTCTTGGAAGATTATTAATAAGAGAAAAGAGCCATCATTTTTTATAAAAATCCCGCTGGAGAGAGAACAAATTCTATCCTTATATTCTTTGGGATGGAGGGAAGGTAGGTGGAACATGCCAGGCTACATTCTCACCAGCATCTCTGGCCCAACTGCCTTGGGTTCCCATGTAGAAACGCCATCTTTCTTGACCTTGGACAGCATACCCTCTGCTGTGGTCATGCTGTCCTCTAGATGACACTGGACAATGCATGCCCAGAGGATATATCACAGGTCTTTGGGGGAGCTACCTTAAGGGAAGTGTTTATGTGTCCAGCAATCCTTCTCCACTGGTCTCGTTCCTGCTCAGCTCCAGCCCCTTCCACTGTGGGTTTGCATCGGTGCAGGGGGTCTGACAGCTCCTAAGCTTTCCACTCTGCTGGTATCCCACAGTAGAACTAAGTGTATATTTCCTACATGGCACACTTATTACCCCCAAATGCCCATGGATAGGGAGGTCTTCTGTGCCCTTTAACGAACACCGAAGAGAGAGAACATCAGAAACTTCAACCAAGAGTAAAGTGGGGTCCACCTTGGTGGTCACACAGGAGCCAGCCTTGGCTACAGCAGGCATGAAGGTAAAGCCTAAGAGGCCAACCTTCCCTTTGGAGTCAACTACCTCTTCTACAACATGACAGATATAAAGTCCCTCCTGTGGCCATCTTGTAAGGCTTGGGAGCCAGAGGCCACTAGTCAGGAGCCTCAGTGTCCACTCAACATGTCACCTCTAACCATAATAGTGACACATGAAGCAGCCAGCAAGAAGATCCATTTTGCTCTGTTCTTCACAGGGCTAAACACTGCAATAGCTGTGCCTGAGTGCTCACATAGTCCAAGCTAGCTGCTTGCTCTGAGGTTTCAGGACTAGACAGAGGTAATACATCAGGCAAGGTAAAAACCTACACAGCCATGGTGGTTACCTCCAGATCCAGCCATTGTGGGCCTGACTCAGAGTTAGAGTGTAAAAGCCTGCTGGGAGAATAACTTGGACTCCTCTCAGACATGTCAACTCATATCCTATGGGCTGCAGGAGGCCAAGGACAGCTATGAATGTGGCAAAAACTTAGTTAAAACATGACCTTTTTTTCTTTCTTTTTTTTTGGGGGGGGGTAACTTGATTGCATGGTTTTTAGCATGACTATAGACATTGCTTTATACATGGCTACAATGTGGGAAGGACTGGACATGTCTAGTCCAAGATAGTTCAAGCCTGTTGTGTTGAATATGTTATTTTGAAGGAAGTGTCCCCCCCCCAGGAGCTTAGTATACAAAGCAGATCAAGGCAAGTTGGTGTTGACCTCTCATCTCACATGAGGCCTTGTAAAATGTCCAGTTACAGGAGAAGAAGGCCTAAGAGAGACTTCCATGGAGATGCTAACACATGCACAGAAATCTGGGCCTGAAAACTAGCAAGGGCTGTGATTTCTTCATGACATCATATTTCCTAGTAAAAAGTCCTTTTGCTTTTCATTCATACACATGAGTCACCAATGTCCCTCATAAACTTAGCAACAAGATAGAAATCTGAGTTCTGCCCAGTGTACCATGATGGTCTCTTCCCTGTGAGTCAGCCTGCCATGATCTTAGGTCAAGTAGGACTCTGACAACTGTTCTTTCACAGGAGCCCAGGGCAACCATCACAGTTAAGAGAATGCTGTGGGCATCACCTTGAGCAGGTGTCTGACTGTAAGCTGTTTGCTGAATGTTGGGGTCATGACTCTCCTCTTGATGACTGATTTGTGCATTGTTTCTTCCCCTCTCAAACCCAGAACATGCTTCTGAAGGAGATCAGAAACAGATAAAACTGAAGCCACAGTGTGCCAGCCACAGCCACTTGCAGTGCCGGACCATGTTTAGCAACCAGACCTGAGAAACCCTAGTTTGAAGTGTTCCACAACCTCTGTGGTGTAAAATGTCAGGCTATGGCCTAGTACTGGCTTCACACTTTACATCTCTGGGTGTGTAGGCCCAATCGGCCTCCCAGCAGTACCAGCTGACTCTGGGCAGCTGAAAACAACAGCCTTTAAAAAAATGACAAAAAGTTCATTAGTGTATATTTATTATACAACGTGATTGGTTCATATGGCAACCATTGAACTATACCATATGCTTTGTCCATATTTAGACCCCTTTCCCTCTCTGGTTCCTTTCCACTATCTTTAGACCATTTTCTTTGTTTTTTCCCAATTATTGTCTCCTCTACATTTATGGCCTGCATGTATGTATGGGTGTATGTATATGTGTGAGTATACATGTATGTGTGTTAGGGAGAGGAAGAGAGAAGTGGAGAGAGAGAGAGAGAGAGAGAGAGAGAGAGAGAGAGAGAGAGAGAGAGATCCACATAAGGGAGAAAACATTTGTCTGAGTCTTTTATTTTGCTAATATACTGATCTCAAGGTCCATTTTCTCAAGAACAGCATAATTTCAGTCTTTTTTTATAGCTAATAAAACTGTTGGCTGTTGATGGGTAGATGTACACTACACATTCTTCGCTGCTCTGTGGATGAACGTCTAGGCTGGTTCCTTGTCTTGGCTATTGTGTATAGTCCTGCAGTAAACATGGATATGCAGGTGTCCATGTTGTTTGCTGACTTGGAGCTCTTGGGTCCGCACTCAGGAGTGGTAGAGCTGAGTCGTGTTGTAGTTCTGCTTTTAGTTTTTGAAGAAGCTCCATATTGATTTCCATATTTGCTAGACAGTTTATTTTCCTACCAACAAATTAACAAATCTCCCTCCTAACTATCAGTCTGTATGGAAGCCTTCTGCCTACAGACATCTTCCTTAGATTTCAAAGAAAAGGAGGCTCTGAGCTCAAAGAGAAGCCATTCTATAGAAGGCCTCCATTACATGTAAAATACTATGACTCATTCCACAGCCAGAGAGCTCAACTTACAAATGAGGAACCCGAGTCTCAGAGAACTTAAATAACTTGCTTAAGACCACCCCAGCTCATTCAGGGAAGGGGTCAACTTTGAGGGTGTGCTTTTTCTCATTCTCAGCTCTGACTCCTCCAGTCAGACTGATTCCAGAAAAACAGGATGCCTTGATAACAGCAGTTGCTTTGTGAACTTGTTTGAGACACCCTGGCAGAAGCCACAGCGACCTGCAGCTGCCTGTGTCTACTCTGTCTGACCACTAGAAGCCAATCCCCACTGTAGAGTGCCTAGCCAGGGGACTCAGGGTGTTGTAAACTCTGTTGTAAAATCATTTGAAGGTGGTTGCAATCCTGTCATGAAGATGAGTTAGACAAATTTTGCTTTAATTTCCACTAAATTTAATTTCTACACATTACATCTTTAACACCCACAGTGGGCCAGCTAGTGTGGGCGATGGGTAAACCACTCTCCTTCCCTGGCTGGCCATCTGCTGCTTTGTAAAAAGCAGGCAGACCAGATGGAGGACACCCTATGCTCACCACAGGCTGGGGCTGTCACTTATGAGTCTCAGAGGACTGGTCCATATCAGCAGGGGTTATGGGAAAGGGCGGACATATGTTGAGGACTTCTGATATCTCTCTGTATTCAAAATACCACCTCCCTTGACCTCTACAATTCCATGTGATGTTCTACTCAGACTTTTGGCACTGCTCAGGAAACTGAGGCCAGAGAAATTCCTCAGCTTACTTTGTACCAATGGGCTTGTCAGTAGTAGGATCTGGATGTGAACTTTGACCTCTGCTTCTAGAGCTGGCTGCCACCTCTGATACCTTTGAGCATTAGCAAATGGCAGAGTATGGCATGAAGCAACACCACCTCAGGGCAACTTTCTGAGGCTAGATTCAAGTCCTCTCAACTAAAGAGAAAAGCTGATCATGTATATGTCTGGTGTCTAATATATACATAATAATTAGGTATAGTGAATGAATGTTGTCTATAAAATGATTTCTATGGCGTGAGAGATATCTGATTTTAGGGTAGGAGAATCCCAGCTAGAAGACAATTATCACTTTCCTTTGAGATTCTCTGAGTCTCTAAAACATCATCTTCCCACCACATATGCCTACCCCTCCAGCACAGCCACAGGCTGTCTGCTGCTAGGAGAAGTGAGACTCTACAAAAATGTTTGACAACAGAAGTGAGACACTGTGCCCTTGAGGCCTCATGTATAGCTAGTTGTAGCTAGAGTTTCTGTAGTCAAACATGCCCCTTCCTGAATGGCTTTGGGGTTAAGGGAAGTGGTTAGGACATGATGTACTTAATTCCTTTTCAGAAGTTTGGGAAGGGTAAGAGAGGAAGGAAGTCAGTTACATGATATGACCCCAGTATGTGTGTACTGTGGGAATAGAAGTGTAGTTGGAAGGATGGGTGAGTGGGCAGATGCCTATGCTGGTAGGTGGGTGGGTGGATGGGTGGATGATTGGGTAGGTTGGTGGACAGATGGGTGGGTAGATGAATGGGTGGGTGGAGGTTGCATAGATGGGTGGAAAGATGTGTGGATGGATGAGTTGATGGATGATGAATGGACAGACACTTACAACTAGGGTACTCATAAGTCGATGCCTCTGTGACTAACACATGGTTTGGCCTGATTTGCTAAAGATTCTTTAGTAATTTATTTATTTATATTTTATTTGCAATGATGTTTTGCCTGCATGGGTGTCTATGTGAAGATGTCAGATTCTCTGAAAGTGGAACTGCAGCCAAGTGAGCTACCGTGTTGGTGCTGGGAATTGAAACCAGGTCCTCTGGAAGAGGAGACAGTGCTTTTAAACACTGAGCTATCTCTCCAAAACCTGCTGGAGATTCTTAAACTTTTCTGTCCTAGCCCATGGCAGAGCTGTGATAAATAGGTTCCTGCCTAAAGCAAAATGACACATTACCACACAGCCATCTCTGAGGGTACAAGGTAGATGAAGGTGGTCTGAAATAAGTAACTTCTGAATGTAAGAAGGGCATTTTAGCCAGGCGTGATGGCACACACCTTTAAGGCCAGCAATCAGGGAGGCTAAGGCAGGTGGATCTCTGTGAGTTTGGTTGAGGGCAGCTTAGTCTACATTTCGAGGCCAGGACAGCCAAGGCTACACAGAGAAACCTCATCTCAAAAAAAGGGGGTCACATTCTGCTATTCTCCAGATCTTTCCCTCCCTTCCTCCCTCCCTCCCTCCCTCCCTCCTCCCTCTTCCCTCCTGCCCTCCCTCCCTCCCTCTCTCCTCATTCTGTTAGAAACAGGTTCAGTTTGCTGATACAGGCACCGACTGATGATGCTTTATTTTGTCCAGTGGAGCAAAGCAAAAATTTATCTGCAGAAGAGAGAGGGAGTCTGATGTCTTCGCTTTGTAGTTTGACCTTCCCACACTTAACACTGTTAAAAATTTTCTGCTAGGAATGTATATACAATTAAGCAGACTTTGCCTGACTCAGAAATGGTATTAATAATCATGGTTTGGCACTTAACATCTCCTGCATTTTACATATGATGTGCACTTCTTACAAACATCACAGCAGTTTGGCTTCTTCTGATGAATTAAAAAAAAAGAAAGAAAGAAAGAAAGGCACACATTCAGAGAGGCAAAGAAATTTGCTCAGAGTCACACAGACCTGGAATGCTCAGGGCTGCTTAAAAAGTAGATGTCTAAGTGGATTTTAGTCTGTCTGTCCCATAGGTTATCAGTACACTTCTAGAATGTGCTAAGCATCTTCAGTAGCATCTGTAAACTGGAAAATATCAGCTATAACAGAAGTCCCACCACAACACAGCTCAGTCAAATAGACTTGCAACTCAGCGTCTTCTAGTAACCCTCAGAACAACAATCTGCAGACTATGGGATGTATGGCCCCTAACACAAAAGCACCACTGTCAGCAAAAACCTTTGTCCTTAGTCCCTCGCACTTACCAAGGCTCTGTTTTCCCTCATATAGGCTCTTAGAGCTCCTAGTTGCTCATATCTCCCAACCAGCTGGATGACTTGAATAAGTTAAGCTTTCTGAGCCTCCTGTTTTCACTAGTCAAAAGCAAAGAACACCTGTAGACTTACAGTGGGGTTCTGAAGATGGAATGAAATGACTTAGTATTATATGCTTCAGTCACTCTGACAATAAGCATCTGTTCATATCTCACGCACAGCCCACAGGCACAGCACTCTAAGGCTTCAGCTCAGCCCTGTGCACAGCCCTCAGGCAGGCCACTCTGAGGCTTCAGCTCAGCCCTGTGCACAGCCCTCAGGCAGGCCACTCTGAGGCTTCAGCTCAGCCCTGTGCACAGCCCTCAGGCAGGCCACTCTGAGGCTTCAGCTCAGCCCTGTGCACAGTCCTCAGGCAGGCCACTCTGAGGCATCCTCCCAGGTTGTTCTCTGACACTAGTTTCTCTCAATATGTAGGCACTCAGTTAACATGCACCATGCCGGATTTCTTAGGAAATTCTGAATTTCCCACATTTCTTTCAGTTATAACATTTTATGATTTCAAGATTTACATGCATTGCATGTTGGCCTTCTCTCTAGCTCTTCTCCCATCTGCCCACTTCCTACTTAGATAACTCAATTATCTGTGCTACTATCCCCAGGAAAATTCTAACTGCCAGCTTCCACATGGTCCTAGGACCATCATTCAAGGCCCTCTGCACCTTTAGACAATGGCTAGCTGACAGTTGTCAACTGAGCAACTACGATGTGCTTAGACTGACCTTGAGCACTGTACATAAACTACATCAATTCACTTAACCAATGTCTGTGTGACCCAGGAAGCACTATTTTTATTCAATAAGTGAGAATATGGAGGTCTACAGTGGTTTAATGACTTGCTCAAGGCAACACAGTTGTCATGTCCTAGCTGTTTCTTGAGTCAGATTGTTCCTTGGCAGAAAAACAGGCTGCCCACCTGCCTGCCACAGCACCACTCCATTTATATGCAGCTTCTCAGCATCCTCTGAGCTGTCACTGTGCTTGGGAGCAGGACTTCACCAGGACCTTTCCCTGCTCAATTTCAGGAGTCTTTCTCTGGTTCCCCAAAGCCCAGCCCTACTAACTGTACCTCCAGAGGGCTCCTAAACTCTCTCCCCTCCCTGTCCCAACCACAGTTTCCTAAATACCTTCAAATGCAGAACATGGTCTCTTCTGGGGGTCGGCAGCAGAGGGCCAATAGGCACAGGGTCACCAGCTCTCCATCAGCTGCTGCTGCTCCAGGGTGAATGAGCCACACAGGCTCGGGAGGGAGCTCGGACAAAGCCCATGTTATCAAGCAGACTGCACAATTGTAGTTGCTAAAGGGCCTCACACTTCCTCTGCTGAAACAAGGAAGGCAAAGGCGCAGGGCTGGCAGGAGGACAGGTTCCTGTTTTCATCAACGGCACAGAATGAGCAGACTTCTCTCTGCAAGGACGACGGGCAAGAGAAGGAACATATTAATTCCTTTACAAAGCACTTGAGAATATAGCCAACTTGATTGTAAATGGCCAGAGCTCTCAGAAATGCACTCTTTTTCCCTCTCTCTTTCTAATTAAAAGGCATATTGGGCTGTGAATTTACCCATGTGTGTCCCCAGAGCCCACTGGGCTCAAGGAGGCTGAGGATAGCTCACTGCAGAATTTCTTTGCTGGATTTCTTCATTTTTACAACTCTCTTGCATCACTACAGGAGGGACCCAGAGTGCAGTCCCTGGAGCTGTGGTTCTGCTATAAGCCAGTTTTAATTACCAGAGACCCAAGACAGTGGACAGCTACTCCTGCGATAGCAGAGCTGCCCACTGTGTCCCTGAGCACCAAACCTACCTCTGTTGTGCTACTGCCAGAAACAATTCAAAGGTTCCTGAGATACAGCTTAACAGACAAAAGGATGGCAGACTAGAGCAAGGCGTGATCCCTGAGGGAGCCCACATTCAAGGAGAAAGAGCTAGAAGCAGCCATGTTGCCTAGAAGAAGTCATTTCAACTGGAGGCCTCCATGTTCTCGTCTGTCAAATGGATGAGACATCCAGGCTCACACTGCACACAAATGTCACAAGGAGGTCAGCGCTCTAGGACACGGTGACAATGGTGACGATAGGCAGTCATATGGAAGGGTCTAGTCCCTAGGGAACACATGTGTGTTGACATATATGGAGGAGAGTATCATTCTGAAACTGTCCTCTAAAACAAATGAGAGAGAGAGAGAGAGAGAGAGAGAGAGAGAGAGAGAGAGAGAGAGAGAGAGAGAGAGAGAG
>OU015748.1:80032044-80053598 GCA_907169655.1 Acomys percivali | reverse complement strand
GAGAGAGAGAGAGAGAGAGAGAGAGAGAGAGAGAGAGAGAGAGAGAGTAGGTGGTAGAGTCAGGCAACTTCCATGAAAACTCAGATGACAGTAGATATGTATATATTGCTCTTTCATTCCCTCCTCCCATGGTTTGAAATTAGAATATACATGTGTCTTTTCATAATATTTTGTTACTATGCTGCGTATATCATTTTATAGTGTGTGAGTCTGAAGCAGGGAATCCTATGGGTGTGTTTCTAGGTGGGAGAGAAGCCTATTTCTGACCAGAAAACAGCAGACAGATGTGCCAAAAGGACCCTCCTACAAGTCACTCTCCATCATTCCCATTTCCAAGGTGGAAAACCCCTCAGAGAGTTCAAAGATTTTTTCATAGTCAGAGCTAGTCCCCACAGAACCAGAGCAGAGTCTGGGGCATATGATCCGAGGACCCCACCCAGCTAGTCCAATGCAGAAACTCAAGACAGTCATTTAGAAACCTCACTAGGTATCCTTTGCAAATATGAATTACAAACCATGGGGCAGCATCTAAATTTAGTGCGTGTTCTGTACTAGACAGACTCAGCTGGCTTGTGTAGAGCATGCTGGGAAGGTGCAGGCAGATGGCGTAAGAGCTTGCTGGAAGTGGCCTCAGTGAGGAAGGGCAAGCAAGTGGAATCAGCTGCAGCGGGGATTTCCCCAGCATGCACACTGAGGAGTGACAGAGCCTTAGAGGGAGGGGGTGCTCAGAAGGCAGGAGTGGGCTGACTACTTTTTAGCACCTATCCAGAGCCTTTCATGATTGAATGAATGCATTCCTGATGCCGCATCCCTTCAGTTAGCATGGGTGGTCAGAGCACCATCCAGTCACCGAGATTCAGCCATGATGTTAACACAGCGGAAGTCCTGCCCTCCCTGAGCTTTGCTTCCCAGAGTGGTCATATAGATACCTAGAGGGCAGCCCACAATGACAGAGCTGCTCTAAGGAACACATGGTGGGCACTGGGACAGAGGTCCATAGGCAGCGGTGGTTGGAGACAAGGTATATGTTGAGGGTCATTGAGTTATTGCTTTAGGGGTCAGGCAGCCTCAGAACAAGCCAGGGTGTGAGGTTCACACAGAAGAAACTATTGTTGTCACCATGGAAGTCTGGGGAACATCAACAGCAGAGGGAGAAAGGTAATGAATACAGTGCATCCCTGCCCTGAGCTCAGACCCTATATAGATCAAAGCCTGTGGGAGGGCAGAAGTCCTGCAGAGGAAATCCTTGTTAGTTTGCCCCAAAGACCTCTTCTTCTGTTCTAGAAGGGCCCTGAACACCTTCCTATGCTCAGAAGTGCACCTCAGAAGTATACCTACCATCTTCCCTCATCCACAAAGGGGGGCTGGGTATGAGAACACTGTCATCTGTTCAGGCATGTGTTTTGAGATTCATTCACTCAGTCACCAGCACTTAATATGTGCCAGGCACTGTGCATGATCACTACCATGTGCCAGTAAATGAGTGGCACATGTGAGTAAATGAGTTCTCTTGGAGGCTTTAGGCACAGGAAAAGATATGCTGTATGGTGCCTTGGTGTTTCATGACAGGGGTGTGATATTATCAGCAAGTCTCAGTCTTACAAGTGCAGGCTTTATTTTCCTCAAGGGGCACCCAGGAAAGTGTTCTTCCCAGTTGCCCAGATCCAGAAAAAAAAATGGGCCACTGCTCTGATGCTGACCGTTGGGTGGGGCTGGAAACATCCATGTCTGTGCAGAGTGGACTCCACCAAGATGGCGTGGATACATCTACCCATCCTTGTCCTTGAGGATTTTAAGATCTAGCAAAGAAGACAGAGGTGCTAGCTAAAATTCACAGCCTAAAAGCAGATGAAAGTGCAAAGAAAACCTGGAGAAGAACCCAGAAAACTCCTGGGATCCAGTTCTACAATGCACTGGGGTTTAGCAGGATGAAGCTATATTTCATCCTTGTAGTGGGGTTTCATTCAAGGTCCTTATTGCATGGGGTCAGCACAAAAGCTAAACACAGGTAATGGCCTTCCAGGGGCCTCAAGCTAAGCGTGCGGTCAGCCAGGCTGAGCAGTACTGGCATATGACAGCTACCTCTCAAGTGGTCACAAGTTAAAAGTCCACAAAGGCACTCAGGCCATCTGTGTCAGATTTCCAGAGGGCTCTGCAAATTAATTAGCTATCAGTTACCCAGATAAACTGCCACAGGGAGACTCCAAGCTGTCTGCCATGAGTGAGCCAAGAATCACTGAATAAAATGGGACTCTATGGTTTCTGCCCTTGCTAAGGGCACAAGATCCCCCTGACAGGGGTCAGTTGCCTCAGTCCTCAGATGGAGCTGGTGGACTCCTAACAGGAGTAATTCAAACAGGCTCCTAACAGGAACAGCTCATTTCTCCAGCTTCAGTTCTCTTGGAGGCTTTAGGCACAGGAAGAGACATGCTGTAAGGTGCCTTGGTGTTTCATGACAGGGGTGTGATAGTATCAGCAAGTCTCAAGTCTTACAAGTGCAGGCTTTATGTTCCTTCCTTTTGCATAAGTATTGGGAAAAACAGATGACTTAACAATTAGCATCTCCTGAGTGGAAAGAAACAGGTGCCAGTGTACTTGGTTAAGCAGTTCAAAAGTACTTAGATGCCTTTCCTGCCTCTGGAGACACCCTGCCTCCAGCAGATATGTAGTCCTCATGGCCTACTATAGATCTCAGAGTTCCCCAGCCAGAAAACTCCCTCTTGGACACTCTTGGGAGCTGCATTTGTAACATAGGAGTCAATGTCAATATATGGAGTCCAGATAGCTAAAGACTGGGCTGTGTGACCTTGTGCAGATTTCCAAGTCTCTCACAGGGCCTAATACTAATACTTCTTACTCATGAGGACCCATAGCGAAGCATACACAAATTTCCTAATACGCCATAAAACCATCAAAGCCTCAATTTCTGTGAACCCTTGGAAACACCAAAGTGGGTCTGATGTGTCAGGGGACTAGAGGCCATGAATCCAACATGCAGCCATTGTACCTGCCCTGAAGAAGTGACCCACAACTCTCCACTGAATGAGTGAACAAAGGAGATTGTGCCTGGGGGACAAGAGAATTTGTATTTATTTCCCCTTAGGGTGTCTTTCCCAAGTAGGAGTGGATAGACGGCACCATTTCTCAAGAGACTAGAGTCCTGCTTTGGGATTGGCTTAGAGAAGTGGCCTGTGGGGACTGTGTGTGTCAGCAGGGACTGTCTCTGCTGGAAGCCTCCTGGGACTACAATTCCTCAGGAAAAAAATAGAAGCTCTGCCCCCATAGCCTTCTCTGTACAGGAGGGTTGCAGAAGTGCCCTGACTCACTAGAATCCTATTCTTCTGTCCTTGCCCAACTAAACCCACTAATGTGCCTCCAGAGCCTAAGTGGGTCTCAGCCCTGTATGGGTAATTTATTAACTTCTAGATGTGCTAGCTTGCAGGCCACCATCTTTCCAAGACACTTAATCTGTTGAAATGCTTGTGATGGAGCTCCTATGGGCTAGCACAGGGCAGATCTATGGGGAGATGTGGCTGCCACTTGCTCTACCCTCTAGGGATAACCTTGAGTGGAACTGGGGACAGCAGTAAAGCAGAACAGGGCAGCATGGTGGGGGCTCAGGTGCACAGGGACCCCAGAGGAAGCATCTGGCAAGGCTTTGGTGGATAAGGCTGACCAAGAGTTGATGCTTTAAGGGATCCTTAAAAATGGGAGAATTTGGCACAGCTAGACATCTGACAGGTTCGTGGGATGTCTTCTTCACACCTCTTTCTCAATTCCTTTTGTGTGTGTGTGTGTGCGATGACTTCAGTTTCATCTTATCTGGACTTAATAATGATGGCAGTACTGGCCAGCACCAGTCATCTTGCCACTGTTACTCAACCTCTTTACCCCTCAAATCTACTAGAGCAGGCAAATGAGGAAGCCAGTCTGTGTCCTCTTCTTCCCACACTGCTCCTGTTCCTACTGTCCTGGGTACTTCATGGATACTCGCCAGGACCCCGTGGACCATGTGGTATTAGGAAGGATGAAGGATGGCAGGCATGCTGGTGTCTGCAGCACAACAGTTACCGTGGTAATTTATACCTGTCCAAGGTTTGCTGACCTGCTAGCGTCTATTAACACAGCAGAACCTCTTGGTGGGGGTATGCTCCTAGCTCCCCTCTTTTCTCCAGTTTCTCTTTGCTGTTTGATTAGCCTCTTCCTAACTTTTGATCATGCACCCACAGCAAAAAACTGGAAGTACACTCTCCAGATATTCATAGTTAGTTACAAGCTGTTTCCATAGGTAACTCAGCTAATATGTACCTGTACACATGGAAACTGAAAGAGAAACTTCTTAAATGACACTGATACATACATGCTCTAAAACGTTTACCCAGGGATGCAGTGTATTGTCCTGAGTATCCCATTTGGGAGATGATAACTGACAGATACCAAGGACAAAGTAGATTGTTTCTAAGAAGGAATATTGCGAACATTTTAAAATCTTAGATCTCATCCACCCGGTGTCTTCGGGAAGGCACTGGGCTCCTCTGAGCTCCGCTTTAAAACAAGGCTATTACAATGCCTTCCCATGAGAAAGGCATTCAGGATGGGGGAGTGGTGAGGATTGTTGGACTCCACAGAAGTCAGTTTTCAAGGGTGTCTCATAAGACCAGTCTCTGTCTCTGCAGGCCTGACTTGTGGGATGCCATCAGTTCCAAAAGGCAGGGACAAGGGTGAGTGGTCAGTGTGATGCAGCATCTGTCTTGTGTGGCCAGAGCAGGCAGATACTCCTCACAGCAGGGAGGGAGTTGAGAAGATTGAGGGAGCAAGCTTTAAAAAGAGAGACGAGAAGCTGCTTTCCCCCAGATCCCAGAAGACCTTAAGGACTTAATCATGTTCTGCTGACTCGAATTCCCCAGGGCATCTTTGTGCAGAAGCTGCTGGAATTAGCCCCATAATAGAGTGAATCCTCCCAGCAGTGAAGACCTATACTGGGACCTGGAAACAGCTGGCTGCCTGGCTGATGATAGGGCCGCTGTGCTCAGCTTCCTGACACGGTTGCAGTAATGCCTTGTCACCATGCTGAACCCAGCTTCCTCATCTCATGAGCAACCATGTCAAAGTAACCGACCATCAACCTCTAGGTATTCTGAACTGTGCAAAGCGAGGCTCAGATCCATAGCAGGACTGTTATCCTGTTTATGGACTCCTATCTGATGCTGTCCTAGGATGCCTTTACATGCTTGCATAGTCTACTTCCTCACGACAAGATTGTATTGTCAGAAGAAGAGCAGATTCAAAGTTGGCTTTGATGTCATTTAAGCCACTGACACCCAGTTAGGCCCAACTGAATGGGTGTAAAGTTATCAGGCAGCATCAGCTCAGCATGCAGGGACTCATGGCTACTGTATCAGCAGTGGAGGCTGTGGAAATAGCCATGGCTGAGATGAAGCTCCAACTCTAACTGCCTCTGTTAGACTAGAGCAGTGGCTCTCAATCTAATGCTGTGACCCTTTAATACAGTCCCATGTGCTATGGTGACTCCCAACGATAAAATTGTCATTGATACTTAACAACTGTAATCTTCTACTGTTGTGAGTTATAATGTGAATATCTGTGCTTCCTTAGTCTTAGCACAGTCTTAGTCTTGGTCTTAGGTGACCCCTGTGAAAGGAACATTCAACCCAAGGGACTGTGACCCACAGATTAAGAACCACTGGACTAGAGAATATTCAGCCATTGTAAAACGCTAGTTTGGATATCAATAGTGGACATTGATATAGAGAGTATTTTATAAATTACAACATCTTTTTATATCTGTGATTTCATTTGATTTTCATAAGAATTCTCTGAAATTAGGTTATCTGGAATCACTGGTACTGCCTACCTCCTGGAGGCTTGGTACATATCAGCTCTTTCATGTTGCCTCAAAAATCTCTCCTAACAAATATATAAGGAAGGTGTTTTTCTCACCCTTACTTTAAATCCAGGCAAACCGAAGCCCAGGGACTTTAAGTAGTTTTTCTAAGGTTATGTAGCTCATTGGTGAGTGTTGGACTTGAATTTTGGCTGCTGGCCTCATAGCCGGTGCTAACCCTCTCCTGCTACATACCGTTTTAAGCAATGAGGAAACTAACATCCAAAGAAAGAAACTAAATCCTGTGCTGTGAGCAGAATTTTGCAAAAGCCTCAGCCTAAAAGTCTGTTTTCCAATTAGCCTTCCTACATCTCTTCAAAAATAATAATAATTTATACTTGCTTTCATCTGACAGATTTGAAGGGTGCGATAGGAAATAGACACCAAGAATGGAGCAAACATGGAGGTGCAAAAACATGCATGTTCTTCTGGTAGAGCCCATCAGAACCTTAGCAAGAGACCCCAGGAGGGGACGGGCTAGCATTAGAAGTAAGAATCTGCCTGAGTGGGGATCTCAGAGGCTGTCAGTGCCTTGTCCTGGTGGAGGCTGGGCTCAGACCATGAGATGAGGAAGTGAGCTCTGCTAGGGAAGTGCCGAGCCCATGTGAACACACAGACTATGGGGACAGAAGGTCCCAAGCAGGCACCGGAAGCTAGAGCCACAGGCTGGAATTCGTTGGGCCAACAGACAGTTGGCCTCCAGGAATGAAGAAACCTTCTTCCTCAATCATCGTTCTGTCTCCTATAGAATGTAGAGAGCCCTGTTAGAGCAGTATATTGTTTCCACCCACACTAGGTGACTTTTACATCTCTATCCAGAGTCACCTCTAGTCTCTTGGACAGGTCTTTGCCATTGTGGACTGTCCCAAGAAGCTCGCAGCTGGTTCTTCTATATCCCTAAGCCCTACCGTCCCATCAGACCCTGCTGCACATACACACTTTCTAGGGCAGGCAAGGTCTTGAGGCATAGTCTTCTCATCAAAAGATGGGTAACCAGATCCCAGATCCCAACTACAAAACTAAGAAAATGTGTG
Source organism: Acomys percivali (assembly GCA_907169655.1). Taxonomy (NCBI): domain Eukaryota; kingdom Metazoa; phylum Chordata; class Mammalia; order Rodentia; family Muridae; genus Acomys; species Acomys percivali. The sequence goes on along the minus strand of OU015748.1, from coordinate 80,046,659 downwards.
TCACCCATGGATGACATGAGGCTAGGACTTCCTAGAAAACTGAACAATGACAGAAAGTGTTAAGCCAGAGGTTAGTCTCTCTCCTACCACCCGCAAACCCAGCTGTCCCCTTCTTTCCATAGTCCCAGGAACTGCTGGATGGCTGGGTCTAAGACACATGACAGGGAGAAGCAGGAAGGATCCTTTGCAACTCCTGGTTCTGAAGTCAGCTGTGAAGGGCAGTGCAGGCCCATGTGTGAGGAGGAAGTGCTCTTTGGCAGCAGCAGGGACAGGTTATGGGGACATACCTGAAGTCCCCTTTTCAATGCAGTGCAGACTCTACCGCAACTATCATTAGGTGGCATTTTTTTCAAGTGTGACTCATTAGTCTGGGAAGACAGTCATTTTTAACTACCATGCACTTAAGTAGCTTCTGACAGTCAGAAGGGGAGGGAGCCAGTTAAACATTACGCGTGTGACAGATGGCAAAAAAATGTTGTGTTAAGTCTCTGAGGCCTGAAGGAAACAAGATGGGTGGAAATCCCATCCCAGAGGGACAAAGGGCTGATTAGTCATGTCTACTTCCAACCAAAAGGAATGTCCAGAAAGGGGGCACTGGGGTCTTTGAGGTTTTCTCTTGGAGCCTCGCCCCTCACCCAAACCCTGCTCCTCTGTGTTTGTGGTTCTATTCAGTACTTGTTTCCCTGTGAAGTACCCCCTTCAGTGGCCTTAGCCATATCGTGTACTTGTTGATTTGTTCATGTGACAGTGCTAATGATGGCTGTCCTGTGGCAAGAATCAGGTGCACTATACTGTGGAATCAGCTTTTAAATATGGCCTAAATTCCTTTCTAGTTGCAACTGCTGTGATAATTCATGAAGACAACATTGTTGAAATGTTAAGGATCTGGTGAAATTCCACAACTGGCTCACTATTAATGGATTGAGGGCTCTGGGAATTGCTGAAATATCCATGCAGTTCTGGGATGGTGGCAGGTAATAGGGAGAATTGAAACAGACTGCCTATGGATCTCACCTGGATTCTGCAATCTGCTGAGACAGTGTGTCATCATGGAAAAGCACACTAGAGTCAGAATACGGGCCTCATCCTCTTCTGCTGGGTACCAGTAAGCAATTAAACCTCTTTGATGCCCTTTCTGAGTTTATGGGAATTCTAGGGATGAAGTGAGGCATGCATAGAAAGGCATCAAAATAAGCAGTGTGTGTTCCTCTTCTAAGGAGAGTCTAGGTATTTAGAAGAGGCTCCATGGCTGAGCAGAATTCAGTGAGGTTATAAACCTCTGCCAAGAGACTTCAGAGGACAGTGTTGTGTCCCTGTGTCCCTCACTGTCTGTGGACATGTCATCTCTTTTACAGAGCCCTGTGTGAGACTGGCCTCCATCAGGCATTCCTGGCCAATACAGGGGAAGAAAGATCCCATACTATTCCCCTGTTCTCTGGCCTCTTCCTTATTGGCTGCCACCAGTTGGCCACTCATGAGTCTCATGAGTGCAGAATGCGAATTGTGCTGTGCCGTGCTAAACTGGGGCTATTCTCAGTGGAAAGTGGTGGAGCAGGACAGAAGCCAAAAGCTTTATGGTTGGGGTGTTAGACCAGCCTCACGATCTCATACACCTCATCTCCTGCTTCTGGACTGTGGCCTCTCCATCTGTAAAGTGGGTGGGGGTTGCTAATATGCAGAGGGTTGTTGCAGAGATCACAGGATAAAAAATGTACATAAATTAATGCCCCAGCTCTTAGGATGTCACTCATGAAGGTTGAATGCCTTTCACTTTCCCTGAAAATGAATACAGATACATACATGTATACACACATGTACACGTACACTTAGTTGCCTTCAAATTCCACCTACAAAAAGTGCCCCTTGGTTATGGCTTGCACCAGTTATCTTTTAATTCCTGCTAGGAGGGCCACATCTTGGCTTTTCCCACCCACGCTCCATAGCCTCCACTAAGTAACACCCCAAAACCACTGATTCCAATGAAGAAAAGAGAAGTGAGCTGGGACCCTATAGGCTGTAGTTTCAAGATGAGGGCTGTATTAACTGCTGCCATCATTCATGTTAAGATTTGCCAAAATTGAGGTGCTGTGGACTTCAGTAAGACTCACTGACAGGGATGATGCAAGGAGAGGATTCCAGGTTAAGGGTGTGCAAGAGAACATTAACCCGGACTTGGACGGGAGCCATGATTACAGTCTCTTTGCTAAAGTTTCTAGGTCTGTCTCCAGGTTCTCCTTGTCTCCCAGAAGCATGCTCCAATTCCAGTGTCCATGGAACTGGTGGCAAGCTCAGGCTTGGGTGTATTTCCAGGAAAGGAAGGGTATAGAGCAGTAGACAGGCACTCTGGCTCTGCTCTCCACCCAGAATCCCTGGACCACAGCCTGTCCTGGGCTCCTGCCTCACATCCTTCTGCCTCAGACGCTCCCTCTAGCTCCTCGAACACCAAGGGGTTCAAGTGACATTCTGCCCTTTGGCCCAATTCACTTTTTGCCCTACATGTCTGTAGAAAATGGATACTATACATATGGCTCTAGCCAGTGATGGAAAAAGTCACTTCACTACTCTGCCCTTGGTTGCCCAGATTCCTGAGGCACTCATATCCAGTCATTGCTCAAGTGCCTGTTGTATGCTCGAGCCACTTCAGCCTGACCTTGCACAGATGTAGGCAATAATATTCCTAGATACTTACAGTAGTCTGTCCAAAATCCCTAAGGACTTCCTGTAGCTATAGAAGCCTATCCTGCACCCTAGGGATTGTGTCCTCAGGTTGACACCTCTCACATGGCTGTCATTGACTTGTCTTCTGACCTTAATTCTCAGCACCCTTCTATGTAGAGTCCTCTCCTCCTCCTAAAAAGCCACCTATATCCCCATGCATCTGTGTGTTGGCTCCCTCCTTTAATACATAGATGGCTCTTTACAGGGATGCTAGGGTTTTTAGACTCCAGATTTTGTCTTCAACATTCCCAACTTACTTACCATCCTTAAGCCTAACCTCAGGAATAGTTACTTGTCAGTGCACGCCTCTACTCAGTTCCTGTCAGTGTCCTCTCATGGGCTGCCCCTCTGCAGAGTTAGTTCTCCAGGCATACAGGTGCCTATTCCCCCTCCTTGGAATTCTCAACGCATAAGAATTCTAGCTTCTTTCCTGATCCTAATGGAAAAGGTCTTGTCTTGGCCTAACTCTGGTGTGTAGCCAGGTAAGCACAACCCGAACTTTGAAAAACCTTGCAGGTGACCACAGCTGGGGACTTGAGGCTTAACAGTCTTTGCATAAGGTAGAATGGAGTCAAAGTACTCTCAGGTTGATCCCCCTTACATAGCAAATGGTGGTTGAATTCACCATAACCCAGTGGGAGCTGGCAGTGCTCCTCAGAGTGTTGCAGTGCTGTGCTGTGGAGCCGCATATCTGCTTCCTCCCAGCAGGAAGCTGGATGACACATTGCATGGTGGGAAAGAAACCAATAGTTAATACCATTTCTGATATTAATTAGCATTCACTTTCACTGAGTGCTGACTATCATGTGAGGTCTCCTGCATTGTTGTCTTGTGTCTTCCTTGGAGGGGTTCATGACAGGGCCATTGGGGAACGGAAAAAATAGCAGGCAGCCCTGAAACCATTGTCTGTTTCTAAGACAGGGCCTTTCTCCTGGGTGTTGGCCCCACCTTCTCACTGAGACAGGCAGGGACCAACAGCCACAGACAAGCCTGCTAGTGGGTAGTGTGGAGCTGAGGATAGCTGCCTGGGGTGCACCCTGTGTCTGTCCCTTCCCATCTGTGAGGCTTGAGCTGCACAGTTTCACTTCTGCCAGCTGCCCAGCACCTCTAGAGCTGGGATTCATGGGCTGTTCTGAGTTTGGCGCACAGTAGTGCTACCTGACTCTTGTGCTTTTTGTTGAGCCCTGAGCTGAGGCAAGCAAGCCTGCACACCCGTCAGTGAGGAGGTGGTTGTGGGTTTCCCACCTTCTCCTCCCCTGAGGAGTTCCTACCTCACAGTGAGGACCCAGTTAAAGGAGAGCTGAGGAGTATGGGGTCTCTAGGAAGGAGACAGAGAGGGCTTCTCATGGAATTTCCTCCTGTATAAGAACATTAGTCCCAAGAGAGGGCCATTAGGGAGCACCTGGGGCAGCAAGCGTGTCACAGACAGACAGACAGACACACACACACACACACACACACACACGCATGCACAAGCACACATATACACTGTGCCTCTGTTGCCTTGCCAGCTAATGACTTCTTCAAGGAAGCCCTAAAAGGGAGTGCTCTTGGGCACACTGAAGTCACAATTTCAGAATGACTCCATCAGAACGAAAGGGGTGGAGTTGCAGCCTGGTCCCTCCCCCTGTAAGCTCAGGCTTTTGCGCAGCCCCTCTTCATCAAGGACTGCCACCTCTAAGCCCTAACAAATGCCCCCAAATGAGGGCAGCCTGTTTAACTGGTGAGTTTCCACAAAGAACAAGCTTTCCTTCACAAAGATTGATCACAACAGAAAAGAGAGAGAGGAAAGTTCTCTAAGCCATCTCACGGTGTCAGTGAAGCCCACGCCTTTACCCACTTCCTCCCCATGTCGAGAACCCCTGCTATTTATAGCTAGCAGAAATATTGAAAACATCAGAGGCCCACCCTGAAATCATCACATCTCAGGCATGCCCATAGGCAATTGGTTCTCAACCCGTGGCTTGTGACCCCTTTTAGATTCAAACAACCCTTTTACAGGGGTCCCCTAAGACCATGGGCATCTCAGACATTTACATTATGATTCATCACAGTACCACAATTGCAGTTATGAAGTAGCAGCAACAGAAATAAATGTACGGTTAGGGGGTCATCACAGCATGAGGAAATGTTTTAAGGGTCGCGGCATTAAGAAGGTTGAGAACCGCCCTTATAGGCAAAGCTGGGTCCATCTGATACTCACTTTGTGACGTGGAATGTGGGGCTGCAGCATGAATGCCTTTAGTGTGACCGCCGTTCTGTTACAAGAACACATCGAGTGATTTTTCAAAAGAGTTGGCCACTTGGTGTTACAGAAACAAATGAAGAGTGTAAAACTCACACTCACAATTAGTCGCCCACTGTGGTTCATTGTACCCCAAGCCTGGCTGGCTGCAAATTTGGCCTGCACTGCTGTTGATTTTCATGAGGAGCCTGGTGGATTCCCTCTTGTTTGCAGATGCTAATGCTTAGAGGAGTCTGTTTTACACATCTTGCAGGAGGCACCAGCAGGCTGATTTTTAATATATAAGACACAGGGAAAAAAAGCAGAAGGTCCTTCTGCTGCCTCACACTATCTCGTGTCTGCAGCCCAGGATCTCTGGACTTATCTGTACAGCTCAGATATGTTGCAAAGGGCTCTGGTCATCCATCTATATATAGCTACTGGGTTTACCGTCCTCCTTCTGCTCACCCTGTGCACTTGCCTGTTGTTCAGATGAGCTCCCGTTGCTGGCCTGGCCTCAGGCTCTGGTCGCATGTGCCTCCCCAAACTAAGAACTAGACATCGACATGGGGCAAGTATAGCACTCCCCCATCAGGAGCCTCCCAGGTACATGTGAGAGAGTGCCTGACCATTGACCTTAGGTCCTTGGCTTGCCTCTTACTAACAATCGGCTTCTCAGAGAAGCTGGCCACTGGTGTTAGAGAGAGGAGCTCAAAGGCACAGTACACATACTCATGCTACAAAACCTGTAGAGCCTGCACACTAGGCTCTCCCTGTCTGGTCGCGTGTCTGGCCAGGCACCACCTTCTCTGTACCTTAGATACCTCTTCTGTAAGCTAGAATGATGGTATCTTCCAGAGAGGTCTCTGTTCTCATATTCAGCCACATCTTAAAGTCAGGAAACCTTGCTGCCTGAGGAGCTAGCTCCCTGGGAGTGGAGGTACCTGCAGCTGTATCTTGCACAGTTCTTTTACCAGAAGCCTTTCCAGTCCCTGTCCAGAACTATCAGCCTTTGCCTCCAAGTTATTTCTTTAGCTGCACAGAGTGACTGGAGACGAACTCATCTGGCACCCTCACTCCACAGATAGGGAAACCAAGTTTGCCTTGACCTGTTCAAGTTCACACAGCATACTGCTTTGCATTGGGTCAACCCTGACATCCATACATGTTGGATATCAAGGGATCCCAAGTGTTTGCATTTGAAAGGGGGTGCAGAACTCTGCTGAGCCCTCAGGGTCCTAAGCAGCACCCAAAACATGCAGACTGTCAGTCCAACCCCTGCTCTTTTTTTTTTTCCAGGGAGGCTCTGCACTATCCCCATCTGCAGTCATCAGCCCAGATAGGGCTCGACAGCAAGCTGTGGCCTTAGCAGAGGAGGTTGGATGCCCTACCTCATCCATCCAGGAAGTGGTGTTGTGCCTCCGCCAGAAACCTGCCAACATCCTCAATGATGCTCAGACCAAGGTTGGTGCTGGTGCACAGGTGGGGAGGGATAATCTCTGTCTTAAGAATGCAAAGCCGAGACCTAACAAGGAGAGGTGACGATCCTCTCCACCAAGCTATACATCCAGTGCATGACCTGCTAAAGATAAATTTATCTCCTGAGTCCTTGCAGGAGCCACAGACTGTTAAGGAACATACAAGGCTCCTGATGAGAGGTGGGTTCCCTTGTCATTTGGATGTCTTATGTACGAAGTGGAAACTATAATGGAGGCTTAGAGTTGGAGATGAAATAAAATAGAACTTGAGAAGGGTCCCACCCCATGCTAGGACCATAGAAGTACAAGGTCAGGTCACAGTCCCTTAGACAGACATCTGGACATCCCTTTATATTTATAAAGACCTTTATCTCAGCCTGAGTCTCTGGCTGCGCTGATATTGATGAAGGAGACATGAGCAGGCATGATCCTTATAACCAGTCTAGACCATGAGACCTGGATGAAGTATCATTGTTCTCAGCCTCACCTAATTGGGCTGTGCTGGTTAGTGTCACCCGTTAAAGCCGCTGACTTTTAAGACTTTCCCCTTCTTTCTGTTTCTCCTGAGAACCTCTTGTTACTCAGCAGAGGAGCTCTGGGAGGGTCTCCTGGGGCTAAGCAGTGCTGAAAGGGTATTTGCTGCCCAGCCACTGGCACTGGCACATGGTGCCCTGCTTGCCTGATGTTAGGACATTAGAGCCTAGTTGGATTTGGAGCATGAACAGTCATGCTTAAGGTCCTACTAAGCAAAGCAATGTAATAGTTATACAAAGCATAGACACCATGAGGCAGAATTATGGGGCTCTGGAGGTAAGAAAAACAGGATTCCATCTTGCATAGTGCCCTTTACAGAGGCCTTTCTAGTCTCTGTCTCTTCAGAACCATTAGCTCTTTGCTTCAGTCCTGAGCCTCGGCTGCACAGCCAATACTGTGATTGTACATTGTTTAAAGGGAAATAAAATGCATGCAAGCAATGGCCTTCTTCCTCACCTGCAGCTCCTGGCTGTGAGTGGCCCTTTCCACTACTGGGGCCCTGTAGTCGATGGCCAGTACCTCCGCGAAGTTCCAGCCAGAGGGTTGAAGAGGCCTCTGCCGGTGAAGGTGGATCTACTCATAGGAGGCTCTCAGGATGATGGCCTTATCAACAGGGCAAAGGCTGTGAAGGTAGGTGAAGGGAAGTGGGGCAGGGCCTCTCTAGCCTCCTGCTGCTGGCATACAGGTCATACAGGACTGACTTACTCCTCTGGCAGACAGAGGCCTGTGTGCCCAGGCAACCAGAGCCTGGGGGTAGTCATGGTAGAAGCTGGGTTCCAAATGGAGACATTTACAAGGGGTGACAAATAGTGATATGACCACAAGTTATAGCTATGAATCGATCACCATGAAGAGCTTAGAGTAGAAGCCAAGCCAGCTTCAGGAACACCTCACCACAGCAAAAGCACAGCTCTTCCACAATGTGTGTACAGGACATTCGTCACAGCGTTAATCTTTGCAGCAGGAAATTGGAAAGAAATTCAGATGTCCCTTGACAGGGAAATGATTAGCTAAATTAAGATACGATCTAAGTGCTAAATATTATGCAGCTGTTAAAAACATGAGCCTGACGTCTCTGCTGGCTCGAGGGATGCTTATGATTGGGCTGCTAAGTAGAAAACAAAGATGTAGAGAAACATGGAGTTGAGTTTGCATTCATGATTTTAAGAAGCAAATATACGCATATGTGTGTATATGTGTGTATATATATATATATATATATATATATATATATATATATATATATATACATATATGATACACCAAGTAGTTAACACTGACTGCCCCAGGAGCTGCAAAACAGAGTGGCTTAGTCTCTGTTGCTGGACTGACCAGAAACATAATGAGTTACAAAGAATATAACTTTTTCCTTGCAATATCACATATAATGCTTTCCTGTGAGGGACGGCATGTGATCTTTGGGCAGGAGAACCTGTCCTCAAAACGGTGGCTCTGGAAACATGTGCTGAACCGCTCAGTCACAAAAGAGAGGGAGAGCTGCCTTCAGGGTCTCGGCTTAAAGGTCATCTCAGATGCGGAGCATGAGGAGGTGAGGGCTACCCTGGCAGGTGCCACCCCAAGCAGTTGAAGCTCACTCACTAGTGACAGAGTAGATTTGGCTGGTAGATTTGGGCTGAGGTGGGTCTGAGCACAAGCCAGGTCATAATCCTCGATTATACTAGCCAGTCATAAGAAGGCTGCTTGGCTGTATGGCTTCCCCAGGGCTCACTCTCCCTAGCACTGTCCCATGGTGTTTGGGTACTTTCTGTCATTGCTGACAGACTAGAGGTCCAAAAATCCTTGCTCCAAGCTATATTTTAGTCCTCCTTGAGTTTCTCAAGGTGTTCAAGGTAAAGTTCCTTTGTTCACTGACAAAAGAGCATAGTGGCATATGGCAGAGGTGCACTGCTAAACCAGCCCTGCTGGGAAGGCATGCCCTGGAGGTGGCCAGAGCAGAGAAGCCAGTGCCCATGGTCAGGCTTTTCCAGCCCCACCCCACTGCTCACTGTTCACCCATTTCTGTCTTATTGGCCACCCAGACTGACTCGTTGAGCTCTTGGGTGGTCTTGGGATCTTGTGTCTGCTGAGCACACCTGGGCACTCCCTGCCTAGAGGATGGGTATAGTAGAAACAGTGTTTGGTGGAAAGCCAGAGCCTAGCTCTCCTTACCAGTCCCTGGTGAGATGGAAGTGTACACCTCCAGCCTGGCTATCCACCCTCACCCCTTCCTGAGCCCAGATGGCTATCATAGCTAAGAAACTGCTGAACAACTTCACATAGATGCCTATAGCTCCTTGTCCTTAGTTCACAGTGAATTTCTGGGGCCAGCTCTGTCCCCACTCAAACTCGTATAGCTACCACAATCCTCCCTATGCACCCCTATTCCCAGGCTTAGCAATGGTGGCATCAGGAGTGTCCTTACTTTCACTCAATCTACAAGCCTTCTATCAGCCAGTTCACTCAAAGCCAGCCAAGTCCCTCTCCAGCAGTCAGACCTGTATCCTGACAGTTATTCTTATATTTAGTCATTTCTGAGACCCTAAACCCAGGAATCTACCATGGCTAGCTGAGCTGGGCACACAGCATGAGTATATAATACCAGCACCTGCTTGCTGGTGAAAGTGGACCAGCCACTTATAGTGTACCAGGTATAGGGCTGGTTATGGTGGACATCAGTACCAATTGAATTCCTGTCCTCTCAGAAATAATGGCCAGATCTAGACAATTGACAAGGCAAACATTTGGGAATAGATATATGCATGCTGTGTGGAGAGGTTGGCATCATGTCCCTGAAGATAAGAGGTAGGGCGGGGTTCATTGCCTATAGTAGCATTGCTAGCTAGATGACAAATGAGCAAAGACAAGCCGAGATCTCTCAACAGGGGAAGGTCCTGGACGTCTTCTGACTGTAGTCAGGAGCATTTACATTGCCCAGACCCTGAGACTTAGCTTCCCTGTCTGTAAGTAGGGAAATTACTTAGAGATCCAAATAAATATGTCCAGAGGACTCACACATACTCCACTGTCAAGAAGATAGTTGGACCTCAGCAAACGATATTTTTATACTTAACTCATTAATAAAATAGTTAATGGCCCTGGTCTCAAGAAAAAAATGCAGAGGATTTACAGCCAGTAAGTCATCTGACCTTGGGCCAGTTTTCCAAATCACAGTAAAAGTGTATATAATACTAAAACAGGTACAGTACATATATTTCCCCCTCATAGTAGCTACAGAAATGGCAACTGGAGGCCAGCCCACAAACACACACCATCCACGGGACGAATAGGTACCTCCTACCCCTCATTCAGGCTTCAGGACCCGCCACCCTCTCAGCATAGATCACCAAATACCCTCAGACCAAAAAGAGTGGGTGAGTGGGCTTCATCAAATCCTAAAGACTCTCTCTCACCCCTGCCACCCAGGCCACCATGTTCCACCCAAAGAGTCCTCATGACACCCAGAGACATACCTGCAGAGCATGGGGGCTACATAGATGCCTGGGAAGGTGGAAAGCTTCCGCTTGCTCAGAGTGATCTTATTTCTGAAGTCGAAGCATTCTATTGAAATTCTTCACTGGTCTCTGAGATGGGAATTATCCCCCTCCCTCCTTCTCCTCCTGACTGCTGAAGTTGACAGTCTGTCTGCATTAACCAAGTCTACATTTGCATTATCAAGAGCAGTTTTGTTCCAAGATTCATGGCTCTGCTTCCCCCTCCAAGCATCTCTGAGAAAGGAAAGAAAAACCCAAAGCTTAGTGTAGCCAACGACATGCCCTGGGCTTGGCTGGGAGTTGGCCTCATTCAGGAGCAGGTGCAGCGTGGGCCTGGGGGGGGGGGGTCTGTCTGAGAGTTGGAAAGCTGCACCTGGCAGCCAAGTTGTTGGCATGAGCCCCAGTGCAGCAGTATCAGATCTATAGTAAGAGGCGGATGCAGGAATCCTCAGTGTGTGTGTGTGTGTGTGTGTGAGAGAGAGAGAGAGAGAGAGAGAGAGAGAGAGAGAGAGAGAGAGAGAGAGAGAGAGAGAGAGAGAGAGAGAGAGAGAGAGAGAAGAGGAGCCAGTACCCTAAATCCTCATGCCAGGTCTTGACATAGGCATGAATATGAATTGGAGCATGGATCATGATCCCTGCTTTTGCCCATGTGGTTTAGACAAATTGCTTAGCCAGTCAGCACTATGGGTATTGCAGCTTCCAAGTAGCACAGTGATCCCTGTCTGCCTTCTGCACATCTAAGAATAGAGACAGCTCTCACCAGGGAGGGACTCTGTGGGACTCCAGCTCCAGAATGTCGTACCTCCCATCCCCACTAAGACCCAGACCCTCAGAGTCTGACACGCCATATCTCCTCATCTAATGCTTTGGAAGCTCTCCCTAGAGCCAAGAAAGGTGGACTCACCATGCCCCGAAGATTACAAAATTATTTTATAACTGTTGATATAAAGATTAGTGTCGCCCTTTTCCGGTGACGGCGCCACGCGGTGAGGACCTCGTGTTCATTCCTCGCAGCTATGCCGTCCAAGGGTCCGATGCAGTCCGTGCAGGTCTTCGGATGCAAGAAGACAGCCACCGCCGTGGCGCACTGCAAACGGGAGAATGGGCTCATCAAGGTGAACGGGCATCCCCTGGAGATGATAGAGCCGCGCACGCTGCAGTACAAGCTGTTGGAGCCCATTCTGCTTTTGGGCAAGGAGCGGTTTGCTGGTGTGGATATCCGTGTCCGCGTGAAGGGTGGTGGTCAAGTGGCCCAAATTTATGCTATCCAGCAATCCATCTCCAAAGCCCTGGTGGCTTATTACCAGAAATATGTGGACGAAGCCTCTAAGAAGGAGATCAAAGACATTCTCATCCAGGATGACCGGACCCTGCTTGTAGCTGACCCCCGTCGCTGCGAGTCCAAAAAGTTTGGAGGTCCTGGGGCCCGTGCTCGGTACCAGAAATCCTATCGATAAGCCCATCTCAAAGATCGGTGTTACCTTTGTAATAAACATCCTAGAATTTAAAAAAAAAAAAAGATTAGTGTCAATCAAGCTAGAATCACTATTATATTGTCATCACACCATCATCACGTTTTATCTTGTAGTCTTTAAAAGAAGAAAATAATAGAATATTTTGTGGATCTCTAAACATATGGTAAGCACTTGACACTAATTCTGCCACATCTGATAGAAGACTGGCCATTGTCTCTTAGCTCTGTAGTAAGATAAGTAATGAACAGCGGTTCATGTGTGATTTATGCAAGCACCCTCAAGGTTTTATTAAACACCCTATTACTGAGGTCTCTTAGGCTTTGGGAGAAAGTTCTGAGCACCCAGATAGAGCCCCTTACTTGCATGGCTCACAGAAATAAGAGACAGTGATGCATAAGGAAGTTCACTAAGGATTCCAGGTCCTGAGAGGAGCCCTGGGGAAAGGAGAGCCAGAGGGCTGCAGAGGAAGCAGTAGGAGGGGAGACACACTCTACGAGTGGACACAGACAGCCTATCAAAGGGTCCTTTTGGGTTGAGACCTGCATGAGAGAAGGAGACAGCCACAGAACAGGAACATCTGAGAGTAGCGGGGCATATAGAAGCAGAGTGGTAGTGGCCTCTCTGCCAGACCCAGGAAGGTGATATACTGGGTAACTGGACAGTAGTAGAGGGAGCAGAGGAAGAAGTGATGGGGGGAAAGGGAAGCAGTAACATGAGACTCCAGTGTAGATTTAAGCAGTAAGTGATTATTATTTATTTTACAAAATAAAAGCACAAGCATTCTAGTGGTTGGTCAAGACCTCAGTGAGGACTGGGTAATGAGGAAGGTATAGACCAAACTGTGGTGCTGTGGACATGCAAGAAGTTCCTTGTCCCTTTCCTTTCAGGAGAACCTTAAGAGATCATCTGATTTTGGTGCAGCTTGGTTGGCAGATAGGGCTGCGAGCTATGAGTTCAAGAGAAAGCCAGAAGAAAACCAGGGAAGTTTCATATCACAAAAGCCCAGAGACTAACAGCTTCCCCAAAAGAAGTGGGGGGAAGGGGAGAAGCAAATGCTGCTGGAAGTGAAACTGCATTGGCTTAGTCACAAGGCTATACCCTGGGGCTCTGGATAAAGGGCAGGAAGGTTGAGCAGAGGACTAGCCTCTCTACTTCGTGAAGCCATCCCGTCCAGGACACTGGGTACCCGCTAGAGCACTTTGCACATTTGTGAATCTCTCCAACCCAAACCATACACTGTTTCAGGGCAACTCGTGTCAGGCTCATCCTGAATCTTCAGTCTCTGGGTGGCAGTAGGTCACTCTTCAGTTTTTGTCTCCCCCTATGCCCAAGCCGAAAAAGGTCTTAGAAACTCTAGAGCAGTGCTTCTCAACCTGTGGGTCACAACTCTTTTGGGGCGGTAGGTCAAATGACCTTTTCACAAGGTTCACTTAAGACCATTAGAAAACAGACATTTACATCAAGATTCATAACAGTAGCAAAATTATAGACATAAAGTAGCAATGAAAATAATTTTTATGGTTGGAGGTGACCACAACATGTAGAACTATATTAAAGGGTCGCAGCATCAGGAAGGTTGAGAACCACTGCTCTAGACAGCTATGGGTACCTTAGCCCAGGCAAGCTCTGATGCCCTCTGGGCTCTCCTATAGGGCTTTTGCTGTACTCTCTTACTCCTCAGACCTGCAGTGGCCTGAAAATCCTGCAGATTTTTTTGAGGAGCCAGTGTGCAAATGGATAGATCTTAAGAGCCTTCTGAGTATAGAGGAGTCGAGTATAGTACAAAACGGTGTGGAATGCTGCGTCTGCCTTGGGTTGGAGTAGGATCTGGATAGGGGAGGGGGGCAGGTGAGTCTCAGAAGAACTGGACTGTGGGGTACAATGTGTTAGGAGGGGGTAGGAGACAGGTGGAGGCAGGTAGAACCATCAAAGAATGGATTCTACCTCACTAGAATGAAATCATGGCAGGAAGATGGCCTCCTCCCACCCTCAACCCCCACCCAGGTAAGCAAGAATGTATGCAAAGAGATGAATGGGCCTTCCTTGGCTGTGCATAGCTGGCAGCTTCCAGAAAGTGGGGACATCTGGATAGAAAGCCTGGGGCTTGGGCAAGAAGTAGAGTTAGACCTTCCTAATTTGGCCTTGAACCTCTACAGCGCAGGTAGGCAGGTAAACTGTGTCTCAGCAAGAGTCCACGCCATTTATAACAGCAAGGAAAGCCACTTCCTTCACTGTGTATAGTACCCTGGCATGGCCAGTGGAACACAGGAATCCTGGTACCTGGAACTCTCTGGGGCTCACGCATGTTAGGAAGTGCCCTCCTGCTGTGGCTGCCCATCCCCCAGGATCTCAGAACAGAGTCCTGTCCTCAGTATCAGTACAGGAGCATTGCAAAACACAACAAGGCAGGAAACAGCCATGAAGGTTTCCCCATCCTTGTTCCTCACGGTTTTTGCTGAGGGCTGGAAGCTGGGCCAACAGACCAGGGAATATGACATCTGCAACAGTTCAGCCATCAACTTTCACAGTCCTTCAAAGATTGGTAGTATCCGCACAAAGTGAAGATAGGAATAAAAGTAAGAGAGGAGCCTTATTCCCATGAAGTGAAATACGAGGGGTTTTTGTTGTTGTTGTTTTGTTTTTTTGTGTCTTTTTTTTTTTTTTTTTTTTTTTTTTTTTTTTTTTTTTTTTTTTT
>OU015748.1:79998575-80031944 GCA_907169655.1 Acomys percivali | reverse complement strand
TTTTTTTTTTTTTTTTTTTTTTTTTTTTTTTTTTTTTTTTTTTTTGTCCTGTGGTAAAGTGGTTTAGGGCCTTTAGGCTTCCTTTAGTTTTCTCATTGAAGCTAGTAGAACTGACACTTAATACAAGTTTGTCTCTTTTAAGTGCCTCATGCTTGACCAGTTGTGCTTCAGACTGTCATTCTGAATTCTCAAGACAACACTGTAGCCTAGACTGGAGTGAACTCCAGTTTTCACAAGAGGAACCTGAGGACTGATGAGGTTACAGGACCAAAGCACAGCACTGGGGCATGCAAAGGATTAGGTACCAAGCTTGGGCTGCTGGCTCTAGGCAGGTCCTCATGCTGGACGCTCTTAGTTGCTGCTCTTAATGTACACCACACACAGACATGATTCGCCATGGGATACTACAGATGACGGCCCAGGTGCCTTAATCCTTCCAGAAGCAAACAGAGCTGGGACAGCACCATTTTCTACACTTTGGGTCTTGATGTAGATCTATTCATGGTGGGTTCACAGAAACTGAACCACCAACCAAAGAACATGCATGGACTAGACCTAGACTCCCTACACATAGGTAGCAGATGGGTAGCATGCTCAACATGTGGGTCCCCTAACAATGAGAGTAAGGCCTGTCTCTGACTCTGTAGCCTGCCTTTGGATCCTGTTCCCCTAGCTGGGCTGTCTAGTCTGGCTTCAGTGGGAGAAGATGCACTTAGTACAGCTATGACTTGAGATACCAAGATGGGTTGGTACCCCCATAGGGGCCTCTCCTTCTCGGAGAAAAAGGAGGAGGGAAATGGGGGAAGGAGTGTGAGGGTGGAACTGAGAGAAGGGAGGGCTGGGATTGGGCTGTAAAGTAAGTAAATAAATAAGATTAATTTTTAAAATTTAAATTGAAGAAAAAAAAAGATGTCAAGTTCGGAAGAGGTGAAGTCGTTCTTCCAAGACCTCTCAAATGTGACAGTCGATACTTGAACCTTCATGTTGATTCCCAACTTGGTGTTCTTGTCACCACTCTGAGCCATGCACCAATGTGGTCATGTGTTTCCTATGTAACTCTAGGTCATGGCTAAGTTAGCATTGGGGAAGGACTTACTGCCCCCATGCAGGAGAAGGCCTGGGCTAAATACCAGCCCATACTGGCCCTGTATGATTGTTCTAAGGAGGCACAGACTTTCCAGGCCTGGAACTGAAACAGAAAGTGAGGTGATGCTATACCCTGTACCTGGGTTCCTGGAACACTTTGGTAAAGCACTTGGGAAATGCTTAAGCTGTAAGTGACAGGAGGTATGTGATAGCTTTAGTAGCCATTTTGTTACGAGCTATTCCAGGTGATCAGAACAGAAGAGAATCGTCCAATTAAGTTTCCCCCAGCCCTTTGGAAATGTAGGAAATCAGCATGCTAGACAGCAGTGGGTAGGTGAGAACCAGTATTATTACCCTAGACTAAATGAATGGTAATGCCCAGATACCAATGGTACGAACAAAATGGGTGCATGCCCTTCATGTGTTTTATTTGGGGGTCTGTGAGAGAATGTGGTTATGTGGATGAGGCTAGGGTGTGCTCCTGTGCTCATGAGCTCTTACACAGATCTCTTTTTTGTTGTGACATTGGCCTCTAGTCATGGCCAGTGATATTTGGAAGCTGTTTATGCCATTAATGCTCAAGTCCCCACAAGCCATGCCTAGCAGATACTGGTGCATCTAAGATTTCTTTCTAAAATATATGTTAAGATTATAGAAACTTGGCTCTTTTGTGTGCCAGCCCCTCTGGCCCTCTTCACTGTCTCCTGAGGTTGGTTTTATGTGACTAGGACATGCCTTTGATGAGTCATCCCACAGATGGGTATACCAGGCTCCCCTGTCAGTAGGGCTGTCCTGCTGTCCCACAAGAGAAAAATGTGTATTAGCTCACCAATATATGGCTCCATGCCTTGATCCTAGGTCCCTGTACTTATAGGAGATTATAGGGCAGTGTAAACACAGCAGGGACTGCCAAAAAGGGGTGTCATGGTATACAGGAGCCCTGGAAACATGTAAACATATGCATCCTGAGCCTGTCCAGGGGTCAGGCATCTTGGCCACACTCCCAGACGTGCATCAAGAAAAAACCTGTAGCTTCTGCCCTTCATCTCCAGAAGGGAGGAAACAGGCCAGACGATAGGAGCTGAGTGGCTCCCCTTCCCACAGTGTGGTCATCTGCAAGGCAAGAGCAGGGCAGGGAGGCTGAGAAGGAGAAGCAGTGGTTGTTGCTCCTGTGAAGACAGATAGGCAGCCCCTCAGCCCAGCAGTGCAGCTTCTCTGACTGTCCTCCCCAAAGCAGGCCTGATTCCAGACTCATCCTTGTACCCTTGTCCATTGTAAGCCTGCCCTGTGAGGCTCTGGACATCCATTTCACGTCCCTGTCTCCATTGGAACACAGACCAGTAAGTGTGTTCTAGCTCTGGTCCCAGGCACCCAGGTTAAGCAGAGTTGGCTCAGGGAAGAGTGTGTTCTTACAGCAACACTGTACCGTCTGTTCATATTTTGAATGACTATGTCAGTACATGGGATGGAACAAAACGTCTCACACCAGACCACATGTAGGCACAAGCAAACTAAGCCTAGCCAGATAAAAGCAGAGAGAGACAGGTATGTGGCCACATATCAGACAACTATCCAGACTAAGTTGAACCACACGCAGGTAGGATTTCCTTCATGTCCTTCTAGTATCCCTAATGGAAGGTACTTCCATTTTCATATGGGTAAAGGGAAGGCACAGAGAGGTAGAGTCACTTGCTTAAGGTCACACAGTAAAAAGCAGGTAGGACTGGAACAAGTAAAAGTGCTCAATGCTGTGTTTTGCTGCTTCTCAGAGAGAAAATCCTAGAATGACTGAAGGGCACAATGTGTACCTTTCAGGATATAATTGAGAAACGTCATGTCTTTTTTATTCCTTCCTCCCTGTTTTTTCTCAAAGCAATTTGAAGAGAGCCAAGGCCGAACAAACAGCAAAACAGCCTTTTACCAGGCACTGCAGAATTCACTAGGTGGCGAGGACTCAGATGCCCGTATCCTGGCTGCTGCGGTATGGTATTACTCCCTGGAGCACTCCACGGATGACTATGCCTCCTTCTCTCGGGCACTAGAGAATGCCACCCGGTAAGCCAGCCCCCCCAAGCAAGTCAGGGCCACTCAATAAGCCAGTTTATTCAGGATGCAACTCCTCTGCCTGCTGTGGATGACAGCTCGGAGGCTGCTCAGATCCTGGAGGAGCCACTGAGGGAGGCCCTGGGACTTGATGCTTGAGGGGTCCTCAGTACCTTTCTCTCAATCCATCATGCAGTAGTTACTCCTGATGGGGTGTCAGACCACATGGGAGGGTGACATGACATGTTGCAGAGGTGCAAACATTTCTATAGCTCTGCAGTTAATGCTACATATGATCAGAGACCACTTGGGATGTGGGAATAGAGACTTACTAGGAAGGTTTTGTCTTTCTTTCCCGAGCAGGATGAACCCATGGCTCCCAATACCCATGTGATCCCTTTCCTTGGGGTGCTGTTGCCCACTGTTGGTACAGCCCCCCTCATCTCCACTCATCGTTCAGGCTTCTTTCTTGAGAAGCATTCTTTGTGCCCACCCCAAAAAAGTTAAAGACTCCCCGACCTCCAGACTCTGATATCCCTAGCTTTCCTCTCTTATAGCACTATGAAGAAAGAATTACCTCACACTGCCCCGTTTCCCTGTGTATCATTATTTCACTAAAGCCAAACACAACTTTCTTTTTAATGCAAGCTCATGTATGCATGCAAGTACATGTGTGAGTGAATGTGTATATGCATATATGGATATGCATGTGGAGGCCAGAGGACAGCCTTGGGTGTTATCTTAAGGAATGTCATTTACCCCCTTTGAGACAGGGTCTATCATTGGTCTAGAGCTCACCAGCTAGGCCAGACAAGCTGGCCAATAAGCCTGGGGGACTCTGCTGTCTCCGTCTTTCCAGAGCTGGGATTACAGACCACCATGCCCAACATTTTTACACAGATCTGGGGACCAAACTCAAATACTCATGCCTGTGAAACAAGTACTGTAGTGACTGAGCCATCTCCACAGTCACCAAGTATTGTTGTTATTGTTATTATTCTTATTAGCACATAGGTGAAGGAAGAGTAAGAATCAAGGGACCAGCAAGCAGTAACCCTCTTCCCTCAAAGGCCCTGAGCATTTGGCCTCCAGGAATTACCTTGGAACTTGCATGGCAGACATAGTGATCTCTGTTCTGGTTTCGCTCATGGGGTTCCCTCCAGAGGAAAGCTGGGCCCAGTGACATCAGGGCCCCATACCTGTTCCTCCCCTCCCTCAGGAGGTGCATACTTGTCATTGCTCTATGCTGTGAGGACAAGGACAATGTCAAGGCTCCATCTCAGGTGCTCTCACTGCCCTTGGCTGTCCTGTATGGCCTGTCCATCTGGAAGGCTGTGGCTCTACTTGAACAGTCTGCAGCAATAGAACTTGGCACATCTGCTTAGACACTGAAGCTTAGAAAGCCTTTAAATGGCCTTTGGTGGAGAGCTCCACTCTAAAGCAAGAAGACCACAACTAGCTTTGGAGATATGGGCCTAGACCAGATCATAAGAACCGACAGATGTGCAGTCTCTCACTCTGAGTGGTTCCCCAGTGGACTCAGGGGCTACCCCAGATTTCAGTAGCCCATGAGCTTGAGCAAACTCGGGTTCTGACTTCAAGGCATTATCTGACCTTAAAGACAACTTATGTCCGGGGTAAGAGCTGAAACGAGGAAAGCTCCACTAGGATGTAGGCTCAAGCCACCACCCCCACCACAGCTAGGGCCCTCATTCCCTCCTGGACAACTCAGGCCACAGACTTTCTCAAAGTGTCTGCACCTAGTCTGCCAGAAGTGCCCCTCCCTCGAGCTGCAAGCATGAGCTGTTTTCTTTCAGGTCCAGTCCCATCCTGTGCTGTGCCCAGGTGAAACCCAGCAGCCCACACCTACCCTCTGACACCCCTGCCACTAGACCTGCCTTGGAGCCCCACCTGAGACATCTCAGCTCAGCAACAATCACCAAATATTACCAACCTCATTGACAGGGTTGCAAAAGGGTGGCATCCCACTAGATAGACAGCATTCTAGGGTGTCCTTAGTGTTAGGCATTGAAACCTCTCTGCAAGGGAGGGTCCCAAGCCAAACATCTCATCTGGGAGACCAAAGGGGACAGGAACTACTGAGTATCCCACCTTACCCACAGTGCAGTTGGAATTCAAAGCCCCAGGACCAAGGCCAACTTGATCCATCTGATCCTTGGGCCTGGCTAGTTCTTGATGGATAGGAGCTGCTTGTCTGTACATACAGAAGCCACTGCTACAGAGGGAGCTTCTTGAGTTGGTTCACATCAGCTGCAATGAGGAGTCAACATGAATCTCCACAGTCTCCATGGGTTCCCCACTGCGTGCCTCTTACCATTTGGGCTGAATGAGGCTTTGCTTGGAGCGTTTGTGAGCAGAAGCCTGGAGAAACTTTCTAATCCCAGTTATGACAACCACTATCTCTCCAGGCATTGCTGAAAGTTGCCTAGGGTTTCCTAGGCTTTCTGGTTTGGCACATTCAGCCCCAGCTCAAAGCCCCAGAACTCAATGCATCTTATGCGAGGAGTATGTCTGTGGCCTCTGCCTCATGTTCAGAAGCACACTTGTTTATGCCGCATGCCAGTGCATCCACTGTGCTTTCTAGCATGTTTTGCTGGCAAATCTTTAGTGTTTTGATGACGATGTTCTGAAAAGAGGTTCAGACCTACCAGGGGCCTCTTGACTTGTGAGATACATCACCACGGACATATTTCAGACCGCGGCCTGCCTTAAACCAGAGCTGTACATCTGCCAGTGTAGACACTGGATAGCTGGAGGTCACCCTGCAGGGCTGGGCAGGAGAACTTTAGGGTGCAGGGCCTGGTGGGTAGGGACTGCCTGTGGGAGACTCTTGCCTGGCACAGCCCTCCTCCTAGAGCTGTGTGACTGAACTCTTTCCCCTATCCTTTCCCCCAGGGACTACTTTATCATCTGTCCCATGGTCAACATGGCCAGCCTCTGGGCAAGGAGAACACATGGAAATGTCTTCATGTACCATGTCCCTGAAATCTATGGCCATGGCAGGTAAGGTGATCATGTGGCTATAGCAGGTGTAGGCTGAGAAGGCTGACTGTCAAGGGTCCCTGTCACCACCATGATCCGCAAAGAAGAGAAAGAAGGCAGGACAAACCTCAAGCTGTTTCGCTGGGGTGTGGGACAGAGCTTAACCATGTTGTGCCTTGTTTCTATCATCTGCAAATGAGACAGTGGGAATGGGTACTTTATTTCATAGCCTTGCTGCCTGGAAGAATGGAGTACAAGGTATATGAAGGTATATGTGGAGACCTTGGAGCTCTGACTTCGGTTACTCGCTGGTTTCCTGGGCATGGAGAGAACTTTTTCCTTTGCAAGTATCCTATATGTTTATGCCTCTAAGAACTAAGCACCTAAGAAATGGTTTTCTATAGTAGGAAGCGTTTATTTATTTATTTTTGTTTCTTCATTTGGTTTCTTATTTTCTTAATCTGTAGCCCAGGCTGGCCTCAAACTCACTATTTAGCCCAGGCTAACCTTAAACTCTCACCAGCACTTTCAAGCCTTTCAAGCACTAGGATATGAGGCATGAGATGCCAAGTCCTGCTGAAAGATTTCTGTTTAGCCTGTTTCTCTCATCCTTACTTCCAGAAGAGGTCCAAGCGTGTGGTAATGAAAGCCCCAGATACAACAAAAACACTAAAACAAGAGGGGGACAGGAGAGGCACAAGTAGAAAAAGACAAGCAGGTACAGAAAGGATGCAAGGAGGAGAGATGAGGTCACAGATGAAAGGGTTTGGAGGGAGGTCTGTGTGGCCCAGGCTCTACGTCTGCCCTCTCTACACGTGGAAAGTCCATTCCAGCAGGAAAGGAGATGTCTACATTAGGTTGCATCTGAACAGGGACTTCAAATGGCAGCCCTTGGGGAAGACCTTGAAAGGAGAGGCATCCTGGTGTCAGCCTTAAAGACTTTGGAGAATGTGGTCCTACAGACTTGTGGTCTTTCACTCAGTGAAACCAAAGCAATAGTGTGTCCAAACAGGTGGCTCGATTTTCACAGCACTCCGTGGAATGCTTGTGAGGGAGGCAGGTTGAGTCAGGTGTCCCTGTTTCATAGACAGAGGGCATCTTGATCAAATTAGGCTGCTATAATAAAGCACAAACAGCCCAGAATTATTGCTTACAGTTGTGGAACCTGAAGTCCACACTCAAGATGCCAACATCCCTGGTGTCTAGTGAGGGTTGACCCCCCTGCCTCACAGAAGGCACCTCTGCACAAGAATGAGTTTCCTGGGGCCTTGTTCATTCTATTCATACTAACTTTGTGAATTAGTCCCCCAAAACTCAGCTCTTAAGACATTCAGGGTTAGTCTCAAGCTTGTGAGACTTGGGGTACCATAGTAACCTGTGCCAGTGAGTCTGAGGTTCAAGGGGTTCAGTGTGTTCTCACCTACTCCCAAGAGGAGGAGAGTTAGCACAGAGCAATGACTGTCTTCACCCCTCCCAGCCTAGAGATCTGCTTCCACTAGACCACGTGGTCTGTCTGCTTAGAGCTATTTATAGTTTCCACCGTACCCACTTCCAGAGCCAAACAGTGGCCTGGGGCGAGGGAAGGAGCTTAAGTAGCCTGCTGTAGCATGGAAGGGATGTTGAAGGCACTCGTGAGTGTGGGCACAGTAGATGGAGCCTGTGACCCGGTGGTCTGTAGCCACTGTGGCCTCAAACCCAATCCCAAGATGTGTTCCTAGAATCAGCCTTGGCTGTGCCTTGCACTGCCAGGCCCTGGATTCATGCCACTTGGTGTCTCTCTGACCAGTATTTACCTTCTTCCCATGAAGTAGAGAGGCCATGGAAAGGTGTATGTCCCCACAGCAAGGAACCTTTTACAGTAGCACAGAGAGAGAGAGAGAGAGAGAGAGAGAGACAGACAGACAGACAGACAGACAGACAGACAGACAGACACAGAGACAGAGAGAGACAGAGACAGAGACAAAGAGACAGAGACAGACAGACAGACATAGACAGACACAGAGAGAGAAAGAAAGAGGCACACATGACAGCAAACAAAGGTAGACACCAGCTTTCAGACTTCCAGCCTAGTCAGGAGTGTGGGAACCCTGGGTTAGTTTCAGAGGCTTCCCTGGGGAAGAGTCACAGGCTCCATGGCCTTGGGGCAGTAGAAATGTATTGCCCCATGTTTGGGGTCTCTGAGGGTTGAAGTGCAGATGTCATCAAGACTGAAATCCTCCACAGGTTCTCGTTGCCTCAGGCATTGCTTACCAGCAGGAGGCAGTCTTCTTCCTGTTCCCCACCATTCATCAACCCTTATGTGTGTTTGTCCCTATGTCCAAATTCCCCCCTTCTTCAGTGACATCAGTCCTGCTTGGTTAGGGTACATTCTAACAACCTCAGTTTAACTCAGTCTAAAGACTGTGCCCAAGCATGGCCCCACTCTGAGGTACTCAGGTAAGGACTCCAACATCTCTTTTGGGGGACTCTCCAAGGACACTGGCCTCCCATAGACCCCAGAGCCATGCACTGGAGGATTCTGGTGTCAAGAACATGATGTGGATAGTCCTTCAGGGAAGGACTCAACTGCAGCCAGTGGCACCCTCAGTGTCCCAGGTTGGCCAGGGCTTCTCTCTGCTGATTGGCCTCTGCCTGTCCTCTGAGGACTTGCAGACATGTCCCTTGTGATGATCCTGAGAACCTCCCTGGATCAGCCACATGCTGTGCCAGATGCTGAAGGGTCCTTGTGGCTCCCAATACCTTAGCCTGGGGCTCTGTGTTCATGGAAGGACTTGATATATACGTGCTCACAAGACTCTGATGAAAGATGGAAGCCAGAAATAAAGCCACCCCTCATGACACGGGGAGACAAGCCTGCATTTCTGGTATGTAGGCTCCTTGTGGCTGGTTCTGTGGTTTAGAGTAAGCAGGTGGTGAGCCTGGAAGGCAGCCTTTCCTGGGATCCATGGAACTTGTATGATAGACCGCAGTGAGTTGAGGAGTAAGCAGCCTCTCAAATCAGCCCTAGTTGTCCACCCACAGCCTGAGCTCTGTAATCCTTAAGGCTGTCCCATCATTTCCAGAGGAAAGACACTGAGACATTGGAGGCATGGTGGCTATGTGCCACAGAAGCTTTTAGTGCCTGGGTGACAGGCTAGGACTCCAGCATCTACTTCTAGCTAGAAACATGCCCTTGCCTCTCATCAGCTAGTGACCTGAGCTAAATCATGCAGTCTCCTTGGCCACTCAGTTTCTCCATCTGAACAATGAGCACAGGAGCAGGGCCTCTCTCGGGGCCACTCAGTAATGGAATTGTGCAGACCAGGGCCTGGGCAACTTCAGACCACAGGACTTCCACTGGTCTTGGCCATCAGAACACGTTCTTTACAATCACCAAGCTCCCCTGTCACCACAGTCACAATGTGGAGCCATCGGTATAGTAGGTGCTGCAGATACTGAGCAGATCAACAAAAGAACTCTGTATTTTTGGCAAGTTTCTTTTTCTCCTCCAAAATCTCTCTCGCTCTTCTCCAAAACTTCCTTCTTCCTCTCTCTACCCCTCCCCCTCCCTCTATCTTCACCCATCCCCATCCCTTTCCTTCCCTCCCCTCTTTCTCTGCCCTGGAGCTAACTTTTCTCTAATTTTATTTTTGGCTCTGATCTACACACTTGTGTGTGTGTGTGTGTGTGTGTGTGTGTGTGTGTGTGTTACATTCCCCACCGTCTGTCTCATGCCTCTGTTCGGTTAGCATACAGTAGTGTTCCTGCCAAGTGCCAGCAAGCAGACACCATATCACCCCTTCCTTATAGAGCACTGCTCAGATATCACAGAATGACAATGTGGCACTCTTGTGCCAGCTGCCGCATCATCGATAAGCTGTCTATCAGGAGAGCTGCGATGCTAGGACGGGGGCAGAGAGTCCAAAACCTGCAGAGTGAGGGAAATGGCCTAGATGCAGAGTCAAAGGTCAGAAGGCATCTCCTCTTAGGCCTTCATTTTACCAGTACAGAAACAAACGCACGGGGAAGTGACCAGATGCGCTCCATTCACACAGCCTGCAGCCTGAACTCTCACCCCTCTATGAATTGCCTGTTCTCTTTCAATTGCACCCACTTCAGCCAAAAGTAGATTGCCTAAGTCTACACCAAGCTAAATCCACACTAGCTGTCCATCCCTGGGCAACTCACTTAGCCTATCTGGGCCTCCTGAGAAACACCTGGGTGGAGAATGCCTGCCCCACAGAGCTGCTGAGAAGGCTGATGGAGACAGGGCCTGTGGAAAAATTGTACTGAGGTTTGCATATGTTCTGGGGAAGGGCATACTCACGTACATACAAACATGCATACGTGGTGTGTGTGTGTGTGTGTGTGTGTGTGTGTGTGTGTGGGTGTGTGTGTGTGATATGTGGCTGTAGATATGAGGGAAACTCACCATGGCTTTTACTCTGTCTCTTCCCCTTTATTGTCTGAGCAAGTTCCCTTGTCTAAATGTTCCTGCCTGTGAAATGAGTGTTTCTTCCACTTCATCTTTGGAGTGTGAGGACTAAAGATGATGAATGGTCAATATCCAGCACCCTGCACCCTGCTGATCTTCAATGTTTGGTAATTAGCATTAGATTATTTTAAGGAATAAATAAAACTGTGCGGTGGGAAAAAAAGTAAGTAAAAATGGCTAAGAAGACAGCCACATTCCTCCTTAGACATTGGCCAGCTATGGGAAACAGAACTGTAAATTTCAGCCTTGAGATGTTTTGAGCACCACTGGTCTGCATTCTAGACAGTTCTGTGCATTCCATGGCCCCTGTCCACTCCAGATCCAAAATGCTGTCTCTTCAAGGCAGCTATCTTGGTGACTTTGCAGGAACTGACAAACCTAAGAAAACATACGGCTGGATTCTTGATCTGGGTCCATGGGCCCAGCCACATCCTGTGTGATCATTAAGATTATCCCCCAGGGCGGATGAAAGCCAGTCATTCTTGACACTGCTCACCCACCCCACACTCTTCTCCTGCCTGTTCCACAGTTCTTGTCAACACTGACATAACAGATACCTGCCTGATACAAGGCAAACAACAGAGAACACATGAGTTCAGCAGTGACGGGAGGGAGGAGCCCTCATATGATGGGCTCAGCAGAGAGGAAAGGACCATGTAAAATGTCACATTTTAGCTTCGAATCTGAAGGACAGGGAATAGTGCTAGTGCAATAGTGAGGCCCCCCCCTCAAGGTGGTTTCCAACCAGAGCCCTGAGGTGGGAGAGCATACATATCTCTGGATAAAGAAGGATGGGGCCTAGGATCTATTGAGGGTGAGGAGACTGGCTGGAGGGGCAAGGAAGACAGGTAGGTCTTATCATTTTCATAGGCGCTTATCTGA
Source organism: Acomys percivali (assembly GCA_907169655.1). Lineage (NCBI taxonomy): Eukaryota > Metazoa > Chordata > Mammalia > Rodentia > Muridae > Acomys > Acomys percivali. The sequence continues at coordinate 80,020,456 of OU015748.1, read as the reverse complement.
GTGTGACAGGAATATCATCAAAGTCGGTGGGTTTTTTTCTTCAGAGACATGTAATCTCAAATGCCCAATGATCTTTTCAATTCACTCCTGAAAACACGGCTTACAGAAACACTGTATCTTTTGGCAGTTATTTTGAGGACATGAACTAAAATCCCTATATGTCCAATATAGTAGCCAATTAGTGCCCGTGAGAAGTGATCAGGGCAGCTCGGATCTGAGGTGTGGATTTTCACTTTAAATCTGTGTGTCTATGTTTACCCACTTCCTGTTCCATGTTGAAATTAGAGGCATATATAGGAAGATGCTGTTTTCAGATCCCCTTCTGAGTTTCCTGCAAAAACCATAAATGTAATGTGTGTTCCACAATCTGATTGCTAGGCTGGGTCTCTTGAAAGTGGAATATCTGTATGACAGACAATGAATTTAGTGACCCCCCCTACAGTAGCTCTTGGAAGATAGCTAGCCTGAATGCTGAGAAAGCATGTGGCCTGGACGTTCTGGTGATATTTTTTGGAAGGAGACATATGTCCAATTTAACCCATCCAGTCAGCTAGAACCTATGACTGGTCCACACAACAGTGTACCATCAGCTCTACTGGGCTCTGGAGAAGTCATAAACACTGCTGCACTCTGGATAATTTCTGAGACAGCGATGGTCATCTCCAGGGCACCAAACTTCTCCCGGGGAACAGATGAGACTGAATGTGTAAAGGAAGCTTGCCCTTCACAGGCTGCACAGGAACACGTGGTCCATGAGGCCCATGGTGACTTCCTGATGCACTCAGCAACAGGACCTGTATACTCTCAGATCCAGCATGAGCTGAGTGCTTGACGAGTCATTCTGCTGTGTCGCAAAAGGAAGTCAAGAGGCCATGGAAGCAAGACTTCCCCTCCTCCCTCTCTCAGATTTCCTTCAGAGGAACTGGCTGTGGGGCTGGGGCATGTTTTATGGGTATGACGTCATCATGCTTCCTCTCACAGAGGGAACATCAGGATCGCTGTGGTCACAGACTCATCCCCAAACCTGTCATATGGTTAGGGTGCAGTGGGCCTTTCTCAGTACAGCCTTTTACCCTCATCATAAGAATGACGACTTCCAGCACACAGACTGTCAGCAATGCCATCACTATCTCCCCCTTCCTCTGCTCATGGCTGGAAGAAAGCCCAGCTCAGGCAGCTTCTGGCTGAGGCCCATTGTTCAGAGCAATTTGAGGACAGCACCGGATACTGCTTCCTGCCGTGCTGCGTGGGTTGTGGAAGTGGAGCTCACGTCTGAAGTCAGCAGTGGGTAGTCCCTTCAGTATGGCCACACTTTGGCTCCCTGCGAAGGGCTTGTGTCGAGCAGGGCTAAGTGGTAGAGTCAGGTTCTGTCCTCGCTGGACAGCAGCGGTGGTGGTTTTACCTCAGCTCAGGCTTCTTTCCAGGTGGCTCATAGCCATGGTTAAAGGCTCCTCAGCTTGGATGCTACCCAGATCCTCTAACTTTTCAGGCCTGATCTCTAATTCTTCTGGACTCAGCTCTTACCTCACTCTCAACTGGAGCCGGATGAACACCAGCAAGCATGTCATCTGTCATGCTTTGTATTTTTCTAGAATAGGAGACTGACCCCTTTTGATTCTCAACATGGCACATTTGTCAGTGTGGGTGTGAAGCCTAGAGGCCTATTGCGTACTAGAGAGTCACTTCAGTTGTGGTGTGTATTTATTGAACACCTACAAAGTGTCAAGTGCTAAGGTGGACCACATGGACAACAGACAACCTCAAGTATCTGGGAAAGTACAATTCACAGATAATGGGCCAGTGCAGAAGAAAGACTCAAAGCACACCATTGTTTATGATTCTGCTCATTGAAGAACAAACAATCATCCAATGAAATATAGGTATTGTGGCTGGAACAGGGTCAAAGGGTCATCCTGCAACGTCTCCAGGTCATCATTTCTCAGCACCTGCTCACCTGCTCATGTACTGTGGGTCTGCCCCTGGCCAGATTAGCCCCTGGATGCAGGCCAAGTGGGACGTTACCCTAAGCAGGGATCCTACACATATACGAAGTGTAAGAAGTCTTATTTAAGTTGGAGGACTATTAGTTTTGGGCTCACAGTTGTCAATTCATACTTCTTGCCCCTCTCTCCCTGTTTCCTCAGCCTGGAACTCCTGGCGGATGTTCAGTATGCTTTTGGACTCCCATTCTACTCTGCCTACCAGGGCCAGTTCTCAGCGGAGGAGCAGAGCCTTTCCCTGAAAGTCATGCAGTACTTCTCCAACTTCATCAGATCAGGGTATGCAGCCCACTGCTCTCCTGAATCCGGTCATGTGCTCCTTCCCATTCCCAAAGCTGAGTCCAAGGTCCCCAGTTTTTATCATTCACTCACGCTGGCACAGAAGCTACAGTTCTCTGTTACCCTCGCCCTGCCTTGGTCCCATTGTTTCTAACCAATAATCTTTGTGTGGATAGACCATTTTTCAAAAGCTTCCACCTTGAGTCCTTTCTTGCTCAGACACACTGATAGCAATGGGGCAAAGTTGCTTTAGTTTCTGTACTGTTGACACCTGGGACCAGCTATCCTGTAGGATATTGACAGTGTCCCTGGCCTCTGTCCACTAGTCACTAACAGTGGATGTTTGCTTTACATAGCTATGGAAAAATGCCTGATCAACATCATATAGGAGGAAAGGTTTATTTGAGGTCTTAGTTCCAGAGAGTTTACCCTTGTTTGCTTTCCCTAATGGAAAGTATATCATGGCAGCAGAGGTGTCTGAGAGGAGCTTCTCTAGCTTATGGAAGACAGAAAAAAGATAGAGAGAAGGGAGGTGAGGAGTGACAAGGCACCTGATACTCTCTGAGTCCACTGACCATTGACCTGTTTCCTCCAGGGAGGATTCACCTTCTAAAGACCCAAAACGTCTCATGATAGCCCGACCAGCTGGGAACCAGGCATTCAACACATGAACTAGTGGGGAACATTGTACATGCAAAACTGAGTACCCAATCCTGTTCTAGCTACGAAAATCAAAAATGCCTCTGGAAGCCAGGCATGATAGCACTACCTGTCACCCCAGACCACAGGCTGAGGCAGGAGGATTGGGATTCCCAGGCTAGCCTAATCTATATAGAAAGACCCTGTCTAAAAAAAAATAGAAATTTTAAAGAAACTTTCACAGCATTGCCAAGTGTTCCCTGGAGGACAGACCAATGGGAAGAGAGCTATTCCATGCCCCAAGGGTGTCCTGATGCCAGCTGTGGTGAGTCATCCTGGCATACTGGAGCTCCCACCTCATTCCCAGCAGCCTCTGGTCCAACCATGTGGTACACCACTTCCCAGATGTGCTGTTCCTCCCCACTCCTGGCAGTTTCTGTATTTCTTCTATCTCTTTGCATTTTCTACAAACTCTTATAGTTCCCCAGGGAAGAAAGAAACATCCTGGCACAGCTACAAGTTACTAACAACCTCAAACATAAAAGCAAGTGCACTTCAAAGAAGAGCAAATAAAGCTTGATGACGTTTGCTGTGGATGTTGACTGGAAAGGGACTTTTTTCCCATTAGTGCTTTAGAAAATGTTTTTCCAAGGAATCAGCAGGCACACAGAACTTCAAACCATTCAGATGAGCTAGGTGAAGTTGCTCTGAGGAGTGGGTGATCTGTGCCAAGGCAGGTAGTAAGGAATTACTCTTGCTGTGAGTATGGGGGCTGGTAGGGTTGGGGATCAGTTTTAATGAGTAAAATGAACAGTAATGGAGGCATTTGGAATAGAGAGAGCATGGTGTCCTTAAGGCACATCCAGAAGAGTACACAAATGACTGACCCGAGTGTCCATCTTTCTTGGAAGTAGAGAAACTACCATCTTTCTAACATGAAACCTTTCTACATGTTTACCTTGGCTGATGTCTGCATCCAGGTTCACGCAGCCTGAAGGAGGATATTCACTTTTCCCTGGGATGCTTTGGGGAAAAAAGTTCAGAATGCCAGTTTTCTCCTCACGAGTACAGAGTGAATTGTGAGAAAGGAGATCTTAACATGTTTTAGATTCTCAACACTGCTGGAGATTCTGAGGCCAAATGACTCTGTTGACAAAACAAACTGTCATGGAACCCTATAGCCTGGAGGTGCATCTGATGTCCAGATACCTCTGGGAGGCTATGATGCCTCTTTTATGGGTCCTTAGTCTATGGGTTGCAAGGTGGCCTCTGACCCCACCTTCTTATCCAGAGCTTGAATAAGCAAGAGCCCTTCAGAAACTGGAGTGGCATCCAGATCAAAAGACGCCAGAGTAGAAGAGGGTAGCACAGCCTCCTAAGCATTCAGAAAGACAGGGCCACAATAAGTCTTGAGTAGTGTCACAGAGACATGAAGTGGCTATGACCTATCAGCGGGGATTTCAGAGGGCCTGTGTGGCCCAGGGCTTTATAATACCCATCTGGGGTCTCAGCTAGAAGCTAGACCAAATGACTTTTCACCTGGAGCTCGAAGTTGCATGATTTGCTCTTGTAGACCAGAGCAAGTAGGATGTGATACCAAATGTTAAAAAAGATGTATTTCCCTCAGAGAGATGACTTTCTTCTCCTTTCCCCAGAAATCCCAACTACCCACATGAGTTCTCCAGGAAGGTAGCTGAGTTTGCAGCACCATGGCCTGACTTTGTCCCCAGACCTGGAGAAGAGAGCTACAAGGAGTTCAGCACCCAGCTTCCTAACCGCCGGGGCCTCAAACAAGCTGACTGCTCCTTCTGGTCCAAGTACATCCAGGCTCTGAAGGACGCAGGTAGCAGTGTCCTGGTGGACAAGAATTTGGGAGTGGTGTTGGGCTCAGTACTTACTGATTAGCTGTGTGTTGGCTTACACTCCATATATGGAGACCACCAGGTCACTGGGTGCTGGAGGCACAGCCCCTTTTCATGAGGTACTTACAGCCCCAAGACTCTTGCTGCCAAGAGTGCCCTGTTCTTATGGGGGAGATGAGAGGAGCAAGGGTAAAATTCAAGGAGAGGACACTGGACAAAAGGAGGGAATGGAATATGAAGGTTGGGAGATAAATGGCAGATGGTTTCTAGCCAGTAGCACTGGTGCAGGAAGAGAAGTATCTTTAAGTTCTTTAGCCCTTGTAAGGCTTCATGGAAATTCTCCAAGAAAGAAAGGTGAGGTACAAGATGGCATTCCTACCACCTACCTCCTACTGCTGGGTTTAAAGGGTAAAATTGGACCATAGTGCCAAACAATATGATATCCGGGGCTGGAGAGATGGCTCAGCCATTAAAGGCTAGGCTCACAACAAAACAGCCAAACAATCAAGAAAAAAAAAAAAAAAAAAACAGTATGCTATCCTTCAGAAATTTCCATGAGAGTAAGAAAACAAATGGCACAACCTAGTGAGTGTCCCTCCTCTTTCCTGTCACCGGGGGGGGTGGACTCAAGGGCCTGAGAGGTTCCCAGAAGAGGGATGATTTGGGGGAGAGTCAGGGAGCCATTTCAGCAGGCAGAGAGGGAGAGGCAGAACATCAGAGAAGAGATCTTTGTCTAAAGTGTTGTAGACTCTCAACTCTGCTTTTGCTTCAAGACCACAAGAGTGCCATGACATCTTCAAGTATAGCTGTGCCCACAGCACATGCCCGCAACCTGGAAATGAATCTGATATCTCTGGGGCATCATTAGGGAATAAACCTGGGACTGGTGTCTCTTACCAGAGGATCGATTCTAGATCAAGCTACCTTTTCTGTTTCAGATGGAGCCAAGGATGCACAGTTAAACCAGAGTGAAGAGGAAGGCTTGGCAGTGGGACTGGGGCTGGAAGAAGACGTCTCAGGCTCCCTGGAACTTGGCCCCAAGAGCTACAGTAAATGACCAGCCTGCAACCTCCTACCCACTCTGCCTGTTCCATCCCAAACTGCCTGTCTGGTGATTTTACTGCAAGCATTTGCTTCCAATAAAGTGTCTGCATACAACAGAGTGTTTCTTGCTGACACTACACCAGGTCTTTTCGATGTTTGGATCCCAAGTGACTGGGTTGTCAACAATGTTTGTAGAGCAACCACCCTGTCCCTCCAAGAGAGGAAGTCAGGCAAACAATAAACAGTGCCACAGAAAATGGGGCTCTATCAAAGGCATGGGCTCCAGAAAGGCAGTCTCATCTAAGTGAAAGAATGTTCCAGAATGTAAATAGAAGAACAACTAGGTCTATGGCTGCAGTATAACAAGAGACAAGGCAGTCTGAACCCATGTATGATGGTAGAGACGGATGGAGGAGGAGGTAGAACTGAAGAGACTTTGATTGCATGTAAGAAAGAGTGGGTGCTGGGAAGCAGTATCACCAAGCTCCAGGAGAAGCACCTCATTTCTTCTTAACCTCCCTAAAGGGGCACTGGTGAGAGTACAACTTTCCCTCCCTCCCTTTCCCCCTCAACACACACACACACACACACAGAGAGAGAGAGAGAGAGAGAGAGAGAGAGAGAGAGAGAGAGAGAGAGAGAGAGAGAGAGAGAGAGAGAGAGGGGGGGGGGGGGGGGGGGGCGGAGCTAAGTTGGAGCAGGTGGAATTCATTAACACTCTTTGTCATTTACATGGCACATCATAAAATGTGTTCATACCCGTCATCTCACTTAAGCTCAGATCAAACTCAATGATGCTTTGCAGATTGGATGGGGCACAGCAAGGTTAGCAGGGTGTTTGGATTCATAAAAGAGTAAGGGAAGGAGATGGAGTCTAACTAGTCCCATGCTTTAGTGGGACTCTGCCGCAGACAGCCCAGTATGTATATATGCCTTAGAGCAAGTCCTTTGGTGCAGTGCATCCCAACCGTGGCTTTACGTTAGATTTACCTGGGTTTTTTTGCAACCCCCAGTACCATGGATATACCAAGACCCCCGTGTCAGGGATGAATTAGGTCGTTTCAGGGGGAAAGACCCAGATATTCAGAGGCATCAGTGTACCCGGGAATGTCTACCCCTCTCACTCTCACCAGCCTTCAGTTTCTTTGTACACTGAGTCACCAAAATGCTTGTCACGTTAGGTGTCAAAGAGCAAATCTTAACAACTGTGTTATTCAGAAACCAGCAAATTGATGAGTCAGTGAACTGACATCCTGAAAGTCTAACTTCTCTCACCTCCAGCCAGCAGGAGATATAGGGAGAAGGGAGAGCTGGAGACAAAGGCAAGTGTTTGCTCTAGAGTTCAGTCACCCTCCTTCAGGAGACTGGTCATGCCTCTGTCTCCCTTGCCTGTTGTCATCCACTGTACTCTTTCCTCATTTGCCAGGGCTCAGATGCCTCTTGAAATGTTGTATTACTGTAGTCCTCTTCCAGGGGCATCTGAGTTGGGAAAATAACTAGAACAAATGACCCCTTAATGGGGAACTGCCAAGCCATGCATAAGATGTATGTATAAATTCCTTCCTACAACATAAAGTATTCAGGTGAGACTGTGTCTCTGGGGCCTGTGCCCTTGATGGGGGCTCAATTTTTCTGTGCCACTGTTTACTGTTTTACCTGGCATTCTCTCCCAAAGGGACAGGTCTCTTGTTTTCCCAGCACTCAGCACAGGGCCCGGTGCAGGATAGGTACTCCTTATAACTCGGAATAGGACAGTTCCAACATTGGATGGGTCAGTTACACTTTTGGAGTTAGCAACATGTACCAAGGCATAAAATAGAAGCAGTTTTAATTTCTTCACAACTTCTCATTTGCCCATTTGCAACGGACATAATAATGTGCCCCCCCAAATCCCTGACAGTCTACTCCCTGGAACTTAAGGCAGCATGTAGAGTTGCCAGCTGTCCTTACACAGCCAAGAATTACCTATGGGGATCCACTATCATCTTAAGAGCCATTCAAAGTAGGCTGAGAAGGCAGGAGAGATAATCCGAGAGAGCGTGGAAAAAACTTGCCTTCGCATTGCTGCCTTTTAAGATGGAGGGAGCGAGATATGGACAAAGAAATGTGTGAAGCTTCTAGAGACTGGGAAAAGCAAGGGGATGATACCCCCCAGGGCCTCCAGAATGGAATACACCCTGATGACATGGTTTCAGCCTACTGGCGACTCATGTTGAGTTTCTGACATTCAGAACTGTAAAGCAATGGACCTGAAAGTTGGTAGTAATTGTTACGGCAGCCATTGAAAGCCAATGCACCATTATGCCCTCTCAATATATATCTTCTCCTGCCTTTGACCAAGCCACAGGCGTAGCTAGCTCATTGTTTGCCTGATAATAAAATGTCCACTGTAGCTCAATATTGAAACTCCAGATCCACCAGCCCCTGAAGATGGATGGCTCCCAATCTGCCACCTGGTTGGATGGGGGGGGATAAGCACTTTGACTGCCCCCATGAGGCCTGCGTGTGTGTGTGTGTGTGTGTGTGTGTGTGTGTGTGTGTGTGTGTGTGTGTGTGTGTGTGTTTGGGCACTGCAGGATGGCATCTGCTATTTTATTCCCATTCTTTACAACGTGAGGCAGAAAACATTCTGCTACAATGCTAACGTTTGCTTGGCAGATTGTCCTGCCGAGCGGCTGTGGGAGCTAGTGCATGGGACCAGGGAAGCGTGAAGCAGTGTTCCCATGCCTTTGAAGTTAATGGTGGCTCTTGGCTACCTCCGATGTACCAGTCCATGAGAAAGAGAAAGAGAACAGCCAGGCACCTGGTCGACCTATGGGAGATGCTGCAGAGCTGGGAGCTCCAGACTTCCCACCATGCAGTTTCTCAGGAACTGGTGTCATGGAGATTGTGTCACCCAACCCTATGAGCAGAGAGAACAAGACTGTATATCTCAGTGAGGCAAGCAAATGTAAGGAAGAGCTTATCCACCTGTTATTCCACTTGGCTTGAACTATGGGCACACCCCTCTCAATGTGCCTAGCAACCTGTCATCAATCACAGGTCCCACAGCTGCATAGCACTGCCTGGGTACCTGCTTTACACTATGGAAATAAACAACCCTCACCACAATTTCTCTGTAACTCCCTATTTCTAGTGGAACACATTGCAGAAACTGGCATGGTATGCATATGCAAGAAGGCAAAACTGTGTCCCCAACTGTTTAGGGAGACCCAGCTATTTATCATTTGATCGCTGTGCATAATGTGTGTGTGTGTGTGTTTGTGTGTGTGTGTGTGTGTGTGTGTATTACTAAAATAGGATGTATTATGGAAGAAACATGCTCAGCAGAGAAAGATCACATGACCCAATCTGTGAAGAACCATCCAAGCTATGCCTCCCCCCCCAACCAAACTTCTCCTCCTCCTGAACACCAAAAAAGGAAACTTCAAACTGCATTTGAGGCCTGTTGTCACTCTTGACAGTGTATTTTCAGATCTGTACCATCGCTTTGCTTTTGCATAGTTTTGTGCTACTTTGCAATCTGTGTGGCCATTTCTTCCATTCTTGAATAAAAAGCAGTAAACCTGGAAACACCCTAGCCAGCCCCTGACTACCTCTGGTATGATCAGCTGAGTGCTGAGGGTCTCTTGAACCCTGCTTTTCCTCTGAAAAGTTCAGGGAGGTCACAGAACACCCCCAGGTTAGGTTCACACAGAGGTCATTAAGAATGGGGATTGTCTATGAAGAACTAGAGTGACTGTCAGGCTGGAGCAAGAAGGACGTGTGGACATTTGCTGGAAGTCAGGTACATCCCATTTCCTTCTAGAGGAAAGTTCCATGAGGTAAGTGATCTCTTTTAAAGGAATTGTGCGACATCCCTGCAGGGGCCTTCTATCCCTCCGCAAAAGAGGCAGTAGATATGCGGGATCTTGGGACTCCCTGTATCTTCCCCAAAGCTGGGAAGGATGGCTCTTCTCAGGTTATCCTAGTCCATATGTGACTATAGCAGGACCAGGTTAAGAGTGTAGAGCCCCAAACCACTGCAGTAATCAAGGACAATACAAGCAGTAAACATCAAACCCCTACTCAGATCTAGCCAATGGACAGGTCATTCTCCACAGTTGAGTGGAGGGCGGAGACTGAGTCTGACATGAACTCTGGTGCCCAATATTTGACCACTTCCTCTTGGTGGGGAGGGCTAGTGGCACTCAGAGAAAGAATAAGCAAACTACCAAGATGAGACTTGATAGCCTATGACCATATAGTGCGGGAGGAGGTCTCCCTCAGTCATAGACCAAGGGAAGGGGAATAGGGTGAAAGCGGGAGGGAGGGAGGACCAGGAGGATATAAGTGATGGGATAACAACTGAGTTGTAATCTGAATAAATTAATTAAAATTCAAAAATAAATAAATAAAATCATTACCACCAAAAAAATAAATAAATAAAATACAAATAAAAAAGAGTGTGGAGCCCAAATGCCTCATTAAAAACAAAGATTCCTAATGGGGCCTAGTGGTGAAATCTGTAATCACCGGTCCTTAGGAAGCTCCAAGGCAGGAGGATCACAGGTTTACATGTAATTCACACATCTACAGTTCTGAATGAATAACACCTCTGGGTAGCTGGCCTCTTACCAGCTATAAATCCACCTTCAGGTGATCTCTTTCCCCAGTTCCTGCCTGACTCCAGTCACCCATGGTTCTCCACAGCACAAATGCCCTGTCCTCTGTTACACAAGTCTCTCTGGTTTCCTTCTAGGAAATGTGATGGTCCGTCCGACATGTGCCACCCGCCTCTTATACCTCCACTAGCTGGGCAGCAGCAGAACTTGCAGTTCCTCCTTGCGTCACTTCTATAGCTCTGAACAGGACCTTCTCTTAGCTTCCTTGCTTTGCTAACAGTTTCCTGTGGAAACGATAAGCTGCCCAGCCCCTTACCCACAGCCTCCCCCTTCCCCCCCACTCCCATGGCCTTGTCCCTAGCCTCCCTCTCATTCTGATTAGCCATACTCTATTTCGTCTTGTCCTGGGATCTCAGATAGGTCTTCCAGGGTCTGTGCATCCTGTCCTATGCCTGAAAACCGGTTAGTCCCACTAGTCCCCAGCAAATCTTTGTATTGACCGTAGGCCAAACAACGTGTGGGAATCACCCACCATATCACATTCTCTTAGTAAGTCTCAGAGCAACTTTTCTGTCGGGCATGTTACAGCAGAGTCTAAATGCAATTTAACATAACCAACTTCCCTCTTTTCTTCTTCCTACCCTTAACAGCCTTACACCACCCACCCAGGGTAAGACTGTAGAGCCTAAAAGGTGTGTCTGACCAGAGCTCTATGGGCCATATGCACCCCATATAGCTCTAAGTGTGACCCAAAACATGGCGATGAAAACATCCTGCTGAAGTGTCCCAAAGATAAACACCCCTGGAAGTTATTCCTGTCTCCATTGTGACCACGAGAGCTGGTACTCTGGCCTTCAGAGGCAAGATAGCATACGATGGTTAGTAGAGAGACAGAGCCCAGAGCAAGGGGCTCAGAAGCAAGCATGGCTACAGTGGCAACTCTTAGATTCTACCAAAATGTCACTGAGACTGGGGCTGTGTGCCTCTCAAAGTGAAGTGGGGTCCAGTGCTTGTCCAAAACCTTTGCCGGTCCTCCATGGTAACCACTGAGATTGTCTCAGACTTCTTGTACCTCGCTGGATCTCTCTTTCCTATGAATGGAACTCAGAGTTCCCCAGTGTTTGTTCCCATATATTTGCATTGGCTATAATTGTATGTCCAACCATATATGGGCAGAGTGAGGAAGAAAGGACTCATATCTCCTCCTGGAGGCACTGACTCCACTATAGCTCTGTCTGAGAACATGGAGCCAGAGGAAAAGCTGGTCTATGTGGGCAAATATCAGAGGAAGATAAACCTAATTAAGAAAAGCCAGGTCTCTAGATCAAGCAGACTGTATACCTATGCCATATGGCTAAGCAGGCAGCAAGTACAGCTACACATGACATGAGCTGTCTAGACCAGGTAGGTCCTGGAAGATCAGGAGAATATCTTGCCAAAGTCTCAGTTCAGGGTCCAAATGTAAAACATATCTTTTATTTGCCTGACTTAATTGTAGTGTCAGAGGCTTACTGGCTCTGTCTGCTAACCTAGGCCTAGTCCTGGAAGCCTCTAATCTAATCTAGGCATAGATTGTTGTCAGCCTCTGAATCTTACTGCTTGCTGAATAAACTCAGCCATTCTAGCTCTTTCTGGGTTCAGCACAGCTGTTCTGGTGCAAACTCCTCTCCAAGCTGACTGATTGAATCTGGCTTCTCTCATTTTCTCACTGAATTGTTCCACTTGGCCTCAAGCTAATGCTAGCAGTCTGTTCTAGTCTTCTGGCTCCTTCTCATTCTGTGCCTCATTCTGTCTTCACCTGGGTCTAGCTTGTTCTCGCTTAAACCTGTCTCTGTAAAACTCTCCTGGTTTAAAAAAAAACTGCCTCTGAATTCCACAAATTGAACTGCTGTGAACTCAACTCCACTGCGTGGCCTCTCAACTCACTGACTCAACTGAAGTTCTGAACAGAACTGACTAGAACTCAGAGATCTTCATGCCTCTATCTCCTGAGTGCTGGGATTAAAGGCATGTTCTACCACACCTGGACCCAAGCTTTTCTTTACCTGAAACTTGCTCTACCCTAGGCTGACCTTGAATTTAGAGATCTGCTTGCCTCTGTCTCCTGTGATTAAAGGTGTGTCTGCATTCCTGCTGGATCACACAGACCTAGAAGGTCTTTGGATGTGATCCCTTGCCAGAGTAGGCATGTTCTGAATTAAAATCCTGCTACATCCAAATGTGCTAATGTCTGCCTCTGTTTTGGATCCTTCCTCACTGTGGCCTGGACTCTGAAGCCAGACCCTGAAGCTTCCTGCCACTGTATGCTAGAAGTTATCTAGCCTCTTGGCCTGCTTTGAGAGACATGCATCTCCACCCATCATGGGTGCTCTGAAGAGGAAAGAAACTCTCCCAGAGAAGAAGTATGTGGAGGGGCAAGCACACTGCAGCTGCTCAGGAGGAAAATGGCAGGTTTGCATCAGGGGACTCTCCCAGCATGCAACATTTCCCACCAGAGTTTGTTAATGTGAGCACTACATCTCTTGGCTTCTTCTGCCATCTGCATGAAGAACTTCATTTGTCCCAGGATCTCTAAAAGTTTATCATCTGCCAAGTGAATCCTACAGCTCATTGCCCTTTGAAGGACAAGCTATAAATAAACCAAGTCATTAAAAAGAGGAAGAACTGCACCTGGACACTGAGAACATGTAAATTTGACCCAGGCAGACTTCTGAAATCACAGTCTGGTGAGCCCCGATGTCTCCCCCTGGCTTCTAAAGAACCCTGAGCCTCCAGGATGGAGACTGCAAGCCACCAGTGTCCCATGCATTGGAGCTAGAAATCCCATGTGTGATCATAACCATAGGCTGTGGTGAATCACAAGTCTTTGGCCGTGATCAACCTCCCATTCTGAACAAAGAAATATAGTGACTTGTAATGAGGAAGGTCTAGAGGTGGCATCAATGGTAAGGGACATTTTTGGAAGATATGTCTGTCTCTATGGAACTTTCCTCATATGGCTTTTGTGACTGCTGGGGTTACTTTAGGCAACGCAGCATTACCATTCAAGACATCAGAGGCTGCTTGGCTCTGCAATGCAATGCGTACACACTGTGATTTAAACAGATTTAGAAGAAAAGCTATGCTATAGACAATGCCCACATTTTAAATTTTTTCTTTCCTTAAAACCTATCAACAACATAATATGTTGCACGCCAGTCATGTTCGCTCACACATGAAACAATTGGGTGATTCAGAAATAAATTTCTAAGTCTCTCAAGTCTGTATGGATTATAGACGAAAAGGCTATACCTTTGACAAAATTCCTGCCTAAGGAGCAGACTTTAGCTCCCCCCCCCCTCCGCAAAGAGAAAAATAGTGAGTAAAGGCTGAGTTGATTAATAATGCTTTGTTTGCATATGGCTGCGTGACGTTGTGTCATGTATCTCATGTGGGCATGGAGAGATTTTCCTTATGAGATCATGATTTTGCAGTCTGGGAAGACATATTTGGGAATGGCAGAAATGACTCTCTAAGTAGTAGGCATGGGTGACAAAGTGTCTCTCTTTTTGGCTTCTGTGCCTTTTGTCTTGTCAGACTTTGTCTCTATGACCAATCTGAGAAATCTCCACCCAAGCTATGTTTTAAGTCTCCAGTGCCCAGAGGCATTCTACAAGAATGGTGGTGGCTGAGAGCAGAGGCCACACCACACCACTGACCTTTCGCATTCTTCTAACTGGTAACTCATGACAGAGCCAAGAGGAACTGGTGATGTCGTCGCCTGGTGGCCTTGCTCATATCGGTGACATCATCTGCCATTTAGTTGGGTGGCTCAAGCCAGTACAGTGCAGAGCAGAATTTCTAGAAGCCTTCCTGTGCCTTCTGCTGAGAGCTATGCCATCTGGCCTCAGCCTCCAGGAAGGTAGCAGGATCACGTGAGAGGCTCCATAGCTGCCTATGGGGCAGCTAGCAGGAGTCAAGCCCAGGCCTGCAGGCCTCAGGCATCCCAGGCCTGCTCTGCCTGATTGCCTCTTGCCACTCTGCAATGGAGGTAGAGTCTAGATCTACTACATCTCTAGGGACTTATAGGAGTTCCTCAAGGTCCATCCTGATGGCTTCCAGCAGCCCTTCATGCCTAGCACTCACTTTACTACACTACCAGGAAGGATCCCCAACTTGGCACCACCTCTGCAACCAGTGGACCAGTGTGTAGTTCCTAACAGCTAGTCCTGAAAGAGCCTGTTCCTGTCCCTCCTTACACCACAATGACATCTAGATCAGATGCCTTACATAGATGCTTGGGCACAGCTCTTGTGCCACATGACTAGGCTCAAAGCTTTCAGCATTATGACCTTGGGCAGGAGTCTAGTGAATTTTTTGGTACTGGGTTAAATGTTTGTCCCTTCAGTCATTTTATGTGACAAGACAATAAACAATTGTATGCAGAAGACTGCCACACAGTGTCTGTCATGATTTGGCCCTGAGAGGATTTTGCCTACTGATGTGTCTGGCCAAGCAGCTTCCTATTCCTTCCTGACTCTGAGACCTTCTCCTCAAGGACTCCCCCAGAATGCTCTGCCCACCTCTCCGGCATCAGCTTCTCTGTGAGAAAGAGAGGGAGGAAGAACAGGTCTGTGTTAAGGCCAGCTGAGTCTCATCTTCTCCCTGATGACAGGAAGCTCTTAAGAATGAGGTAATGGAAACTAGACGCTGTGTCTTGGTTAACGGGGCCATCTGATTGGGTTTGACCACAGCTCTTTCTATACCATCATGAATCCAAAACTTTGGCCTGCTTCTAAAGGAAGGGGAAAACAATGGCCTGTGCTTTTAGGCACATAAAACCACAACCAGAAGATCTGACCCGGTCTTGGTTTGTTTTTATGTCAGCTTGGCACAACCTAGTCACGCCTGCAGAAACAGAGTTGGGGCTGATCTTTCTGAGGAGCCGATAGGATGTCTAACCACAGGCCAGTGCTCAGGGGCCTTTGTTTATTATGCTGGTTAGTTTTAACTGTCAAGTTGACATAATCTAGAATCACCTGGGAAGAAAGTCTCAATGTGGAAATATACAGATCTGGTTGCGTTGCAGGTGTGTCTGTGGAGACTGCCTGAATTGATTGATATAAGAATCTTAATTGATATAAGAAGAGCACAGCCCACTATGGGCAACACCATTCCCTAGGCTGGGCTCTGAACTGTATAAAAGTGAAGAGAACTACTAAGCAAGCAAGCAGCATGCATGCGTGAGTTTCTTTCTGCTCTTGATTGTGGATGTTATGTGACCAATTGCTTGGGCTATTTGAGTATCCTTGTTAGGTGACCTCCTGCATACTTGCTTGTAGTCCTGAGCTTGATGTCCCACAAATGATGTACTGTAGCCAAACCGACCCTTCCCTCTCTCATGTTGCATCTTCTGCCTTCTTCCTGGAAGGCCTTGCCCTTGATTCCTTCCCTCACTCTCTGCTCAGACTTGCTGTTCAGATCAACTCTTACTAAGGAACAAGGTTATGAACACAGCCCACAGAGCATCAGGAAACTGCGAACGTATACTAGATCATTCTGATTTCTTAGCCTGCCTGTTTCAGGCTCAGTGTCTCACCAGCTTGTGAAATGTAGAGAGAACTAATTCATCGCCTCTGTCTCTTAGTCCAGATCCTGGATCTTACCTTTCCCCCTAAGCACATTAGGAAAAGGAAAAAAGAAAGAAAGAACTTGTTTTATCTTCTCAGATATCTAGTGTATTCTTATGACCTGAGTAGGGCAAGCCAGAGATGTTTGGAAGTTTGCTTTTCCAACCTCAAAGGCCCATTAAGACATGTTTATAGAGAAACAATTGCACAAATTTCCATCTAGTTCCAACAGGAAGTTTCAGAGGGTTTGAGATGATAGCAATTCTTCACTGTGCTTTGGTAAATTCCTGTGCTTATTTCCTGGCCCTCTGCAACTGTGATGTTGCCCATGTACAGCAGAGTTTCCATGGTGCGTGGCTTCTTACTGATACATAGAACCATATGATGGAGAGGATGAGGGAGTGAATATACTGCATGTATTGGGACAGAGAGTTATTCAGATTGTGGATCATTTGAGTATGTTTGTATGTGCAGTGTTTGTGCATATGCCTGTGTGTGTGTATATGTAGTGTGTGTGCCTATGTGTGTGTATGTGTAGTGTGTGTATGCATATGCATGTGTGTGGTGTGATATGTGAGTGCAGGCATATATGCATGTGTGTGTGATGTGTGTGTGGTGTGATCTATAAGTATATGTGTTGTGATGTATATGTGTGTGTGCATGCATGTGTATGAGATGTGTGTGTTTTGATACGTATGTATTTGTGTGTGTGTGTGCATGTGTGCCAGTGTGTAGTGTGTGTGTGTCTGTGTATACAGATGTACTCCTTGTGCTGGTAAGGGTGTGTGTGTGTGTGTGTGTATGTGTGTGTGTGTGTGTGTGCAAGTATATATGAATGTACTCCTTGTGCTGGTGGGAATGTGTGTGTGTGTGTGTGTGTGTGTATACACGTGTATATGGATGCACTCCTCGTGCTGGCGGGAATGTGTATGCATGTGCTGGGGTTGAGGTGGTATGTCGTTGTGTTTATGCAGGCCAGAGCCAGAGGTCCTGTGGAGTGTGGGAGAGGAAGAAATTGGTGTATGATTTAAGATTTCTCAGCCTGTCTCTTGCCAAGTGGTTTCCTCTGAAGCTCAGAATCAGCCCATATGGCCTGGGGTGGAAAATACCACTGTGGGCAGCCAGCCCCTGACTCATTCCGAAAGCCTGCAGGCTGCTGCTTACTACTGTGCGTCCCACACTCAAATCCCATCTGCCCTGCCTCCAGACTGTTCCTTTGAGGACCCGTATTCCTCTGGTAAAGCTCGGAAGGGAATGTGGAGACCCCTGAGCACATGTCTCCTCTAGCCTCTTTCTCCCCTGCCTGGTCTCTCCTATGGACCATAACCGACTCTGTTTTCAAGGACCTTCCGAACTACAAACTCCCTTCCTACTCCCAGGGGCCCCTGGGAAGTATCTTCAAAGTCCTGTGGTGCTATCTCTTTTCTTTCTTCTTTCTTCTTTCTCTCCCTCCCTTCCTGTTCTACTTGTTTATCCTTGGGTGACATGTCGCTTCAGAGCCCTGTAGAAATGGCAATTTCACCTCCAGAGACAAACTGAAAACAAAATTAAGACTTTGTGTCAGTGCGTGTTGGTGGGACCTTGGAAGCGAACCCATGACCTGATGCCCAAGACTCTACCCATGCCACTTTGAAAGGATATCCTGCCTCAGGTGAGTAAAATTCGGAGAAAAAAAATGTACACTTTCAAAAGGACAGTCTTTCCTTCATGGGCCTCACCACATTCATCGCTCCTTCCCTTCCCTTCGTCAACTGTGATGACAGTGGGGGAGGCCCACATCCAGGGGACTTCCCCACTGTTTCCATGTTGTATGAGTATTTCCTGTGAGATAGCACAGTGAGGATGAGTGGGGAAAGGAGTGGATACTCTGTTTTTGCTTCCAGACGAAGGGATTAAATGAGTTGTAACTCCGTGTCTACATTTCAGTGCAGTGTAATATTTTTATTTTTTAAAAAAAGATAATCAATGTCTACACCCCAGGCACCTCTACAACTGATCTTCTACCCAGGCAGGGAAGGCGGGCATGAAATAAGATTCCCAAGCCTTGGAAGCATTGATCCAGAAGGGTCACCATGTGTAGGCAGCCATTTTGGCTATGTTACAGACAGCCGATCTGTCGCCTTGTCCTCCATCTTTCTGCATCCTATGGAGTCTCTAAAAGGACCACCCACTTTGAGATCCTGCCCACTGTGGGTGACCCTTGACATACAAAGATTGTATCTCACCTGCAGGAGCTTGTCCTGGGATCTGGGACTTGCGTTCACAATGCACAGATTCTGTAGGTGTCAGAAGAATCGGCACTGACATTCCACTGAAGTGTGGGCCAGCCACTGCCATATTTATAGCTGATAGGCAAAGTGACGCACTGCCATCTGCTGACAGTCACTATGCTTCTTCTACTAGTGGTGGCTATTGCCCGTGAGGGGAATCCCTCCCCCCCCCCCTGCACACGTCCCACACATCGACAGTACTCACACTCATTGCTGCATTCACAACCTACTACCCCCAGACACCCACAGAAAACAGATCCCCCCCACCCTGGTACTACAGTTTCTTCTAAGCAGCATAAATGACCATTTCTACCTACCATCTCATCTTCTAGAATTTGCCAAATGATGAGTATAGGCCAAGAGAAACCTGCTGCTGGTGTTCAGCCACTGTAGTTCTCCCCTCTTAGCCCTTTGTTCTTCCTGGGCCCTGTCCTCCCACTCTCATTTGTCCTGGGGTCAGCAAGAAACAAGTATCCTGCTGAGTTCCAGCAATGCCTCGTGGAAGAATCAGAATAACTGAGGCTGCCCTCCCACACAGTGCTGGGGGGTTCCTCCAAGGAACCAGTGCTGGATAAAGCTGGGCACCCACTTGTCAACTATGATTCCTAAGTC
Organism: Acomys percivali; assembly: GCA_907169655.1. Lineage (NCBI taxonomy): Eukaryota > Metazoa > Chordata > Mammalia > Rodentia > Muridae > Acomys > Acomys percivali. The sequence continues at coordinate 80,001,537 of OU015748.1, read as the reverse complement.
CCAGAAGAAACATTCTGATTCATTAGCACACAGGATTATGAGCCATGCATGCAGTCAGCAGACATTCAGAGACTGAATGTGAAGTCTGTTTTACCCTTCTCTCCATTTTCTCAGGTAATTAAAAATATAACCAACCCATTTGGCGACAACTGAAGTAGTGCGGCCCATGAAGGAGATTCTCCCCCATCTTCTAAAATGACATCTGAATGCTAAGGTCACAAGGTACAGAATTGCCTTAGTTTCTTTTCCTCTTGATGGGATTAAATACCCCAAGGAATCAACTTAAAGGAGAATGGGTTTATTCTGGCTTACAGTTCAAGGGCACGGTCCACAACATTAGGGAAGCTGAGGTGTCGGGAGCTTGAAGCAAAGAACAGTGAGTGCACACTGCTCCTCAACTCCTCATCTGCATTCACATTGTCCAAAAGCCCAAGCAGGGAGCCATCCCACCCATCATTAAAACAGGCCTTATATTAATTAACATTATCAAGATAATTCCCTACAGTAGTGGATCCCGACCTTCCTAATGCTGCGACCCTTAATGCAGTTCCTCATGCTGTGGTGACCCCCAACCAAAAGGTATTTCATTGCTACTTCACAACTGTCATTTTGCTACTGTTATGGATCATAATGTAAATGTATGAAATGCGGGGTATCTGGTAACCCCTGTGATAGGGAGTTTGACATCCCCCCCACAAAGGGTCTAGGATCACAGGTTGAGAACCACTGGCTGCAGGCATGCCCCATGTCCATCTTTTAGATGATTCTAGATTCTCTCAGCGTCACAGATGTGGCGTACATGAATGGCTCATGTCCCCATTGCCCCATCCTTCTCCAGTGGCAGGACCTGGTGGAATGGCAGGAGAGGTCTGTGTGTGCTGGGCTCCTTCAGGACAGGCAAAGGAGGAGCTGGGCTGCAACCCAGCTCTCTGCCATTCTTCTCTGGACTGCTATAAGAAACCGAATGATGGCTTGCTAAACTTGGAATACCCCTAAAAGACTAATGTGTTCTATATAGATTACTCTCCATTGGGATTCTGGGTAATTGCAGGAAGTTGCTGAGGAAGAGGGCTGTTTCTCCATGTGTGTGGTGGCTACTAGCCATTGGATAGGAATGTAAGCGCTAAAGAAGATAGTCTGGGTGTGTTAGGCACAGTGAATTCTTTGACTCAGGGAAGTCAGGGTGTGATGCAAGCCTTCAAGACCAGGTCGGAGACATCAGCATCACAACCATATTTTACTGAAGGGCCTTATGGTTTCTTTACCCATGTTCATTACCTTTTTTTAAATATAAAAGTCACATAATTCCTTATGTGAATTGTTAAGTATAAAGGTAGTACAAATGCAAAATCCATAGCCCCTCCAGCTTGCTGTAAAATAACCACTGTAAGTATTGTAACAAATGTTCGCCTGGCCTTTCCTCTCCTTATGTGGGTGTGTGTATGTTTATGAAACTTTGCTAATTCTTTACATACATTTTACATCCTTTCTTTGTTTGTTTTCTCACATCTGTTTCCATGAGCTGTTTCAATTTTCTACTAAGACGTCAGTGATGCCACCAAAGAAGTTGAAACTGAAACTTTAAAAAAAAAAAAGTATATTTTTCTCAAAAGATACATTATGTGCTAGGCACTGAGTGTTTAATTTTTTTATTTATTCACTTTATATCCCAATCATAGCCCCATACCTCCTCACTTCCCGGTCCCACCCTCCATCCCTCTCCCCCATCATCCTCCCCTATTCCTCAAAGAAGGGGAGCCCCACTTCCAATCCACCCCAGCTCATCAGGTAGCATCAGGACTGAGCTTGTTCTCTTCCCCTGTGGCCTGGCAAGGCAGTCATGCCAGAGAGAAGTGATCAAAAAGCTGTCAAGAGAGTAGTTGTCAGAGAAAGCTCCCACTCCCTTTACCAGATGACACACATGAAGCTTAAGTTTCCCAATGGCTAAATCTTTGCAGAGGGCCCAGGTCCAGTCCATGCACCTGGGTGATTCTTAAATCTCAGCAAGTCCCTCTGGGCCCTGGTTAGTTGGCTCTGTTGGTCTTCTTGTGCAGCTCCTTTCTCTTCCAGGTCCTTTTATCCTTCCTCCTACTTTGTCACAACAGTCCCTACACATTGCTCAGTGTTTCGCTGTGAGTCTCAGCATCTGTTTCAAAGTGCTGCTAGGTGGTAGCAAGAGCCATAGAGACTGAAGAGATCACCCTCTAGCCAGACAAGTCTCCTAGTAGAGGGAGGAGAACACCAACTCACCCATAAAACTTTCAACCCCAAACTCACTCTGCCTACAAGATGTGCAGGGATAAAGATAGAACAAGTAGAATAGAGATTGAGGGAATGTCCAATCAATGCCTGACCCTACCCAAGACCCACCCCATGGGAGAGAGCCAACCCCTGACCCTATTAATGATACTTTACTATGCTTGCAGACAGAAGCCTAGCAGTGTTTAACATACTTTATCCCTTATCCCTTTCAAAAGAAGAATGTCCTACTTTTTCTCTTATTTTCTGAATCAGGAAACTAATGTTTGGATTAATATAAATTGTGGAAATAAAAGTGAAATTGATGGGACTGGAAAGATGGTTCATCAGTTGCTGCTGTTGCAGAGGACCAGATAGGTTTAATTCCCAGTAAGATGGCTGACAACCTTGTAACTACCTGACTCACAGGATTCAGGAGATCCATTGCCCATTTCTGGCCACTGTGGGCTCTTACCACACAGGTATACACAGATACACACAACACACACACAATAATAATAATAATAATAATAATAATAATAATAATAATAATAATAATAATAATAATAATGTCTTTTAAAAGAATATTTTAGAAACTGAATTAGTGCATGTGATTCCAGAAGTCAAAATCTTAACCTCTCTCCTTTCTTTCTCTCCTCTCCTCCTCCCTCTTTCCCCTCTCTCTCTCTCTCTCTCTCTCTCTCTCTCTCTCTCTCTCTCTCTC
>OU015748.1:79962910-79989823 GCA_907169655.1 Acomys percivali | reverse complement strand
TTTCTTTCTTTCTTTCTTTCTTTCTTTCTTTCTTTCTTTCTTTCTTTTTTAGGCTGTGCTTTCTTTATCTCCTTCTTGGTCAGCTCCCAGATCTTCTTTCACTTTTGGTCACATTTATTCACAGCTTCTCCCTTGCAGTCAGCATGTGTCAAACATGTTAGCCAAAGTGCTGGGTCCTTGGAAGGTTTCAAGTGAATAAAAAAAGACATATTCAGAAGTCGATGAAATGAGGAAACTGGGAGGGAGAGGGTGTGTATGCAGGGGGAACGAGGGTGAAGATCAGATGTGGGGAGAATGGGGGTTGAGAGGTAAGAAGACTGAGAGAGAGAAGGGAAACAGGGTAAGGGGAAATCTCTGTCACAAGTGGAGACCTGGGTAGGCTCCTGGGAGGATATGGGGTGACTCCAGATGAAACTCCTAGACATGGGGTCTAAAGTGGCCCCCTCATAGCCAAGCAGGACTTCCAGTGGTGGGAGGGGACACTAACCTACTCACAAAACCTTCTACCCAAAATTTACCCTGCCTACAAGATGTGCAGGGATAAAGATGGAACAGAGATTGAGGGAAGGGCTGATGACTAGCTCAACCCAAGCCCCACCTCATGGAGAGAATGAGCCCTTGACACTATTAATGATGCTCTGCTATACTTGCAGAAGGAGCATAGCATAACTGTCCTCTAAAAGGTTCCATCCAGCAGTGGATCGAAACAAATATTGAGACTCACAGCCAACCTTTAGGCGGAACTTGAGGAGTCTTGTGGAAGAGTAGGGGAAAGGTAGAAGGACCTAGAGAGGACAGGAACTCCACAAGAAGACCAACAGAGTCAACTAACTTAGGTCCAAGGGGGCTTATAGAGACTGATGCACTAACCCAAGAGCATGCATGGACTGCCTTATGCCCCTGGCACATAAGTGGCTAATCGGTACCTTGGTTTCTATGTGGGTCCCCTAGCAAGTGGAGCTGGGGCCTGTCTTTGACATGGACTCTGTGGTCTGCTTTTAGATCACTCACCCCTAGCTGGGCTACCGAGACTGGCTTCAGTGGAAGAGGATGTGCCAGAGTGAGGTAGTACTGGGTGTTCCCTTTTCTGAGGAGAGGAAGAAGGGGAAGAAGGGTAGAAGGTGGGAGGGTGGGAATGGGAGGAGAGGATACAGGGGATTGGCTTCAGGAGAGAGATAGGGAGAGAGAGAGGGGTGGGGAGGGAGAGAATAGCCAAGTGGGAACAGGAAAAAGATAAGTAATTGGTCACATAATTAACCTAATTACATATAATTTTAATTTTATAATAAGAAAACATTCTAATATAAAAAAATATTAAGGCAAGGCAAACTCTATGGAGATTTGGAGTGAGCAGAGAGAAGGCTCAATGCCAACTACAGCAAACAGTTCCTATCATTATCCAACCTCTTTACATAGACTTCCTTTATTTCTTCCTTCATATTTTCCTATGCAGTTTTTAGTGAGTTTTTATTATCTTTATATCTTTTTATCTTTATCTTTATATTTCTGTACAGTGTGTTTTTATCATATTCAACCTTCCCTGACCCTTCCCAGATGCATGCCCCTTCCCTACTCAGCAACTTACAGTCTTCTTTTTTTCTTTTTCAAGTCCAATCTATGATGTATTTTGGAGTGTGTGGCCTTCCGCTGGAGCTTAGCCATCTTGCTAGAGGCTACATTCTTAAGAAAGATTGACTCTTCCTTGCTCAGAAGCTATCAATTGACAATATCTCCTCAGCTAAGTGTAGAACTCTGTGCCCACCTTTCCTCTTCTTGCTGGGGGTGTTGTGGCTTGAGCTTGCACATTTCTTGTGTGAGCCATCACAACCTTTCAGACATCATGTGAGCAGCTGCCTAGCTGTGTCTAGAAGAACAAAGTTCCAAAACAGACTCTGCTGTATGGGTACACTCTGCCCTGCCACACCCCCTCCACATTCAGTTGTTTCCTCCAGTGGGGCTGTAAGCCTGTGTATCCCTGTGGGATTGAACAAGGTGGGCAGTGACCTGAATCCTCCTCACCTCACATGGATATGGACACTTCTCACTACCACCTGTCTCTTTAGCTGAAGCGAAGCCTCTGGCTCATCCCACCTCACTAGTGCTTCCTCCTCAGTCTTTTGCTATTGCTCTTTTCTATTTTTAATTTATGATTTTACAGTGAGCATTTTGGTTATCGGTTCCTAAATAGAAAGCACAGGAAGGGAGGCTTTCAGACCCTCAAGCCTGCCCCTGGGACGCACCTCTTCCAACAAAGATGCACCTCATAATCCTTCCCAAAAAGTTCCGTAAACTGAGACTAAGTATTTAAACATATGAGCCTATGGAGCCCATTCTCGTTCAAACGACCACATTGCACTCCCCAGTTCCCATAGGTTCATGGTCATAGCATAAAGAAAAATGCATTCAACCCAACTTCAAAAGTCCCCATGGTCTTTTAGAGTTTCAACACATTTAAGGTACAAAGTCTTTTCTGAGAATCAAGGTAATCTCCTAATGGAAAGCCTATATAAAATCAAAAAACAAACCACATACTTCTAACATACAATGACACAAAATATATATTTCCATCCCAAATAGGAGGAATTGGACATATTGAGGAAATACCATATCACTGAAAGACTGAAATCCAGAAGAGTAAATTAAAAAATGTTAGTCCACCCTGAGTGAGAATATGACCACTAACAAACAAAACAAAACAAAAAACAAAAACAAAAAAATCACTAACACAATACCACAATTTTGAGCCAAAATTGAAGCAACCTTTAATTAAATACTGGCCAGGATGATGGACTCTGACCAGGTCCATTACTGGGTTCCCAGACAATGGCAACGAATTTATCTATTCCAGGGTGGGGAGGGGATGTGCACATGTGGAGGCCAGACGTTGATGTCCAGAGTCACATTTAGCAGAGGCTTAAAATGGCAAACCTACAAGGACCAATCAGAGGCAAGCATATATCCGACCTGACGTCCTTCCTGCTTGCATACCTCCTGCCCACATCCAATCAGGGGCAGGCATACATACTGATGTGCCTCCCACCAGCATGTGATCAAGCATCTCCATTGTAGTTGAGTCAAACAAACTTGTTTAGGAGAGGAAAACACTTAGTTTGTTATCTTATGTGAACAATAGCCTCCACTAGCTCAGGGAATATCTGTACATGGGCAAGAAGCTAACAGGTTAGAGGCATTTTTTTCACTCCTCTCTTAGGCACTTAAAGTATAACTTTGGCTGTCACACAGTCTGATGTGAAAGGGTTTAGATGGCTCTAACCTTCCTTCATAGCTAGTTCCACTCCTTGTCACCAACTGTCCTTGGCAGAGAGGCCATGCCTCTGGCACCTGTAACACCTTGTGATCACTAATGCAATCCATGCTTCACTTCCTTGGCTTCATGCAATGGCTTCTCAGGACCTCTTGGCCTCTCTGGGCTTTCATGCAAGCATTTCCCAGCTATACATCTGTGCTCTAACACTCTCATTGATGATTGAGGAAGATTCCATGTGCCCATTATTTGTGTGTCCTTCATAATTCTGTCACAGAACCATTTGGACAGCATTGCCAATTTCAGCCATCTTTCTGAGATGGATCCTGGTCCCACTGAATGACATTTGCAACAACTTTCATCTGTTGTTGATTTTTGGGAGCAGAAGTTTCCTTTCACATGTTGCAAGGTTAACTGGGTAGGCTTTTGGCTTGAGGGCACCCTGCCCTTAATTTTCAGGGTAAACTAGCCCTCACCTTAATATCCTTATCTCTTTCAGTGCACGCCTTGGCTCCTATATTAAGTCTCTTTTTGTTCTTTTTCTCTCCAAGGTGTTCATTTTGTGGTTCTTTTTCCCTATTGCCTCTTTTAATTGGAGTTCCACATAAGACTGATCACTAATAACCAGGTGACAGAATCAATATTAGGCTGTCTTGAAATCTCCTCCTCAAAATAAATTAGTCCATTATTTTTCAATGTAGGCCCAAGAAAAATCCTTAGGAAATAGAAAGCAGTCACATTTTTATTTTCTCAAAACATTACAAAAAGAGCCTCTGGCCCAGATGTTGTTAAAGTCCTTGCTCCTCGCTGAAGCCCCTTGAGCTGGGCCTCCACAGCCCACAGAGCTCTCAGCACTACTATCTTCCAAGCTCCTACTAGGACAACCTGGTAAGCAGCCCTGCTTACGACATCCAACTTTCTAACTCCAGAGTCCCAGAGTCTTTCACATTCCTCCAAAGGCCACATTTTTCATAGCAATACCTCACTCCTGGTCTTAGTTACTTTTCTGTTGCTGTGATTGGACACCATGACCAAGGAAATTTATAAGAGAAAGCATTTAATTGGCCTTATGGTTTCAGAGGGTTACAGTCCACGACAGAGGAATGAAGATATGATGATGAGTAGCAGTTGACAGGAGGCTGACGGAATGACATGAGGCTGTTGAAGCCTCATCGCTGTCCCCTATGACATACCTTCTCTAACAAAGACATAGTTCCTAATCTTTCCAAGACATTTCTACCAACAGATGCCCAGGTATCCAAACATGTGAAGGGGACTATTCTCATTCAAACCACCACAGCATCTACGTTGCTGCTGCTGCTGCTGCTGCTGCTGCTACTGCCCCTGACATCCTTGACTGCCATCATTTACCCTCTTTAGCCCTCAGGAATTCTCTAGCCTTCAGCATAAGACTGAGACCACTCAGCCATCCAGCCTCATAGACTGAGCAGCTACTGAGTTCTTGGCTTCTCCAGCATGTAGGGGCACCTGGAAGGCCTAGGCTTACCATGTAAAGCAATCTAATAAACCCCCATGTGATGTGTATTCATCCTAGCTGTTTGTCTCCTCTAGGGAATCTTGACTAACACATGAATGCTGGATTCCATCTGTGCCCAGCAAACCTGTCACACTGTGTGTAACGCAGCTCCTGTCAATTTCTTTATCTTCTTGCTGTACACTCTCACTACATGGGGGCTTTTCTCCACTCAAGATCAGGCCTGTTCTATGTCTGCGTTGTCCAAAGCCCTCTTCCTCCTGATATCTCTGTTCTGTCTCCGGGCTCAGGAACAACTCAAGTGTCCACAGTTCTGGATGACCTTCCGTGAACTTGGCTGACCTTGCTGCCTTGGGGTCATGTACCACAATAGCTTGACTTCCCCTGTGGTAGCATTGACCAGACCTGACATCATCTTGCTTGGTAAGGTGGGTATTTATTATTTGAGTTTCATCTCTGAGAGCAGATCCAGTTTGTGTTGGGTCCTGTTGAGTCCTCAATGATGAAAGAAGTTGGTTGGCGGTAACACATGCCTTTAATCCCAGTACTTGGGAGGTAGAGGCAGGTGGATCACTGTGAGTTCCAGACCAGCCTCGTCTATAGATTGAGTTCCAGGAAAGCCAATCTTACTCACAGACAAACCCTGACTCAAAGAGAGGGAGAGGGAAGCAAGGAAGGAGAGAGGGAGGGAGAGAGGGAGATGGGAGTGCCTGGTACCTAGTAGGAATACAGTGCATTCCAGGAACTGATTGCTGCTAACTACATATCCCGTTACAGTGACGTTGATTATTCAATAAGATGTGAACTTTATATTCTAGCTCTACTCTGCATTTGCTAGGTGATTTGCTCAGCCTACATATTCTTTTTTGACAAAATGAGAATAGAAGCCCTTCCTTTGGGTGTCAAAGATAATTAGAGTTGAAAGCCCAACTTGTTGAGCACTGTGAATCGCCACATTTAAGCTTTCCAGCAGCTTCTGTTCATGGTTTCTAGAGATGAGAACACTGAATCTCAGAGCAGTTGATTAACACCCAGAAAAATCGCAAATAACTCATGGTGTCAGAGTAGGATGGGATCCCACGTCTGTCTGTCTGCTACTCATTAATAGTATTACTTAGCCCCACCCCACCCCCACCCCGATGTCCTTTTGCCTTCAGTTCCCACTTGGCTGTGAATGTAAGCTTGGAATCCAACCTCCTCATCAATTTGGTCCAAGCCTGTCTTAGCCTCAGGCTTTCATCTGTGAGATGAATAAGTGGTCTAGACAGTACATTTGAGCCTGGGTTCCACCTCAGGGCCACGTGTATGAACAAGGCTGACACTGGTTTGCATCACATTCCTGAGATGTCTGTTCATCACTCACAATGGGGAAGCAACCCCGCCAGGATCTGAGAAACAGGAGGCTAGAGAGATGGAAGCTGAGGCCTGCTATGGGCTTGGGGAGTCTCTAATTAGCCTCAAGCTTGTCCTCACAGGCAGGCATGGATCTTCCATTATCTCTGAAATTGCACATGGCCTGCAAGTGAGCTCACACTGGTGAACCACAGGAAGGACATAAAATCAGCTCGGGTTTCTCAGCACGTGTGAGCCACAGGAGAGAGCTGCCTCAGGCTTGACAGGAGAATACAAAGGCTGGGAAGAGAGTGGTCTTCAGGGTTAGGCAGACCTCAGCCTTGACTCTAGTGAGCTGGAGAGGGCAGCAGCAGGGGAGGAAGGCAGTGGTCTTTCCCAGGGGTAGGGGCAGTGTGGGCAGGCTAGTGATGCCAGATGCGGATATGGCCTAGTGTAGGCACCAAAGTTCCTCACCCAGGACCCCATCTTGCTAATCTGATGTATCTTCCACCCAGACCTGAGCACTCAATCTCTAATAAGTTAGGGTCCTGATCATCTACTGGATATTACAGTGAATTTGTTAAAGGTCTAGTTGGCACCAGCATTAATTAATTAACTCATTCACTCATCCTAACATGTAATCTCCACTGAGTTCCTGTAATGTGCTTTGCTCTGAAACAGTGGAAACAGTGAAGGCCCTCCCTCCTGAAGTACGGGATCAGACAAGGAGAAGGACCACCATCATGACATAAAGTGTGTGTGTGTAAGGTTTATGGATTTCAGTAAAGAGGCTGCAGGGAGGGGGACTACTGCTCTTGATGCACAATCTGCCCGGCTGTGTGGCTGGCATCTTAACAAAGCTGGATAGGAAATGGCTTTGCAAGGCACTTGAGGATGATATTGTAATCTTGAGAAATAAGGAGACTTTTAGATCAGAGCTTCTAGAAATAAAAATGGATCCATGGTGGAGGTGTGGAGAAAATAGAAGAGAGAGGGATGAGAAACAAGAGAGGGTAGAGGTGTTTTGTTTGTGCTTATGAAGCAAATTAAGCTGCATAGTGGTCTGTCTGTCTGTCTGTCTGTCTCTCTCTGAAACAGACACACACAAAAAGACAAAGACATAGAGAGACAAAAAAGACAGAGACATAGAGAGATAGAGAAACTTGGAGACCACACCTAGACAGCATGGGGAACACAGAGCAAAACTTGGAGGGCAAGGTGACTGCGGGGGCAATATCTCTAGCTGGACAAGAGTTTTTCAGAATGGACACTTTCTCCCAATTGAGACTCAGTGTCTGACCACAGTCATGTTCTCTGTCCCTTACCTGCTATTGTGTCTTAGGACAGTAAGCAGGCATGCTTGGTCAGTTCCTGCTGTCAGGGCTAGTGCCTTAACAGTCTCTGGCTGGGGGGGGGGGGGGGGGGGGGGGGGGGGAAGGGGAAGAACATGTCTGGTTCTTTCTCTTCTAAGGACAGTGGCGTGGGATTTAGGGCCCAACTTCAATCCAAGATGATTTTGAAGACCCTAAACTAATAACATCTACCAGAGCCCCATTTCCAAGTTGAGATGCTTTGATGCTTCCTGAGGCTCCTTCCAGATGGACATAGATTTGGGGGTGCATGATGCACCCCATCCAGAAGATAAGCTCAGGGATGCATCTTCAGGCTGAGGGGCAAGGTGTTTGGGGTGCTGGAGAGAATAGGGAACAGGAAAGAACTGTAAGCAACTGTTTGTTTGTGCCAGAAAAAATACTGGGATAAAAGACTAAAAAAACAAACTTACCCCAAGTCAAGCCCAGTGAACCAGCGGGTTTATTGTGGTCACTTACAGAAGCCTGGGGGACTCAAAAAGCAGCTGCATCACTAAAGGCCTCATCCTGGCATGGATGGTGACTCAAGAAAGCTACATTCCTGGAACTCCCAGCATGGCTTGCCAATGGCCTCTGAGGACCTGAATCTCCCCCTCCTCAGCAGTTGTCACTGCTTACATAACTGTGGGGAGGCGCCTTGTGACTTTGTGAGCTTCCAGCACTTTGTAGTCAGTTGCATAGGCTGCTGCTCTCTCCTTTAGGAGGGTGTGTTTCAAATCAAGAAAATGGCTCGCTACCCAACAAGAGGACAGGAGGACCTAGGGCCAGCATCATGCTAGCAGAGGGGTCAGCAGAGGACATATGCCTATGGGCTTCTAGAAAGAACATGAGAGATTTTTATCAAGACCCATTGCTCAGGCAGCAGGGGAAGGTTTGAGCAGAGGGGAGTTACAGGAATTGCAGAGGGAGGTGTCGGCTGCTCTGACCTCCATAGGCACTCCAGGAGTCAACAAAGTACCACATGCACAAGCAACGGGCCAAGGGTATCACCCAGCACATAGCACAGTGTAGAGCCTATGGCTTCCCAGCTGCAATCATTGTTTCCTTCTGTGGAGTAAACAGATCCAGAAACACATGGTGCTGGCTTCACCCACATGAACAGCAGCAGCCTGGAGCACTTGCAAGAGCTCTAAGTTGTGCTTTGAAGCTCTGGGCCAAGCCAAGGGGGAGAGAAAAAAAAATCATCAAAAGGAGCATCCTTCTTGCCACCTTGATACAGCCGGTGTCTCCCCATGCACCAGCCTCCTTCGCTCCTGTCATGAAGGTGCATGAAGAGAGGGCAACGCAGGTTCTAGAAGGATACATCTGAAACTCTTTAATGTGGTAGGTGGTGCCTGGCTACTGAGCTTCTGTAGAGAGAAGCTGGGGCGGGAGAGGGGCGAGTGAAAGAGAATAAAGATGGCATCCAAAAACCTCTAGAAAGATCAGAGGGACAACAGGGCCTTACTCTCTACAGGAAGGCTTTGCAAGTGATATAAATCTCACATGCTTTGGGCTCTAATGGAACTGGCTCCAGATTCTAAGCCTACCAGAACTGGAAAGTTGGAAGCAAGCTGTTTCCAATGAGAGGGGCTGGCTCGCTATACACAAGACAACGCGCAGCTGTTTCTCACCAGGCTCCCACAGAAGGCACCAAAATATATAGGCCATAATGTCCTACATAAATAATGAATCTGAAGAAATTCTCAAAAAAAACCCACCTTTTTGTATCAATTTTGATTGCTTGAGAGGGTTATCTATTACAATATACATTAAGTACAATAAAGGAATTAAAATATATATGATCAACTATGTCTCTTCTAGTTTGCAAAAGTGCATGAGAACAGAAGGTATTGCTGCACACCTTTCCATAGTTCAATAGTGCTTTGCTTAAACCAGACTACTGAATTTTAAATTTTATTTTACCAATTAATTTTCTAAGGAAAAAGGTAACAGGTAAAATGCTTCCCTTGGCTGGTAAATCATATATTCTTTCCTATGGTAGAATTAGTGAAATTTTCCTGTGTCTTTTGAGTTACATATAGAATGACTGACATCTAGTTAATGTAATATTAAATTTAATAAGAGTATATCATTAAATAAGACAATACCTGTTGTGGGGAAGAAATTCAACACAACAGCATGGTAGATATGTATGTACTATACATGATATGTAGAAAAATTCTTTTTTTTAGATTTATTTATTATATATACAATGCACATTAGATCACATTATAGATGGTTGTGAGCCACCATGCGGTTGCTGAGAATTGAACTCAGGACCTCTGGAAGAACAGACAGTGCTCTTAACCACTGAGCCATCTCTCCAGCCTCCATCTAGAAGAATTCTTAAAGCCTCTCAAAATATAACAGCACTCGTCCTTGAGAATTAAGTCTATGTATATATTTTTATTTCTTTGAAATAAAAGTAAGAAGTTGGGGTATGGCTCAGTGGTAGAGAGTTTGTCTATTTTGTATAGTGCCCTGGTTTTAATCAACATAACTGTGAAAAGATAAAATTGACCAACAGGAGCTTAGAGATTGCTTAGTGGTTAAGGAGGCTTCTTCTTTCAGGGGACCAAAGTTGGGCTCTGAGCACCCACACTGGGCAGCTTACAACCACTCATAGCCCCAACTCTAGGGCTCCAATTCTTCCTTCTGCCCACCACCGTCAGAGCACTCATATACACGTATGACAAAGAAAAATACATAGGCCTGTAGGCACAAACACAAAAGTTGGAATTAAAAGTAACCGCAGTCTCCATGTGCCAACCTGTGGCTGGACTTTCTAAATATCTTAGTATGTTTTCCATAAAAACTCATGGTGTCCAAGTTGTGTAATTTTCATTACAGATGGGGAACTGATGAAGCTCAGAGAAGAGGGATCAAAAAAAAAAAAAAAGTAGAAGGCTTATCTAACCCAGATCTGGAAGAGAGAAGACAGGCAGTATTGTGACCCAGGGTAAGTACAGGCTGGGGACAGTGTGGGATGGCTGCCCACACAGAGCCAGACCTGCCAGAGAGTCTGCAGAAGCAAGGGGATCAGATACCTCCACAGCCAGAGGCTGCCAGCCAGCCAAACCAGAAGCTGTCCCCAAGTGCCCTCAACTAAGGAAGGAGCTAGAGGCCAAGGTGGCAGGAAGCTTAAGAAGTAGAATGTCCCTCAGAGAGTGAGTCCAAGCCTTCATTTTACAGAACAGGAAAATGAGGCCTGCAGAGGAGAGGACACAGAGGGACACACAGTAAAGGAGTGGGAGAGTGAGAAAACTCACACACTTTGAGGGGCACAAGGACGACACATTGGACAAGGTGCACAGGTCATTGCTCACCACCAGGTCATTATTGCTCACATAGCACCACTTAAAGGTATATCAAGACTCCAATCTCTTGAGCTTTAGGCCCAGTTCTTCCCACATCTCCAAGTTCTCTGAGGCCAGTGGAAGACAGACTTGGCCTTGCCCTGCCATCCTTATGGCTCACAAACTCAAAAGCTGTGCTTCAGACATCCCAAATCTCAGTCTCCTTCCTCAGTTTCTCACCCACTTAATCAGTATCTGTCCATCCATCTAGCCATTTGTCCAAATACCCTTCCATCCTCTTATCTATCCATCCATCCACACATCTACCCATCTGTCCCACAGCCAGCCAGCCAGCCAGCCAACCAGCCAGCCATCTTTTTAACTTATTTTCTCTTTTTGTCTTTGAAAATGTTTATTACATTTATTCTCTTGCTTTTGGAGTGAGTCGTGTACACTATTGTGCTCATGTGGAGATCAGAAGACAACATGTGGAGGCCGGTCATCTCACTCATTCTACCAAGTGGGTCCTCGGAATCGAACCCTGGTTTTCAGGCTTGGCAGCAAGCTCCCTTACACGCTGAGCCAGCCATCTCACTAAAGCTTCTGTTCTCTTTGCTTTCTCTTTTCTCCTTCCCAGTCCCTCTTGACTTTTTAATTCAATACGTAATCGAATGTAGGCCAGACACTTAGCTCAGAGACCATAAAGAACAAAGTCCCCCAAGTAGCATACAATCTTTGGGGGAGAATTGATTGCATGTACAGATAACTTCGTTTCACAAAGCACATGTGTGCTTTCCACATTCTAGTGGGAAGGGCCCGAGGATCTGTGGTGGGAAAGATGAGCTCTCTGGCTGGGGCCAAACGAGGGGTCTATACTGAGCAAATCCTGGATGTGGGCAGGCTTAGTCATTCTGAGGAGGGTTGTGTGGGGTGTGGACACAGTCCCTGGATGCAGATCTGCCTTGAGTGTCAATGCCAAATCTGTGACCTCTGTCACTTCTACATCATAGCACTCCATTCGGACATGCACTGCTGCTGCAGTCCAGATGAGCACACCACTTGGCAGCTGGAGCAGCCCTCACCTCCACTCACCACTTTGCTTGGGAAGATGGAGATTTTTCCCACAGATACTGGACCCTGATTCCTCAACAGCCCTCCAGATTTCTCTGACCTCCCTGGGCACTCATGAGTCTACACCCAAGGAACAGGGATATAGCAAAGCCCTCTCCCCAACTTCTGTCCATTCTCCCCAGCCCTGCCATCCTCCTCTATCTCCTCACTTTATCGTGTGTGTGCCTTCATCTCTTTCACTGCCACCACTCAAAACTCCACAGTACCCCAGTCACCTGGAGGATGGACCCACTCCCATCCTGACATCTTCTCTTTCTGCGTGGGCCTCCTCATCACTGCCCCTCACGTGTTTCTGAGCTCCAGCCTCTTCACCAACTACACTCCCTGTTGTCAATGCTCTCCCAGCCATGTCCCTTCCCCACAGCATCTATATGGAACATTCCAAACCATCTGACTATACGCCTTTTTTGCTGACCCCCTTTCAGCGTTATCTCAGTAGGGCAGCACAGGCTTTCACAGGGTAACAAGTGTTTAGGAGAACCTTGCACTCCAGAGTACTCCATCAGGATGAAGTCTTTGAAATCCCACAAACATACCATGCCATATCTGCCTGAGCCTCTAATCTTCCTTCCACACAGAAAGATCAGCTCTTTCCTACTGTCTAAGTAAATCCTATTCATAAGCTCTCATCCACCTCTGACCTCAACCAGCTCCACTCAGGCTGAATGAAATCCCTGCCCCCATGTGTCCATATTTCTTTGGGCTTGAATCAACTACAACCATAGTGGCTTTTTGTCTATAGGCTAATGCCCTTAGAGGTCAAGCCTATAGCTAATAGGCCACAGAGATCCAAACTTCTTCCTGTGTCTGGCATACAATAGGTACTTAATTGACAAGGGTAGAATCTCTTTCTACAACACTTGGAGAGCTAGAAAGCAGATAAAGAGCAGGTTCTGGAAATTTCTCTACCCCTGGGTAGCCAGGAATCTGGGACTCATGGCTTAAAATGTCTCTGTATCTCACTTACCATGTATTAAAAATGGAGCTGGTGTGAGAAAAGTGTTTTGTTCTGTCATGAAGATTAATAAAGTAACATGTGCAAGGGGTCTTAAATGGCACCTAGTATGTACAGCAAGCTCAGAAAATCTTTGGTTCTATTGTAACAGGACAATTGTATTCTTCCTCTCCTCCTAAAGTTGGAATCTTCTCATATCCCTTTACCTAGAGACCAAACTCTTATTTGTTCTCTATGGTCTACCTAGGTTTTTGTTCATTTGCTTGCTTGCTTTCTCATTGACACAGGAGATCTCTGGTTTCTTGTTTGCCTTTGGAGCCTTTCTATATCAGCTCAGGCCTGGATCCTGGCTGAGCCCACAGGCACCCATGGAATAAATATGACTCATTTTACCCACGTGCCAGTAAGGGGCAAGTAGGGGTGAGCATCTCAGTCACTGAGTGAAGAGAGAAGGATAGGAAAAGTCACATTGTTTCGGCGTGGTGACGTCATTGCCTCTCCCTGTGCCCTGCCCGGCTGGGAAGTACTCCCAAATGATGTAGTGCCCACAGACACAACTCCACAGAGTGTCACTCCACAGAAGAATGAGAAGGAATTCCATCCTGATCTTGTCCAAGATTCCCAGACAATCTTGACAGGAAGACTCTGCACTGCGGGGAAGGATTGTCTGGCTCTCACAGCCTCCGGAGTGTGTGAAACCCAATGCTCCTGCCAGATAAGAAAAAAAAATCATATCTGCATCCAGCTGGCCACATCGGTGCCAAGGGGAAGATCACTTGTCACAGACCTGCTCTTTGTCCATGCCACATGCTCCCTGTGCTCTGTGAGAGACCCAATAGATGCCTGACCTCCCCCAACCCCAACATGCACTCTTCCAGACTGAGTCACACCATATCTGGCTCTGCCTGTCCCTCCATGCATCTACTTCCTGTGCTTGGGGAAATGTGAGCTGATGATAGATTTAAGGAAATCTGGCCATGGAATCAGAGCCCAGCTGCTAAGACACCCTTGAGTCAGCCTGATTTTTAAGGGTCTGAAGGTAAGAATGAGCTACAGCTGGGTGTGTTGCAGCTGAGGACTGAGGCTTTCCTCATAGGACCAGGTAACGGCAGGCCCTCAGCAAGTACCATTCACAGTGGGCACCAACAGTGCACCAGGAACAAGGTATTGGTGATGCCAGTGGGCATTTTGGAATAACTAAAGGTATGAGTGAGCTAAAGGTGCCTTCTCTACTTCTCTGAAAAAGAAGAATGGCAGGAGTGGGGAATGGGGGTGGTATTGGGGGAAGAGGAGAGCAGAGGCTAGCATCAGGCTGTAAAGTGATTAAATAAATTCAGGGGGGAAAGATGGGGGCCTCAGATCCATCTCTGTGGGTAACCAGATTTCTGATATGGGCGGAACAGTGTCCTCTATAAGATACACATGATGAAAGTCCTAACCACATGACTTAGGTTTCTATTACTGTCATAACACACCACTGGCACAAGATACTTGGAGAGGAAAGGGTTTATTTCACCTTAAAGCGAACAGTCTTTACTGAAATAAAATGGAGGAAGAAACTCAAGCGGAGCCATAGAGGAATGCTGCTTACTGGCTTGCTCCTTATGGCTTGCTCAACCTGCTTTCTTATACAACCCAGGACTATTTTTCCAGGAATGGCACTGCCTACAATGAATGGACTGGGCCCTTCCACCTCTACCATTAACCAAGAAAGTGTCCCACAGACTTGCCTATAGACCACTGTGATGGAGGAACTTTCTCAACTGCAGTTCATAATTCCACGGTGACTAACTTTTGTCCAGCTGACATAGAAGGAAAAAAAAACTAGTTAGTACAACTCATAATTTCAGGGTATGGCAGGATCTGGGGACAGGCATTTCAAGATTTCAGTAAAATGGTATCATAGGGACTGGTCCTAATGCCAATGTACCTCTTAAGACAAGGCACACCCAGAGGAAAGATCTAAGAAGACACAGGAAGACAATGATTACCAAGGCAAGAAGAGAGCAGGCCCTGCTGACACCTGGATCGTGGACTCAAGGTCCTCAGACTATTATAGAATAAACTTCTGTCATTTGGACCAATAAAATTCTCAGTATTTTTCACAGATGCTCAGAAAAACCAGTACTCCCTCTGTCTACCCTCCCCCACCATTCCTGGTGCCTACAACAGGACATCTCATCTCCCCCACAGAAGAAGCTCCTCCCTCTTCTTTCTGTGGTCAATTCCTGAATTGCTCTTTTGTCACTCACAAATAGTAGCAGAGGGTGTCACAGTTGGCTTCAATACTCACCTGTGGAAGGACACTGCGCTTGTGTTCAGGGTGGGTGATCAGAACTGAAGTTGCTGGCAAACACCCTGAACTTGCTTTGCCTCTAATGTGACTTTCCTTCTCCTTCCTTGCCTCTTCCTCTCCCCCCCATCCCCTCCCCTTTTTCAGCCTACTATTTCCTCTCATTCCCCCCTTCTCCTTTCTCCTCATTAAAATCCTCCCTTTTCCTTCCTTCCAATTCCTCTGAGGTAGATGTTAGTTCCCTGGAGAGCGGAGGTCTGACGTCACCTGAATTTTCCCATCATCCTTAGTGCGATGACCACCGATGCCAGGCTCCTCTCTGGGTCCATTTTGGTGTCCATCCCCCTTTCTTTGCTGCTGTGGGCAGCATCTCCAGTGTGTGTCCTACCAGATGTACCTACCTTGTAACATGTGTGCCTCGGACTCCCATGCAAGCAGTGGTGGCTGCCGTGTCCTGTTCCCAATACCCTTTCTCTCGTCACTTCTGGGTGGAGCTCTTGCCCAGTAGCCACTGTTCCTAAAGGGACTCTGTTCTGGCATCAGCTCAGGTTTACTTCCCACCCCACCCCCAAGCTGCTTCAGGTCCCATTAACCATTAGCATGAGTGATACTGCATGAGAGTCTTCTCACTTGAATATAGAGTATCTTCATTTTTCTGAGGTTCAGTGGAAACAAATGCGCTATCTTTCTAGCTCACACAGGTGACCCTTGAGGCCCTTAACAAAGCCCTGACCGTCCAAGGCTGACTCAAGGTCCAAACCCCACCATGCTTTTCTACTTGAGTCTCCTCTGGACTCAGCGGGTACAGAGGCTGCTTGGAGACATGCTGACTCGGGAGCTCAGCGTGCCGACCTAGGTTTGCAGTTAAGAGTCTGCAGTGAACCTAATGAGCAGGTTCTTAGAGACATTCCTTCTAACTGCACTGCCTCTGAGGCAGTCGGCGCCTGGCCTAAGCCCTCAGCCTGCAATCAGATGTCCCACTGAAGGCCCTGTAGAACTGTAGAGTGCCACTGGCATGGCTAAGGCGTTAGATATCTCCTGCCACAAACTGGCTCTTATCCACTTCTCTGTTTCTCTTTCCATCGTTGTTCCCTGGGATCCCTGGCACCTAGGATGGAGGCAGCATGCCATCCTTTGTGGCAGCTGTGCAGCTGCTGCTCACTGTTCCCCAGCCTGGAATGTCCACTTGCTAGCTGCTGCCAAGCCAAACCAGCCAAGAGCCAAGATGTGGCATGTGCCCAGCTCTTCAGCAAGTCTGCAGGACGTCTAAACCACAAGTGTTTCATCCTGTGAGGAGCCCAGAGCCCAGAGCCCAGAGCCCAGAGCCCAGAGCTCAGGAGACCACTACCCAGGGGCTCCAGCACACTCAGAGTTCTAGCGCTCTGTGATCAGTGCCTTTCTGGTACTTGCCTCTGTGAGAGACAGAGGAAATTGATGCGCTTGTGTGTGCGTGCGCGCGAGCACACACACATGCAATTATAGAAGCCAAAAGTCTGGTGTTGGGCCTCAAGAGCTATTTTGCATACATCTCAGCTTGGGGGACATGGTCTGTGGTAGTTAATATTGCCAGCTCAACAGGATCAAGAAGCACCTAGGAACAAGCTCAGGGAAGAGGCTCTGAGAGTAGGGGCCAACCTCAGGTGCTCCAGGGCTGGCAACACAAGCTGAGCCTCTGTGACAAGGACAAAGAAGAGGAATTAGCAACTGTTTGCTCAGCCTCTACCAGGAGCTGAGGACCAACTTTCCATCAGGACCCTGGAAGCAAATGCTATCCTTTTTATGGTTAAGTAACACAGGCTATTTTTTGTGTGGGTAGTCTTTGCATGGTTAAGTACCAAGGACCTTATTTTTCTCTCTTTCCTTCCCTTTTAAGTATTGGGGAGTCCTAGTGATCCCCCATCTGTGGCTAGACTCTAGCAAATCAACCTAAAGGAACCAGCAGCAGAGAGGGGAAATGAGACCAATCATAGGGGAGGCAGGAGGCAGCACATGGTGGCGCCTGTTGGCGTCTTCCTACATCACAGGGCTTCTTGTATAGCCTCTCCATTGTCTCTTGGGTCTCAGGAAAGGAGGTGGAGCCTAGGCTCAACAGAGCTTAACCCACCTACTGCCACTCAAGTCACCATCCCAGATCAACAATGCAGCCACCAATGTGTGTGCTGCAAAGCCCAGCCTGGGCCTGCATAGACCTGCCCTATGCCACCCGCACACAGTATGGGCTCCCAGCATGCCCACCATGTTCATGGGATAAATAAATGACCAACAAACAGGCTGTGAGTAGATCCACTGCAGATGTCAGCCTCGGGGCATCTGGGTACCTGGTCCCGAAACTGGGGGGTCTGGAATCTTCTGTGCATCTGGCCGTCAGGCCGGCCTTGCTGCTTGGCAGAGGAATGCTGTTGTCTGACCCTACTCTGCAAGCCCTTCCCCCATTCCCTCTTTGGAATTTATTTATTATTTATAGCTGCTCTGGGAGTTCTGCCAGGACACCTCCCGCTGGTGCAGATACCCCTCCTGTGATAACTAGAAGGGAGAACTTTGAAAGAAACAAGGGGCCAGTCAAAAGCATTCCTTCTATGACCTGCACATGTGTGGCAGGCTGGGGTGTGGGGCACAGAAAAGCCCTAGGCCACACTCCCATCCTGGGAGTATTATCCAGACAGAAGCCAAGAAGATGGAGAATCTTCAGTAAACAGGCTTGGGGGAGGGGCCTACTGAGCACATGCTCTGTGGTAGGCTTGCCTACAACCCTAACACATGCACGCACACACACACACACACACACACACACACACACACACACATCATCATCATCATCATCATCATCATCATCATCATCATTGCTTTCTCCAACCAGGAGCCACAAGAAGAAAGCCAGAGCACAGAGGACTCATATGAGTCCTCCAAGGCCACCCAGCTGAAAATGTCTGGAGGCAGGAATTCAAGCCACTTATTTTCAGGCAGTGCTGCTCGATCCGTCTGTCGCACAGGAATGACATCAGCTATGGTGATAGCAGAGATTAAGTCCTGAGTCCCATGTCCTGAGAAACTCCTAAAAGATGAGAATCTGTCTGGGTCTGCCTGGGGGATTTGAAGGTATATCAGGGCTCTCCACTCGAAGAACAGGATAAGGTAAGATCTGAAAGTCATGCATGGTGGACACTGAGGCAGCCGTCAGGAGCCATATACTAGGAAGAGGCAGTTAGAACATATAGCAGAAGTAGGGATTGAAGGAAGCTATGACACCTGCCATTGACCTGAGGCAAAAGCTCACTTATACCCAGGTCTGGGTACCAGACTTTATACTCAGGTAATTGCTCTCCGTTTACACTAAGAAGCATGCCAGACTTCTGTTCCCTGAGCCTCGATTTCCCCAAAGATTGAGTGCTTCAGTGAGCATGTTTTTTAAAGGAACAGCTGCTAAGAAATTGATGAGATATGATCCAACTAACCATCCAAGCTGGAGGGCACAGAGCTGTCTGTCCCTGAGGATGAAAAGAAACAGGGCTGGATGGAACTACATCATTGGTATTCTTTGGGTTCAGCTTGGCAGGCTGGAGATGTGGGATCCTGAGAGGCTGAGGCTGGTCCAGGCAGCCTGGGAAATCTGTGCCTGGCCTATGCATGTCAGTAGAGAGGAGACTACCCAGAACCTCTGAGTTTGCTCTACCTGGCCACAGCACAGGGAGTTATGAGATGGCCCATGGCATGGGACATGTCCACACCTGCTGTCTGTCAAATGGCCATGAATGATTCACTGGTCCCCAGTACTTGAGGAAAGTCCTTTAATGTCACCTGCTAGCACACTGGCTTTGCAGCATTCCAGCTATAGAAGCATTTGAGTTAATGAGAAGAAAACTGTAAGCTGCTGAAATGGTTAGCATCATTGTTCCACACACCTGCCCTGCTTTGCATTTTACAAATATAATTCCCTTCAATTCTCAAATTCCAGCTACTATAGATTGGCTTCAAAGAACAAAATACCCAAATACACCTGACTAAGGCCCTATCTTATTTTTGGTTCAATAAAAAGGTAAACTCCCAGGAACCCAGATCTTTTCATCAGTCTCAGCCTTGTTCTTTTTTTTTTTTTTTTTTTTTCTCTCTCTCTCAACCTTGTTCTTATACCAAAGTGGCTGCTCCAGCGCCAGCCACCACATTTACACCCCAGAGAGAACATGAATAGAGAATTCTCTTTTCTTACAAAATGAGATCCCTTTTAGACCGCCTCTTGTGTCTTACTGGCTGGAAATGGCTCAGAGGTCCAATCTGAGTGAATGACCAAATAAATCATCAGAGTCACTTTTGGGGGCTTCATATCTATGGTGATCACAAGTGATTTCTGTTGGAACAGTCACTGCCCCTCCAAACAGGAAAGGGAGAGCTTTGTGCACAAAATAGAGCCTTACCACTCAGTAGGAGGCGGGCAGCAGTGAGCAGGAGTCATGAGGGCCAGACAGGGGAATGGTGTGTGAGAGGGAAAGAGATGCTCCTGGCATGCATTGCCTGGCAGTACCCAGGAGAGGATCGCTCTGGTCTCTCTAAGATACAAACACAGGAGAAGCCAGAGTTGAAGCTGAGGCAGGAGGCTAAACAGTGCCCATGGGGAGGTGCTAGGGCTATGTGAGATGGCTCTAGGTTTTCAGAAGATTCTCAGCCACCATCCCACCCCCAACTCCCACCGTCTCTTTGTCATGCAAACATGAGATTTCCTTGACTAGGGTCTAGAATAGACCAAAGGCCACGAGCCCCATCCCACCAAAAATAAAAAATCTTCAGAGAGACACTGAAGACAGGCTAATGGACTGAGGCAGAGGAGCCAGCTGGTAGAGGAACTGCCACCACTGTCCATGGCCTTGCGGATCAGGGTAGACCCCGTTGATAGCTCGCACCTCCAGGCATTGTCAGTGGTAAATTCTTTTCATTTCTAGGTGGAGTAAGAACCTTTCTTGCTTGCCTCTGAGTCAGAGGTGGGAGAGACGGTGAAGAAAGGCTAGCCCATGGGAAGAGTGCAGTGAGACCAGAGCCCTCCCCACCCCCACCCCAGAGCCCTGGAAAAGCCCACACACTGTCTCCAACATCCCCATCTTCACCCTGCACCTGTCTCTTTCCTCCCTCTTGCCCTGAGAGCCCTAATGCTCCTGGAATATGAAGGCTGCTGGATGAGAGAATTCACCTTCCCATATGGAGTCAGTCCTGGGACTTTCCCTTTAAGAGCTGTCAGAGCAGGGAGGCTGGCCAAGCAGGGCTGGAGGTGGGGACAGAGGGAAGAAAAAGAGAGAGGGAGAGAAGCAGGAAAAGTTTTTTTAGAGGGAATGGCTGGGCTAGTCTGTTGGCCTGACGTCAGATGTCGCTTTGACAACCCCCCCTCGGGGAGGGGGGATTGCTGAGGAAGGCTCTCCCCTGCTCTGATGGGCCAGCCCAGTCCTGGCCCAGCTCCCTGGAGAGGCATCTGCATCCTCTGGGCTGAGCTGTAGCTCCTGTGACGCTGACTTCCAGGCATGAGGTGGCTCCTGCCTTGGGCGCTGGCAGCTGTGGCAGTCTTGGTGGCGGGCAACATCCAGGCCACGGTGAGTCCTGCCTGGAAGGGACCTGATCCCTTCCTGCCTGGTACTGAGGCCAAGGGACTGGGGGGTCAAGAGAAGATGGGTTGGAATAGTGAACTGAGAGAGAGAAGGCTGCTCGGATCAGAAGAAGGTGGCGGAGTGGGGCGGAAGGTGCACACCTCAAGAGAGCCAGCCTGCGTTTATTCTATTCACAGACAGCAATGCTCAACAGAACCGGGGTTTGGGAATCTGTACCCTGGACTGGCCGTGCGATCTCGGGTGGATCACTCACCCATTCAGAGCAGTATAAAATAAGGGGTTATTGGGAGCCTCCAGAGCCTGTAAGTTTGAAAGCCCCAGGGCTCTGAACATCTGAGCTCCCACGAGGAGAGGTGCTGTGAAATCCCAGGAAGGGGTGGGAAGGAACATACCAGCTTTCAGCACATCTCCGCTGAGCAAGCAGGGTTCCGTGCTTTCCAGCTGCATGGTTACTGCCTTGAGCTCCTCGGTTTGCCCAGTGAATATGTTCCTGCCCTGCCATTTCCAGAAGGCATCTGGAAGCTTCTCTCCCCCCTGGGTCCTGGAGGGAGGGCCAGCAGTCTGCACTTTCAGGAGGCAGGAAAGCGGACACATGGCAAAACAGGGATGCCTGTGCGGGTGGCTGGGCAAGAGAGCAAGCTGCTAGGGGCAGTGAGGTCGGGGGGTTGCTGGGCAAAAGGGAGGCAACTTGGGGCATCAGGGTGAGCCTCTGGGCAGCTACTAAGTCTGAGGGCCAAGGACCAAGGACTTCTTTGGAGGGCTAATGTGTATTAGAGGTTGAGGAGACTTGAAACCTGAAGCTCAGAACTAGACCTGGCCAGGACTGGGTAAGAGGCACCCTCAGGTGTTACATGCAGAGAGAACAAAACTGTCCAGTTTGTATCCAAGTCCTCCAGCCCTTGCATCATGTTTATTGGTAGCAGCACGTGACCCTACAAAAAGTTAAAATACCAGCTCTATCCACATAGGATGGCCAGAAGCAGAAGATTTGCCCAGGGTCAGGATGAGTAAGTTAGTGGCCAGGGTACCACTTGGATCTCTGCTGGCACATCCTCACCACTCAGTCCTCCCAACATTTCCTAAGCCCGGAGCCCAGGCAGGAAGGAACTAACCCTGCCTCTGCCTCAGGACTGGATGTGACTGGTTATGGCTGCAGGTGGCTGTGCCTGGGAGGCCAGGGTGTGGATGGAGAACTGGTGAGAGGACAGAAGCTCCTGGTGAGTTCTGTACTGGAGCCTACTCACCTGACACCAGGGCAGCCAGGACTGAGGGACGGTGAGGGACAGAATCAGGGCTTTTCAGGAATGGGTGGGGGAGGGGGGAGGGACTCTCAGCTGAGAGATCCATAGTCCAGACCCAGCAGTAGCACAGAGTGCTTCCAGCAAAAGCTCCCAGGCTGCCCACCCCATACCCTCAGGGCCTCGTAGCAGAAAGTTCGGGTTCCTGGGATGCCCTCAAAATCTCTATCCACTAACACAGTGCCCTTAATGGTACAGTGCTGGGCTCTGCCTGGAAGTCAGTGCCTGGCTTTGTGACCAAATTCCACACATGGCATCCTCCAGAACTAATACAGAAAGAGAGTTCAAGTCCAGCAAGGGGCCGGGGGCGGGAGGGGCGGGGCATGGAAAGAATGATGAGCATTGGCCATATGGAAGGAAAAGTATGTGGGAAGTGAGAATTACCAAGAAGACTTTGAGGAAGTGGGCTGGGAGGGAGGCACTCTCTGGTGCGCATGTAGCTCAGTGGGCTGTTGGCAGGAGGGAAAGAGCAGCTGGGGAGGGGGCAATCCAAAGTGGGGGAGGGAGGCAGATCCTGGGCTCAGATGCAAAGCCTAGTGCCTATGGCAATGGTGTGGTTGACACTCTGTTCAAGGACCAGTTTGTCTTATCTCTTTTCTTTTATTCTTGGACAAGCATTAAATACCCACCTGCTAAGAGAAAGGGGATAGAGTGTGTGAGCCTTCCCAAGGACTGTGTACCTGGTAATACCCACCCCGGGCCATGCCTGTGCAGAGATGGAATGTTGGAGTCCCACCAACATTCACTGATGCTTAGAGAGAGTAGGGAAATTGCCCAAGGCCACACAGATAACAGTCCATGGAAATGGCAACTTGAAGTTAGGTGGGGAGCTTTCTGCTGCTCTGAGTCTTTGGACAGAAATGGGATACAGGTAGGCTAGACCACAGCAGGGCTTGCAGGATGGAGACACCTACCACTCACGTGTCAGAATGAGAGATGGGGAGAGGATAAGGCAACATCTTCCAGGATAAATAGGTGTGATGCAGGGTCGGCCACTGGCTGAATCTTCTCTCCCTGTCCAAGTGTGTGGGCTGTTCACCCAATCATGTGTGCATGGGGGGGGGAGGAGGGGGGGTGGCATGGGGAGGGGGAACTCATTGTTTGAGTTGGGAATGCAAACTCATTCTCTATCCCCAGAACCCCTTACAGAATACCAAGGACCTAGGCACATGATGAAATCCTTCCTCTAAATGAGAAAGCAAGCAGGACCCGCAGACAGTCTCCACATACCTAGACACCAGCAGTGGTGAGTCAGTGGTTCTGTCCCCACCCCACCCCCCACCTCAAGATCAGAACCCTACCATGCTTTAAGCCACTATCTGGCTGAGCCCCACCAGGATGCAGCAGAAAGGCTGCTGAGAGTCAGCCTGCCCCCCTGAGAATGGTATTTGTACAGGGTTGGGATGCAGGAGGGCTGCCCCATACTGCTCTTCACAGACTGCTCTTCACATGTGGGCTGGGCAGACTTCTGGTCCTTTGGCAAACCCACACACCACACAGCACAGGGTTTAGTGACAGCTCTGTCTATGACAACTGAATGGGAGACTGCCAGGGACGTGGTACAGAAGCCAACTCTCAAGCGTGCTGCAGTGCCCCACCCGGGGACTTCAAGAGTCTGTCCCCAAAGTGGCTCCACTGAGAACAGTGAAGGAGCCACAGCCACAGCCAGTCTACCACAGGCATAGAAGCCACTCAAGGTTGGTAGGGTGACTGTAAGATCTCAGAGTTACACTTTGGCATGTGAGCTCTTATGGTCAACAAACTACAGATGCCCCACTTGCCAACCAGCCACAGGAAGATATGAGGACCACTCAATTCTGGCACATAGCTTTAGCCTCCATGTAGAGCAATACATTGGAGCACTGCCCACTGGGAAGACATGGATGTGCTGTCGTCCAGACCGTCACTGCCCATTGCAGCTCCTGTAGTGGGCCACTGCAGCCAATCTCTTATCTGTGCTGAGTGGTGCTTTGGATTGCAGACCTCAGTAGAGACAGCCCAGAGTAGCAGACTCTTTAATTCCTACCCTGACTCGTATTGACAGGTTATACTTAGACTGGGTTTTTAGTTCAACAAAATATATGATTGAAGTCAATGTCACCTGCTTCTGATTCCTTTTGATATAGCCACTAGGAAAGTCTGTCTGTGGCTAGCAAATGGATACAAAGGTATGGCATTTACTGAGAGGGGGACATTTTTGGAGAGTCTGAGCCAGGCTCGCAAGCCAAATATCTTCATGGAAAGTGTCCCCGATGCAGCAATATCCCTAGGGACAAGTGTCCCTTTAAATGTTCACATTAGATTCTGAGGATGGTGGGAGGATGGCGAAGGAGGAGAGAAGGAGAAGAGAGAGAACACAGGAGACCTGCAGGTTCTGGGGAACAATACCACTGTCCCAGAAGCAATGTTAGATGGTAGGCAAGTGGAGGCCCAGGCTTCAGGCAAGTCTCCAGTCTAGGAGTACAGACCCTAGGGGAACTGGGCTCAGTACCATGCGTGTGTAGAGCAGAGCAGTGCAGTATCCACTAGCGTGGGTTCCATGCAGGGTGTCTTCTAAAGCCTGTTAGCCAGGTCTCCATCCCTGAGAGCAAAGTCAATGAGCACTCCAGGGGATTGTGAAAGAGAAAGGAAAGCTGGTGAGGTGATGCTCATGCTGCTAGTGATGATGGTGATGATGATGTTGATGCTACTAATAATGAAGGCAATAGTGATTGTAGAGATGGTGGTGATATTGATATTTGTGATGATGGGAAGGTCATGATATACATGCTGGTGACAATAGAAATAGTGGAGTTGCTGCTGCTGCTGCTGATGGTGGTGGTGGTGGTGGTGTTAGTGGTGGTGGTGATTATGGTATTGTGGTAATTATGGTGATGATGATGATGATGATGATAGAGATGGTGGTGATAATGGTGATAGTGACAATGATTCTAAGGATGTCTGTATGGTTGTGTATATCTCAAAAACCTGAGTCAGGGGCAATAGACCCTCCTTTCTGACTGTAGGACTCATGGCCCATGCACTTGCTTGTTCTATTGGAAAGCTGGGCCACCTGCCCGGGGTTGGCACTAGCTGCTTGAGAACACAAGGCACCTGCGTGGGAGTTTCCTGGTAACTCAGCTTGCTTTGGACTTTAAAAACAACGGGAGAGGTACACTACTCTCTGCTCTAGTACTGACGTCCTGATATTCATCAGCCAGTG
This sequence comes from Acomys percivali, assembly GCA_907169655.1. Taxonomy (NCBI): domain Eukaryota; kingdom Metazoa; phylum Chordata; class Mammalia; order Rodentia; family Muridae; genus Acomys; species Acomys percivali. The sequence continues at coordinate 79,964,619 of OU015748.1, read as the reverse complement.
CTCCCCCCACCCCCTTTACCTTCTTCCCCACGTTCTCCTCTTCCTCCTCTTTTTTCCATCCACTGAAAGGAGAAGGAGGCTAGAGGGAGGAGGGAGGTGGAAGAGGGAGAAACTGGGCCTCTGAAAAGGGATAATGAACATTCCAGGGATGCGATTTGATCTTGGCCCGCCCACCAGTCTGGGATCTCAAGGCAAGTCCAGGCGAAATTGCAGATCCGCTGGGGGCAGGGGTGAGGAGAGCAGAGCCCAGACTCCAGGGGCTCCTCCAGGGACTCCAATCTATGAATGAAGAGAAAGAACGTAGGCTGGGAGACTCCTCAGGGCTAGAGATCTGGGGGACGGAGTTCCGGGGGCGGGGGAGGGTGGCAGGGTAGAGGAATATTTAGAGAAACCCAAACTTTAACCCTGTCTTTAGCAGAATGGTAGACTCCCTGAACTGCTGGCTCATAAACCATCCCAGTCTTATCTGTTCCATGGCACCTACTTGGGACATCGCCAAGAAATCTTACACACACACACACACACACACACACACACACACACACACACGTAGGGCTGCAGACATACCCATAGATCTTATCCTTGACCCATGGGAGGAATCACATCACCCAAATGGAACTGCACTGGTCTCACCCCATGGAAGGCCATCCTTTGCTCATACCCTGTCATCCTACAAAACCTACCATCTCTCAATTCTCAAGCCACCTGGGCTCCTCAAGCCCAGACCTTTGCACATGCTATGTCCTCCACTAGCTTGGCTTCTGCTAGGTTCTTCTTCTTTTTTTTTTTTTTTTTTTTTTTTAACTTCCTCAGGCTTTATTTACACACTATGCTGTTTTCAGGATTACAGCTTTGTAGTATTTTCAGAATCAAATAGAAGTAATACTCATTAAATACAAATAAAGGCAACACTCATTAAATACAAGTAACGAGTGAGATTAATACTAGTCATGAGGAATTTGGAGATGCTCTGGTCGCTGCAGGTTGCGTAACTAATGCCCTTCTTAATCTGGCATGGCCCCTACTGGTCTGGCAATGGCTGTGCTAGTTACACTGTAGGCACTAGGGCAAACATCACGGTGACTCATAAAGCCAGGCCAGGGCTGGTGGAGGCTAGGCAGATGATATATAGGGAGAATGGACAAGAAGGGGTGACCGAGGGTCTTTCTAAAGTGGGGATACCTGCTGGAGAGGGCTAGGGAACGCTGGAACAAGGATCCAATCGCTAAGTGGCCTAGGCAACAAGCAGTGACTTCCAGACTTGGTAGCAAATCAGGAGTCAGGAGCTCGCTTCTACAGGTCCTGTGCTAGCCTCAGCTTCGGTGCTCCTATCTGGGAAGCAGACATAAAGGGTCACTGTGCCTGTGTACCAGGCCAAACTGGACAGAGGTCAGAAGAAGGTGAGGCTTAAACATTCCAGGAACAAGAGCCAGCTCCACCCTACCCAATCCAGGGACTAGGCAGCAATTTCTTAGCAATGATGGATGTAGAGTCCCTTGTCGCAGAACCTTGTGCTAACACAGGCTGTGCTGGCCATGAGGGAGACCAGAGGTCCTTGTAGATCAGAGGATTCCTTTGGTTGTGGGTACCACATAGCTTGGGAACTTTCATCATCACTTTCTCCAGCCTTTGCACTGAACTCTGCATCCTTGTGCATGTGTTACACACACACACACACACACACACACACACACACACACACACACACA
>OU015748.1:79929580-79953018 GCA_907169655.1 Acomys percivali | reverse complement strand
TCTTCTTCTTCTTCTTCTTCTTCTTCTTCTTCTTCTTCTTCTTCTTCTTCATTTATTTAGATTTACATCTTTGGCTCTTCAAATAAATGCCTCTGCTTCCCCCATCTTTCCCTGGTTTTCTCCTCTTGCTGAATTTGCTATTAATGCTACAAAAATCTTTCAAAAAAGACTTGCACCATAATCTGCACAAAATTACCCAATGCACTGATTAAAAATGTGTTTCCTGGGCATCAGCCCAGACTTATTTAAATAAGCCCTTGAGTCACAGGTGATTTCTGCTTGCTGGTGCCCAAGACTGACATCATAAACAGTCATCTTCCTTTTCCTTAGTCCAGGGAGACACTGCCAGCTTCCCTGTGCTGGAATCCCCCAGGAGACCAGGCACAGGGGCCCAGCTAGCAACTCCTCTCCCAGCTAGCCTTAAGGTCATTTGAAAGGTAACTGGGTTCACTGTGATTACACTAATCTCCAAAGCCATAATGGGATCTTACTAGCCACAGACATTATGTCATGGATCCAGAGATTGTCTTTCCTGCTCACCAGCCCCCCCACCCCACCCTCACAGTTTCCAATTGCAGGTGTCATCTCACCCCCAATCACTACAGTCCCCTAGCTCCCCGCCCCTGGGAACCTTGATGAGTTTCCTTTCCATTTATTTGGGAAAAAGAAATAAAGCATCCATCATCCAAGGAAGGATTCAGTAGGTTTTTACATTTGCCATGAGTTCCCTGGCCCAGTGGGCTTGCAGACTTTGAAATAAGGACAGTGAAGCAGGAGTTGCAGGTCATTGTCAAGTTCAAAAGGGAGCCTCCACAGAACCATTCCCAACTCCAACACCTGACTCTTTCATCCAAGTAAATTCTTACCCATGTGCCTCTCCACAAGCACTCACACAGATGCACATCAGGTGTGTGTGTGTGTGTGTGTATGTGTATGTGTGTGTGCATGCACACATATGTATCATATTTAAACATGTGCCCATACATACAAAATTCACTTGTGTCTCCTATTCATTTCCCCAGAAGTGACATCATGTCAAAATTCATGAGGCCCAAATACAAGAAGCAAGCCAGGGCATGAAAGTGTAGCGAGGCAGTGAGACCAAAGAAAACAGAGCCTCTCAAACAGACAGCCCATCAACACATGGTCAGCTTAGCTAGTGGATGGACCCCGGGACAAGCTAAACCTCTCTGGAGATTTGCAGAGAATTAGGGCAAGACGAGGCAAGGAAAAAACAAGTCATCAGAATGCTGCCACACAGGACCCAGGGAGCTGGGAAGCGTAGTCAGCACGCTGGCAAATGCCAGCTTTGGCTGTCAGCGGTCACCTTCCTGGGCCATGGAGGCCAGGCAGGACAGTGAATGTAGTCTTGCCTAGTCGGCTCTGCTGTCAGAAGGAATCTAGGCTTGTGTGTGATTGGTAAACACTAGAGCTACATTCAAAGAAACTTTTTAAACATGTGTCCAGGCCAACTTAAACACAGGGATGGTCACAGTGCCCTCTACTTGAGAAGGTTCCACTATTTCAGTTGCCCAAACACTGCCCTGATGCAGCTGGAACAGGTACCAGGGCAAAAAAGGTCTGGTGAAAGGAACATGGTGTTTATGAGCCCAATAGGCTAGGGGTTTCAATCCCTGCTCTGACTCTCCCTACAGGCCACCCTGGGCCACATACCTGAGCATCTTCATTAAATCAGCCTTGTGCAGGCAGGGGTAAACAGGGGGGTGGTACCTATGGCTTTTGCATGCTCCTGTCCACTGTTATCCTCCATAGGGGGAAGGTCTCTTTCCTGGAACACGCTGCCTTACATTGCTAAAGCAAGGAAATGAGAAACGCAGTGTGGTGCGTGGGGTTGGACATTCTGAACTGGAGTCCCAGTGCTGCCACTAAGTCATCCTGGGACATTAAAGGAAGCTCCCAAAGCTTTTCAACCTCAATGTCCTCAATAAGGACAATGTGATGAAGGGTGAGGACCTCTGTGGAAAGTCAGGTTGTCACATGCTTAGATACAGTAGGAGCTAGCGGAGGTGAGGGATCCTAGCACACATGTGCCTCTATCCACCCATCTGCCCACCGACTCAGCACAATGTCCCAGTGTCTAGGTCTGTCTAATGGTATGTAGCCTGGGTATCAGCATTTTCAAAGGTTGTTCTGTGAATTTCTGTAAGATGATGAAAGAAAGGACTGCTTTTCCATGGACTCCAGAGCCCAGGACTAATGTCTTTACACATGGGAGCAGAATGTAACCTTCAACCAATACACACACACACACACACACACACACACACACACACACACACACACATACACACACACATACACATGCATGCAGAGAGGAGAGAGAGTCACACACTCATGTATACATCTGCCTACACACACATGTACATGTAATCAAATACATATACAAACTAGCATGCACAAAGATGCACATCCACATGCATACACATGTGTACACATACTCATATGTACAAGGAGTGGCAGAGTGACTGAGGATGCGAAGCTCAAGGGCCCCCTCCCATCCTGTTTCCTGTGTCCTCCTCCTCCTCCTCTGCCTGATCTTCTTCCTTCCTCTCCCGTTACCTTCCACTTCCCTCCTCTTCTGGTGTCAGGTAGAAGGAAGGAGGCTGTAGGTTTAGTGTTTCCACTGTGTCATTCACTAGCTCTTTGAGCCTACGAATCCCTTCCTCTCCCAGACCTCTCCTGTCCTTACTGAAGTAGACAAAGCTCTCCTGATGAAATCATCATCGGGAAACCTGTGTGAGATCATGGACCAGAAGCTTTGTCAATGCATGCTAGCACCTGCTTCCTGAATGGTAGCAACAGAGAGACGGTTGCACCCTGAGGCTGGTGCTCACTGGTCAGCTTGCACACCAATGTCACCTTGATGAGACTGTTTTGTTGTACATGACAATATGTTTCCTTACAAAACAAAATATGCCATGACACATACAACAAGGTCCCTGGTTCTGACAGTCTTCGCCCCTGCCAGATGCCCCGATGTTTATCACCAGCCACTAACCCCACCAATCCTGGAGTCAGGACAAAGTTAGTGCAGACAGCAGACTCCCCACTGCCCCTCCTCTGTGGACATTCTTGCTGTCCCAGTACCCTCTGCCTACAGTTCCAGATGTTATCCCCAGGGAGCACACAGCACCAAGGGTAGACTATGGCTCAGTAGTTCCCCAAGCCCCCACAAGGCCAGCTCATGTAGCCAAATCCACCATGCTAGCCTACCACAGTCCCAGTTCCTCCAGAGGGGAAGGCACATCTCACTTTCTTGGCCTGAGCACAGAGTGCTGGAAGGCTTCCTTGACTCCTAGGAGTCTTGGCAACTCTCCTTGCTAATGGGTCTGGAAGCTGAGCTTTCTCATCACTTTGATTTGAGAGGTCACCAACCTCTGCCTGGGCCACTGGGGTGCCATCTATCTGTCTCCTGGCCCTCTTCAGCCTATTGTTTACTCAGTACCACAAGTTTTCTTATGAAAACTTATGAGATAATTCATCTCATCTTGTTCATGTTACCTATTGGACACATACTTGTGCCGGTCAGAGCTATAGACACTAACAGTTCTACATCTTCCTCGGAGACAGAAGGAAGCTATATCTGCTCCCACCCTCCCCTTTTCTTTATCACTTCCTGCTTTCCCCCCACCTCCCAGGCCTACTGTGTCATGGGACTCTTTCACATATAGTAGATGCTTTCCCTACTTGGAAGACTATCATTGGCACCTAGGCTGCCTCGCTCTCATTCTTGTCTTTGTAGAAGACAGGCAGAAAGCCTACTTGGGTACATAGGACCTTTCTGGTCCACTTGTTCTCAGTCTACAGTCGTGTCTACACCCAACATCCCCTCCTTATTCCCCCAACCAGTGGCTGTTACCATAGACAATCACTCCAGACAGGCATTGGACCACCGTCCTACTTTATCATAACATCGTCAAGGGCAAGCCCATTGTCATTCTGTACAGCATTGGGTCCCCAGCTCCTGCCAGACTCCATGGCAGGAGGAAAGGAGCCCATTTAATTCCTAGGTTCTAGTTTCTTGTTTGTGCCCTTCCTTCCTTGGACAGACTTGCATCAGTACCAGGTCTGGTTCTGGGAACACCGTAGGGAGAAAAATGTCTGGGTTCCTACACTAGGATGCTGGACCTTCCCACCCTAAACCCAGCAAGCTCTTCAGTGGCTGTGCCCTGACGTCATGAAGTACCTTCACAGCACCCACTCTCCTTTTCTTCCTGTTGTGTCCCACCTCTTCACATGGTCCACTCTTTGCCCTTGAGGTGCAGCCAGCTGAAACAAGGGCCAGCCCCTCCTTCCTCACATGAGTGATTTCTTGGCATGACATCTTACGCAGAGGGAAACTGCACAGACGTAACTTGGCATGGAGCCCATACCTCCTGTCCTGACACTTCTCCCACTTGTGTTTGCAGAGGTGGTCGGTGTGGGCTGTGTCCTGGATGGCGTGCGCTACACCAATGGCGAGTCCTTCCAGCCCAACTGTAGGTACAACTGCACCTGCATTGATGGCACGATAGGCTGCACGCCTTTGTGTCTGAGCCCCAGGCCCCCACGCCTCTGGTGCCGCCATCCCCGGCATGTGAGAGTTCCTGGCCAGTGCTGTGAGCAGTGGGTGTGTGACGATGATGCAAGGAGACCACGCCAGACTGCAATGCTGGACACCAGAGCCTTTGGTAAGTGTGGGCAGGGATGAGTGGAGTCTCTGGATATCACAGAGCCCCTAATGTCCCGGTTTTCTCTTCATAAATCAAGCCCCCCCAGGCCATTACCCTCTCCACAACTCACTAGTTATATGGTCTCAAGGATGCTCTGTCTGGGACCCAAGTTTCCCGTCAGTAAAATGCAAATGACACTATCCTTCCTGCTCTATGTGCTACTCCAAGCAGAAAAGTCAGGTATCACATGTGCAGTCCTGTTATCTCTGTTATCCCAGAGAGTTGGTAGGGACCTAGAAAGAGGGGCAGGCGACAGGGCATAGAAAGGAGTAGATGGACCTTCGAGGTAACTCAAGAGTTCCATTGCTATAATTCAGGTGAGCAGATTAGGCTTTAGGTAGGTAAGCTGAGAAGAGGAAGCCCTGGAAGGGAGGACAGGGACATGGCTTAGTCACCATTGTCTACCGGAGCTTAGTGCACTTGCCAAGTATTTGGTGTGACATTTGCAGAGGTAGCCACATAGGTGTTTGGCTATAGGTGGCTGAATAGATGGATGCATAAATAACAGATAGATGATGGATGGGAACATGTGTGTGCTGTGCCATCAATATATGGATGGCTGTATAGATGCGTAAAGGAGAAATGGTTGGAAAATAGAAGGGAAGTGGATGGATGAATGAATGGATGGATGGATGGATGGATGAAGTAGATAGATTCATGGAAGATAGATGGGTGGATGGATAAAAGATGAATAAGTGGATGGATGGATAGCTTAATCAATGGGTATATGGATACATTCATGGAGAGTAGATGTTATAAAATGGATGGAAAACAGATATATGGAATAAGACAGATGAATAGATAGATAGATAGATAGATAGATAGATAGATAGATAGAATGCAATGGATGTATGGGTGATAGATGGATAGATAAAGGATATATGGATAGATGATGTCTGGCTGGATGATGATGTTTAGGCTTTAGAACTAGGGCAAAGGGGACAAGAGTGAGGAAAGGACAAGGGTCAGAAGCAGTGGCTGCATCTGTACTGTGCATGGGGTAATAGGAAGAATGCAGGGTGTCTTCTGGGGCTGGCCACTGCTCAGGAGGGAACACAAGAGACGAGCATGTTCCAGGGGATGGTGGACTGCCTGGCTTGAACAGGCTGAGTTTGAGGAGGGTAGTGAGGGGAAAATGTCCAATGAGGGCAGCCTCCCAGGGGAGTCCCATAGGAGGAGAATTCTGCTTAGAGCAGCTGCTGGTAGTTGATGAGGCCTGGGAGACAGAGGAGCCTGGGCCAGAGGTCCAGGGAGCCTGACTTTTGAGCAGTGGACAAGAGAAGAGGAGACTGGGGACTATGGAAAGACAGAGGGAGGAATGAGAAAAAGCCGGGAGATTCGGCCACAGTGGGCCACAGAATGCAGACGTAGGTAGAGGAAAGTGCCTCTGAGGCAAGTGGCCCCAAAGAAGAGAAGCCCGCTTGCCACTGGGCTTTTGGGGTGCTAATGTTCTTTAAAAGTCTAAGTGTGTGGTCTTGCTCCAGAGCCTGCACAGAGCTGGATTTCTGGCCTTGGTGCCAGCAGCACTTAGGATTAAAAGGAAATTGGGGGGGGGGGTTCGAGACAGGATTTCTCTGTGTAGCCTTGGCTGTCCTGGACTCACTTTGTAGGCCTGGCTGGATTTGAACTCACAGTGAACTGCCTGCCTCTGCCTCCCGAGTGCTGAGATTAAAGGCATGTGCCACCACACCCGGTACTTTTTTTTTTTTGAAAAAAGTAGCATCACAGGTGTTGCAGCATCCTTAACTCTCTGAAACAACTCCAGACATTAACAAACATAACTCAGGGACAAAACCTCCTACACAGAGAAAAAAGCGTGGCATGGATGAGAACCAGTAGCAGGGAAGACTTGGTCCCTGGTAGCTCAGGGCAGCATGGCTGCTCCTCCCACCAGCATATCTGTGCAAGAGTCACTGGGTGGTGGAGAGAGGCAGAAGCTGCCTGCCCATTGTGCGTGACCCAGTAACCTAGTTCTTAGCCATCCCGGGCAAAGCCCTTGCAGCGGGGATGGAGGAGACCCAGAAACCAAAGCCCTTTGATCCTCTCATCCTGTCAGGCAAATCCCTCCCTGCTTGCCTGTTACAGGCTCCCCACAGCCCACCCCGGACTGCCCACCTCTGTCTTTGGATGCCTCTATTGCTTTCTCGCTTCTTTCCATGGGTGCTCTCCTTGCTCAAATTCACTCCCCAGTTCACTCAGCTGCAGTGTTTGCTGCACACCTGCAAGCTCCAGGGACTGTGTGACAAATTCTGTTACCCTAAGGAGATTCCTCAGCTGCCTGGTGTGTTTTTCCTCTCCCCGCTTCCCTGCCACCCGCCCCTCCCCATTCCTTGATTGCCTTTTCGGTCCTCATGCTCATTCTCTCCCGTTCCTTCCCCCCTCTCTGTCTCTTTCTCTCCGTCTCTCTGTCAGTCTCTCTGTTTCTATCTGTCTCTGTCTCTCTATTTCTCTGTGTGTATCTCTGTCTCTGTCTCTCTGTGCCTCTTTGCCTTTATCTCTCTGTGTCTCTGTCTGTGTCTGTCTGTCTGTGTATGTCTGTCTGTGTCTGTCTGTCTGTGTCTGTCTGTCTGTCTGTCTGTCTGTCTGTCTCTCTCTCTCCTTTTCTCCCCCTCCCTAGTCCTATGAGTACACAGGTGGGATTTCTCTATGTGTCTGTCTGACCTATCTTTCTGCCGGCTTTTCTGCCTTGCCTGCTATCTGCTTGTCTCCCTCCATAGCTCACCACTCTCCCCTCATCACTTCTTCTTCTTCTTTTTTTTTTTTTTTTAACAAGAAAGATTTTATTTTTTTTAATTTTTTTATTTCGGGGGGTTTTTAAAAATTAATTTATTCTTATTACATCTCAATGGGTATCCCATCCCTTGTATCTTCCCATTCTTCCCTCCCTCCCATTTTCCCCTTATTCCCCTCCCCTATGACTGTGACTGAGGGGGACTTCCTCCCTCAGGATACCTCCCTCAGGATACCCCTATGATACCTCATAGGGTATCAAGTCTCTTCTTGGTAACCTGCTATCCTTCCTCTGAGTGCCATCAGGCCTCCCCCTCCAGGGGACGTGGTCAAATATAAGGCACCAGAGTACGTGTGAAAGTCACACCCCACTCTCCATACTAGCCCTGATCACTTTTGGTGAAGCATGTACCCATCAGATGCTGGGGCTCTGTACGTTCACAGGACCAGGCAGGAGCAGATACTCCCATAGGCCTATAGTCAGGTAACTGTACTCACTGGCATGTATGAGGACTCACTAGCCCAGGGACTCCCGATTATAATTTCACACGTGTAATCACATACATAGACATAAACACAAGCACACATATAAAAAATAAATGTAAAAATAAAAGCTCACTTTAGCGAAAATAGGAAGAGATAATGTCCATCTTAGTGGGACAGGAAACAGGGGTAGGAGGTGGCATCCGGTCACGTGGCATCCTGTCTGGAAACAGGGTGAGATGAGTGCTGGTACTCTGCTTGCTTTCTCCTATCTGGTTCAGATTCCCACTCTATTCCGGGTGGGTCTTCTCACTTCACTTAGTCCAATGTAGAAAATTCTTGCCAGGCACGCCCAGAGGTCTGTCTGCTAGATGGTTTTACATCCTGTCTAGCTGACAGTCAATCTTAACCACCACAGAGAAGACCTCCTTGGGTGCACCTGCTAATTAGAAGGCAGTTTGTCCTCCTGTGGAGGGGAACTAGCCCAATTCTGTCTGTCTGTCTCTTTGTCTCAATCTTCCATATATCTGTTGGTCTTTGCCTTTTTCTGAGTCTCATGAAGAGTGAGTGAGCATTTTGTGCATGGTAATGGTGAGGGCTGGGGGAGCTTGTGGAGGCTGCAGACTCATGGGTACACTGATGTCCCCTCTACAGCAGCTTCGGGCACAGTGGAACAATGGCACGGGAACTGCATTGCCTACAGTAGCCCCTGGAGTCCCTGCTCAACCACCTGTGGCCTAGGCATCTCAACTCGTATCTCAAATGTCAATGCCCGGTGCTGGCCAGAGCAGGAAAGTCGCCTCTGCAACCTGCGGCCATGTGATGTGGACATTCATCCACATATCAAAGTAAGTCCAGAGCAGAGGTAGGCATCTTGGGCCGGTATCTTTGAGCCTGGCCACTGAACTTCCTGGCAGGCTTGGGAATGAGACCACTAGGCTGGTCCATGATGGGTTTCACGGAATAGATGCTTTTGCAGTTCCCATCCTATCAGAAGCAAGGTCACTCCAAAGAGAAATCAGGAGCTACTCCAAGTGTTCTTTCTGTAGTGATGCTGAGGGATCTGTACCACCTTCCTTCCCCACGGCATCCCTCATCCACCTGCATAGGCACAGGACAGCTACCTGGGCAATGTGAGGACTTCTAACTAGAGCTTGGAACACACAGGGTCACATGCCTCTCTGCTGTTAGTGTTTGCAACTGTGGCCAGTCACCTGCTACCATTAAACTTCAGTCCCTTGCCCATGATAGTACATTGGTATTAATCCCTGAATTCCTTCCAGCTTCGAGAGTCCAAGATGATGCAAATACAACATCAAGGACATTTCTAATAACCTGCAAAAGACTGGAGATTTAGGCATGGGTCTAACTTGTTTAACTTTATACCTCTCACTCACCCCTCACTGTTGGCCCACTTGATATCACATCAAACATAGCAAACTTGTCAGGGATCATCTCTAGCTCCATGTGTGGAGCCGACTAGGTTCTTCCAAAGCTGAGGAAAGGCTCCTAGTTGACAGGACACCCTGCTTCCCACTGTCATCTTCAGGCATGGGCCTTGCTCCTTATCCTCAACACAGTATCTTATCACCTTTGATAGATACTACTTTCCTTCCTACTCTTTTTTCCCTCCCTCTGCTGTGCCAATCTTTGGTCTCAGCAGGTCTTCCCTAAGTGTCTCCTATTGGAAATATGAGTGTGAAGATCCCAGAATAGCGAGAAATAAGAACAAAGTCCCTAATCTGGATTCCTCTCTCATCTCCATGATCATCTACCCTAGGTGGGTTCTCCCAATTGGATAAGCTACATGCCCCACCCACACTGGACATGCTCTGAGGCCAGCTTTTGTGCTGATAATAGACCCTGATACTAGCCAAATGCATTTAGTAAATGCCTTCTATATACCAGCTTCACAGTTATATTAATGAGATACAGAAAGAAGCCCAAATATCAAGGAGCACACAGCCTCATTGAAGGGTAGACTTGTATTTAAATAATGTCAGTGCTATTGAAAATGTATGATGATAGTGTATGTGTGTGTGTGTGTGTGTGAGAGAGAGAGAGAGGGAGGGAGGGAAGGAGGGAGGGAGGGAGGGAGGGAGGGAGGGAGGGAGGGAGGGAGGCAGGCAATGGGGTAGAGGGGACAGCTGAGAGAAAAGGGTGCCCCTCCCTAATCATGGATCTCCCTGTCAGCTTACCCATTTGTTAGTGGGGGAGCATGGTTAGCTGGAATAGATAACAAGCCTTCTTGTGCTGGTGATACTGGCATATGGATACGAAGAAGGCAAAAGTTCAGGAGAGAAAGGAGACTGTGGGCTGTGAGATCTGAGCTCAGCATGGTAATCCTCCGGGACTCCTTCCCTTCCCTGTGCCGTGTGGCAAGGCCTCATTGCGTTTGCTGATGTCCTTCCTTGCTTGAAGGTGCTGCCAAGTCTAGAGCAAAGCTGATGCTTGCCATGCATGCGAAGGGAGGACAGGGAGCCAGGTGGCTGTGCATCACCAGAGCATACTAACAAAAGGCCCTTTTCTTTTCCTAAAGGCAGGGAAAAAATGCCTGGCTGTGTACCAGCCAGAGGAGGCACAGAACTTCACTCTTGCAGGCTGTGTCAGCATGCGCACCTACCGACCCAAGTACTGTGGAGTCTGTACTGACAGTAGATGCTGCATCCCCTACAAGTCCAAGACCATCAGTGTCGATTTCCAGTGTCCAGAGGGGCCTGGTTTCACTCGTCAGGTCCTATGGATTAATGCTTGTTTCTGCAACCTAAGCTGCAGGAATCCCAACGATATCTTTGCTGACCTGGAATCTTACCCTGACTTCTCAGAGATTGCCAATTAGGTAGGTATGTGGCTCAAGCTCCGTGTTTGCAGAGCGACCAGCTGTCTGTGGCCCAGGACTTCACAACTGAGCCTTATTTCATCTGCTCCCTACTTAATTCTGAATTCCCTGATCCTGACCTTCAGTCTCTGTTCCTTTTTTTTTAACCATCTCAATGGCCCAGGAAAGTGCTACTTGGGCTCAGATAATGGGTCCCTCCTTAGGGACATTCTACATCACTCCAAAGAAAACACATCTTGGCTGTTCACAATGAAAGCCAAGCTTGACCCAGACAGTCTGGCTCCAGCCTATACAAGTTGTAAGAAATCCTGATGGGACTTCCCAAGGAAAAGAACCAGCTGAAGAACCAGTATCACAGACTCCTTCAGATGCTATGAATGAGGATGTTGGGGTCCTTTCAGACAGATGGATGGGATTGCAAACACAGGAATAAGCTATTATTTGGCCTTTGCCAAATGATACTATCATGGTATTTCTACCTACAACACACCAAAAGTGCTCTTACTCCAAAGACATGTGTACTGCAAGGTCACCAAACATTTTCCAGGTGAGGTCAATAGTTATGCTATTTTGATTTGTAACAGAAAGCCATTTTCACTAACCTTGGCATAACTGAGGATAAATTTCTCCATTTACCCTCCACAGTACAGAGGGCTCAAATTTAGTTCATGGTGATCAGAAATGTAATTTGAGAAATTTTATTTTGCTAGTAGATGACCATTAGTAGCTGTCAACTCATCCTATAGGGATAAGGCAAGGGCAATCAATTTCCCAAGCCACAGCTGATCAAGGTCACTGAATCTGCTGCTGAACCTGTTCTTAGGGCAAGTAGCTACTCTGGGCCTCCTTCACCCTAGGTGTCATGGAAGTTGACAGGGATCTTGAGGTGACCTGTCTGTTGTCTTAAACAGTGAGATGATGGGGCGATGTCCTCATGGGTCTTTAGAAGATTCTTCTGAGGTCCAAACCAGACCTAGCAAATGCATGTGTCAAACAAATAAGTGAGTCACCCTTAAGTGGCCTGAGTAGCCTCTGGCAGGAGTGGTAAGACCACAATACACCCCGGGGCTCAGGACACATCTCTTTTGTTTCAGTGACCTACTTCACAGCCTTAGTGTCTGTGGAGCAAAATCACTCAGTTTTCTAGTCCGAAGAGAGAAGTTGACTGGCCATTTCAAAATGGAGATCTATTCATCAGGGGTAAAAGCCAAAGAGTTTGTAAGCTAAAGAAAGAGATTTCTCCTAAATGATCATGAGGCTGTTATTTATTTTGTTGGCAAAATGTAAGGTTTTCCGTCATCGTTCATTTATTGGGTGTGTTCTACATGCTATTCATTGTTCTCAATATTTATCACATATTTGCTCATTGAAGTTTTGTGATAGCATTCCCTTCATGATTTTTGTTCTTAACACTGTGAAATGGGAGCTCAAAGAGGTCAACAAACTCAATCAAATTCAGCCATCTGGAGATTCATATCCCAGGTAAATTACCTTCATAATTCATATTTCTACTTTGTTTCTGGACCTTCCAACATGAAAGAACAGAAAAGTATACTGAAGCCAGCAACCTGTCCTCCTAACATTGTCTCTCTAGCTCCTTTCCCACAAGAGGAGAGTGTGTCTATGTACTAAGCATCCAAGCCAAACTGGATAAAAAGAGGCCCCTGCATCCCCTGTGGTTCCTCCTGCCCTGACATCTGAACCAGCTTACAACATGCATTTATAAGATGACTCCATTTGCCCAGCACCACATGAGGGGTGATGGGAAGATGCCTGTGAGACAACTCTACAAGCACACAAATGGATTCCTAAATAGGAAAGGGGGCTTGGGATTTCCCCTCTTTCCTGCAACCTTCCAAAGGCCTGGTCTTGTACAAGGCAAATAGTGGTGCTCAAGATGTATTTAAGGAAGAAAATACATTATATATACACCTCTATTTTTCCTTAGATGCACTCATCTTACAGGATCTCGTCTTAGTGGTGAAAATCCTCTCTCAAATGAGGCTTACTGTTCTGAATAAATGTATGTTCATATGTGTACAACAGCTTGCATGTATCGATAAGTTACCTCTGAATATTATTAGTTGTGTAAGTTTTGTGTGGACCATGTTAGATTTTTCTACATTGTAAAAACCTGTCTTAACAGCTAACTGTGGAAGAACTACCATAGGAGCCATAAGCTAGGGTCTTACCAGGTACACATTGCCATTCATGGAACTGAGCTGAGCATCTTCAATTAAAGGAGGCTCTGTTAGAGGAGTTAGGATGGTCATTAGGAATAAGAGAGAGGGGGTGGCCAGAGTATCTTGGTTGTCATTGAAAAATGGACCTGGCTAGCAACAGGACCAAAGGAACCATCTTTGAATCAAGAACTTAAGTCCCATGAAAGAAGACATGGAGGCAATGTAAGGAAGCTCTTTCTAATAGACAGAAACAGTCTGTAATGGTGAGGCCTGGTTCAAGGAAGGTTACAATTATCAATTACAGTTAAAAACAAAAGTCCATTTATTGCTAAATTATTTGGTGCTAAGCATGATGCTGCATGTTACCGAGTTATCAATTAGCAGAGCCAAGCTCAGTACATGACCTTTCTCCATCTGATAAATAGAAACTTTGAAGCTTGAAGGAACTAAGATGCTGAGGCTCAGACACATGCTTATTCTACCAGGGAGGGGAAGAGAGAGTTAGACAGAACCCACGTAACTAAGACTGGAGGCTCACAGGAGCAAGTCTTTAGATTTCCCCTGCCTCCATGCCATCCCAAATGCTTAGAAACAAAGGAAAGAAGCAACGAAGGTCAGCTAAGTTTCAATGAAGAAGTTTACTGTAGTACTGAGAGTGAATTTCTTGGGTGTGCTTATTCATGACAGAGGGAGACCTGGGCTCATGAACCCACAGCTTACTACTAAACCTTACAATTAGCATTTGGAGAGCCCTGAGCATGCACCAACCAAGGTTGCTACTTGGTGCTTTACTGACATAGCCTACTTAATCCTCCCAGTGAACCTGCGAGTTAGGGCATTACCACTGCCCATTCTAGGGCTAATACAAGCAAGTTTCCATGAGTTAAGTAATTTGCTCAAGTTCTTACCAACCAGGGCACTGCAGGCAAGCTCCAAAGCCCAGGATCCTGTAACACCCCCATGCCATCTCTCCTGACACCCAGTCCATTTTCCTGCCCCCCAACAAAAGGCTCCAGAGTCAGCAGAGGAGATTTGCAGGCTGCTGCTAAAATTCTAATTTTGAGGCTGATTAGAGATTGACCAAAGAAAGTAATTTCAGATGATATGGTAGTTTGCAAGCATTAATTTTGGACTATATAGGCATCGTGGGGAACATCACAACCTCTGACTATGGTGTTGACTTATGTCATTGTCTTAAGGACTTGTTTTTGACTGGAAGAAACCCCAGTGACAGCCCTGAATGGCTAGGAAGCAGAAAGCCATGATTAGCTCTGTCCCTGCATAGCTATGTGTATGTGTATGTGTGTATATTTGTATGTATGTATCTATTTTCAAACTGTGATTGAATATTTAAATATTCGTATTGCCATTAATGTAAGTGAATACACATGAAGAAATGTCTTTGAACTTCCTAATAGAGGAAAAATAGCCCTTGGGCAGCCTGTCATGTTCTACTACAGAGCTCATTTTTCTCATGATTTGTGTAGCAAGCAGGGAATGTGTTCACCCATGATGGGTTTTCATTGTTCAAATTCTTTGTTTACAGCTTTTCTCCTTAAAGCAATAAATCATCAGCAAAAGTGACTTCTTTGATATGGTGTGTATGTGTGGTTTTTTTTTCCCCCTTGTAAATTCTGTTGTTAAGAGGCAATGATAGAGGGCTGGGCATATTCAGTCAATGTGTGGGTTGGAGAAATAAAGTCCCAGACATTGAATAGAAGAGAATTAAATTCACTTAAATGTTTGAACATGGGCCTAGAAACATAGATTCTGAAACTCAGATAATCCCAGGGTTGTGTGACACTATTCCTGGAGAGACCTGGATGAACATCTGCTAATCTCAGATGGGGAGTCTACCATAGACCAAAGTAGGGATAGATAACACCAAAATTCTACATGATGAACCAGTTCCTTACAGGAGTCTAGATGACAGGTTATTCACAGGAATGAATATGACCCAAGGGCCGCTGCACCACAGGAAGTGCACCCCAGCGTGGGTAGCAGCTCAGGGAAGCTGGAATTTTCCACAGGTCAGAGTGTCTCTCTTGGGCAATTCAGCTGTTCTGTCTTTTAAGAAGCCCTACTGGCCTGTCTGTTTTAGGCAGTTCAATTGGCCTTTGGTTCCTTAATGGTTCTTATTATTTTCATAGCCTTGCGGGTGGGGACTTTTGTTCCTGGTTAGCTTTAGGGACTTTTTGAGTATCCTGAGTTGTTTACTTCTTGACTCTTAGAGGTTTTGTCTTAAGAACAAGCCTGGTTTTTGAGGCTTAACAAGTCTCTTTTATAACTTCTTGGATTTTAATAAGCTTTGAGCTTTGGAGAAAATTGTTACATAAGAACCAGAGTTGCCAATGTACCTAAACTTAAAGATAAGAATAAACAGAAAGGAGATTTTTAGCACCCACTCCTTCATTCACATAGTCATTTATTTAACAGCTTGTTGTATTGTTAACTAGATGTTGGGTACCTTATGGTCAGGGCCATGACAACAGACCACGGTGCCTGGAACATGGCAAGGGCTGTGGAGATGAATGGACAGGCAGAGTATCTATTACATACTGCCCTCAGAGCCATTGGAAGCACAGAGGAGCATAAAGCAGGCTACAAGTTGTCATAGAAACAGTTCTGCCATTAGGGCTCCACTGGGTCTTATGACACTGTACTCTTTGCTGGGATGCCTCACCTCCATCTCCTCAACTGGGGAATTCACAAAATGATGATGTCTACCTCTTGGTGGCGCACACCTTGCATATTTGATTTTTAAATAGAGGGATAGCATAAAAGTAAGATGCTTACCTTTCAAGCCCAGAGCACCTAAATTTGATCCCTCAGAACCTACATTAAAAACAAAAATCTGACCGTGGCAACAGGTGCTTATAACCCCAGTATTTGGGAAGCAGACACTGGTGGGTCCCCGGGACTCACTGGGTAGCCAGTCAGCTTGAATCAGCAAAGCCCAGGGTAATGAGAGACTGCCTAAAACAAGGTGGGTGACAACTGACAATTGATAACTGAGGTTGAAGTCTGGCCTTCCCATGCACTCACCCACCTGTGCCTGTGCAGCCATGTGCATCCACACGAACACTAGTTGAGTTGTTTCATAACAAATGGGTTAGTCAGCTGGGTTACAGTACATATCTATACATTTAATTATTTAAGGTAGTAAACATGAGTGTCATCAATATTTAGTTGCACACTTTCACTTTAATCGTAAACTGCTTAAGCCAGATGTGGTGGTGCACACCTTTAATCCCAGCAGAGGCAGTCAGAGCTCTCTGAGTTCGAGGCCAGCCTGGTCTACAAATCGAGTCCAGGACAGCCAGGGCTACAGAGATACCCTGTCTCAAACAAAACAAAACCAAAAATGAACAAACAAATGAGAAACATAAACTGCTCAATCACCGAATAATTTTCTTTGGCATATTTTTATTTCAAGTTGTAACTTCACTTACTGACCAGCTTCTCTAAGGGAAGAAGGGTGGAGTGGTACCTTCTGCACAATGTGGTATGCTTATGCATACAAACAGCCTGTGCTGAGGGTTATGATGGGTGAGGTGAATGACTCTGTAGGCCCCTTCTAGTCAACCCCTCCCAAGGCAAATGATATCACAACACAGGCCAAAGGGAGAACCTGGCCCCAGTTTAGAAGAGCCACGTGATTTATTTTCATTAACACCTCTGTACTCAAGCATATATTTTTTTTTCTTTTCATCCGTAGGTAAATGGAAAGGGAAAACATGGTACATATGCACAATAGAATTTTACTAATCCATAATAAGACCCAAACTACTGTGGTTTTCTGGGTAATAGACATAAATTATTATAGTGATGGAGGCTCAGAGAGACAGATGCCATGTATTTTCTCTCTTGTATGGGTCTAGCTTCTAAGATTTTATATGTATATTTATGGGGGAATTGAGTGTATATGTATAGATTCCAGGAGACCAGAAAGAGGCTCATGAAAGAGGGAAATCAGACTTAAGGGAGAGAGCTTAGGAGGGTAATAGAGACGTGTAATGTGAAAGTGGAAGGGAGAATGCTGGAGATGGAAGAGGATAATGGAGGTAGTGGAGAAGAGGCAGTGCAAGAAAACTGCAACTAAGTATCTAAGAAAGTGCTACACCGTAGCCTACTTTTGTAAAGTAATCAAGATGCAAAGTAAAAGTTAAAACAAATTTGAGGTTGGGGCCTAGAGTGCCTCACATTCAGGGGAATTAGGGGACATTTACTCAACATCAGCTTGTTGAAGTTGGAGAAAATGCGGCCTGAAGGAAATTGTAAAAACACGTATAGTGAGTGGTGGGTTGGATGGAGATCCTGTAATCCTGCTCCATGGGCTAAGGCAAGGCGATTTACTTGGCTGTACAGTATTGGGGCTGGCCTGGGCAACAGAGCAGGAAGGATTCTTTCTCAAAAAATAAAAAGTCTATCTATCTATCTATCTATCTATCTATCTATCTATCTATCTATCTATCTATCATCTATCTATCTATCTATCTCCTCCTGCTCCTTCTTCATCCATCTACCTCTCCACACCTTAGTGACACTGTATTTAGAAATCCACATCCTGCTGGAATTTGGGCTCTTTCTATCACATATGGATTCTAAGGAAACCTTGGCACAATCTTCTCACCGCTTGGTACACTCTATACAGCATACCTTGGGCTTGCCACTTAAAGCCTCATTACTCTGGCTTTTATATAATATTAAAAAAAATTTTGAATTTCTTCATCCATTTCAGTACAAGGGAGTGTGAACTGCTAGTAGATAAGATTATGAAATGCCAGCAGACGGAAGGGAGAGAAACTCAAAACTACATCAAAGCTATTGAGTCTTGCACGTCTTAGTGGGACCATTTAACAGAAAAATGAAGGCATCTGGGGGCATAGAAAGCCTTTCAGGCCCCTATTGCTGATCCATGGCATCAGTCAAGTTCACTGACATTGTGCTGTCCCCAGATACTCAGTCAGTGATGTGAGAGTCAGTCCTGTGTTCAGGACTTACAGGCAGGTGACAGGCAGGTAGGTGACAATCCACTAGAGATGGTTAGTCAAGTCATGCAGTCTCTGGGGTTTGAAAACTACTTATTCTGGGGAGTGGAGACTTCCCTGGAGCTCACTGGTCATCAACTCTAGCCGAGTTGATGAGTGCCAAGTTCAGTGAAAGACCCTGCCTCAAAGAATGCTTGGGAAGCAATGGAGATGTCTGGCATTGACCTCAAGCCTCTAAGCACATGCACAGCCATGCACACATACCAGTATACCCTCAATAAATATAATACAAAATCTTTGTGAAAAAGAAATCAGTGGTTTATGAGTGGGAAAAACAAGGTAATATACAGTACACAGCTGCATATTTCATATCAGCATGATTCCTGCTTCCTAGGAATGCTGGGCATTAAGAAATCACTTCTCAGAGCAAGGATGAATGACGATGGGTTCTGTACCCATGGAGTTGGCTTTCACTCGGAGATGTCACTGTCAACTCATCAATTCAATTGCACTGATTCCTTGGGGCCCGTCTTAGTTACTTTTCTATTGCTTGATAAAATGTCACTACCAGGGCAACTTACAAAAGAAGCATTTAGTGCGAGCAGCTTAAGGCCTCCAGTTTTAGAGGGTTAGAATGGATGACCACGCTAGTGCAAGCCTGACAGGAGACAAGCAGCCATGGCTCTGGAGCAGTGACTGAGAGCTCACATCTTGATCCACAAGCACAAGACATGGGAAGGGTCCAGGGTGGGGCAGAACTAACTGGGAAATGGCTCAGTGAGAAACTATCTCAAAACAGTAAGATGGAGAGCAGGTACAAAAAGACACCCAATGTCAACTTCTGGCCACTCCATGTACATACAAATACAACGTGGATACAGCACCTACATACAAAGCAAACACCCCCTCCCCCATGGGATGTGAGAACAGGAGTCATCTTTACCCATATGCTTCCTTCTTCTAGCTTGGAAAGCATTCTCCTCTCATCACTATGGTGACCTGCTACTAGGTGCCTGGTGTGTGGCAAGGCTGACCACATACTAGATTCCTTAGTCCAGAAAAATATGGGTCTGGCTGTTTGGATAAAAATGGTGATAGTTTAGATATGTTGGCCTACAGGGATGAATATTTAGATTCCTTTCACCCTTTTCTTCTTCAGGATCGCTACCAGAATGTTCAGAAACCTGTGTGACAGACGGTGACATTTCGTCTGGTCAGTACCAATTTGTGGTAAAGAACTCCAGCAACAATGGGCTCTGGGAGTCAAGGGTCAAGCTGCTCCCCTCCCGTTCTGCGATGCCACACACATTCTCACAGGGAAAGCAAAAGACACAAGCCACTGCAAAGTTACAAATTTATTGGTCTGGAAATAAATACAAACATCTCATTAAGAAACTGCCCTGGAAAGACATGTACAATGGTTTCTTGTCTGCATTCAGTCACCCTGGTCGGGATCCCTGATCTTTCTACACAAGGTCAGAGGAATCCTCCATGGTAGGAGGCTTATTGATTCCTAGCCTCTCACGCCATCTACATGGCGTGATACTTTCTAGCAACTCCGAGGTCCTGGAACTCACCAGGCCTTGATGGCTGACTCCCAATGGTCAAGTGTCTCTGATCTGATCACATTTCCTACAGGAAAAGTCCAAGATTAGCCATAGTAAGAATCAAAAGGCAGTAGTAGAGGGCATGGGCATTAGGCTGGCATCGCTTAGAAAGGCCAGTGCTACAAACCCAGTCAGCAGGAGGGGCAGGGAGAGAAGGCAGCAGGAGAGGGAAGTAGGTTCCCACGGAATGTACACAATCCAAACCCATCTTATCAGTCCTCTCCTTGACCAGAACATATGGCTCGCTCTCTGAAGAACTAGCAGTCAGTTTAGAGCCAACACCAGCTATCCATAATGGGAGACAAGGTTTGACTGGATCACAGAAGAATCCAGGTCATGGGCTGGTGTTCTAGTACACCAGATTCTAGTACTCGGGCCTTATAATAGTCACCAAATCTCATGCTAATCTATGCCCATCCCTCCCCGTGCCTGCAGACTCCTCCCAGGTAAGGATTGCTGTCACCTATTGAGTCTTCCCTTCATCTCAAAGAATGCAACTACAAACCAAAACCATCTTCCCCAGGGAAAAAGGTATCACACACTCATTCACACTGGGGGGTGGGGGAGCGGCCCTGGAGGAGCCAGACTGCAGAGCAAGAGGCTGAAATCACTGTGACACCCAATATTTGCTGAATCACTTTCTCTACAAATCCAGGAGTTTTGTTACCAGTTCCCCTGGCATGTTAAAAGGTCGCCAGGAAAATAACAGGCTGTGGATTTCCACATCCAGGACTTTAAAAACCAATTCCTTTAAGTGAGCTGTGTGCTCTTGTTTTTCCTCTAACTGCCCTAGGGCCCACCTCTTTTTCTCCCCTTCTTGTTTTTCCTATTTAAAATAAGGTGCTCCATTTCCTTGCCTCTCTCCCTTTCAAACCAGAAATAAGTTTGTTTCCAGGAACGAGTTTACAGGAGAGGAAACAGGAAGTAGGAGGCTGGCAAGATGCCTGTGAACCTGGGCGCTTGCTCAGCCTGGGCTTGGAGCCAGGCAGTGTTACTGTTATGTATTTCTTAGGGTTTTTTGTTGTTGCTGTTGTTTTGTTTTTTGTTTTTGTTGTTGTTGTGTTTGGTTTTTTTTTGGCAGTTTGGTGTCTGAGGGTAGAGAGAGGGGCCACCAGGCCACTTGTTAGCAGAACAGGACACCGAACTGCTTCTTGTCTTTGGTCCACTACCACCCACCCAGGTCCCAGGAGGCAGCCCGAACAGCCTGGGTCTGCCACCTTCAGAGTTCATTTACAAAAGCAGCTTTAGATTAATACCGCATTAGCGTAGGGTGGCAGGCAGGGGTTGGGGACTAAGGGGGGAAACCACCAGTCCAGGATGACTGAGGCACAGACTGCCTAGCAAGACACCTCCATGGACTTGGGCCCAGCATTGTTCCCGGTGGCACCCGAGTTGGGAGTGATGTTGAGACGGGCATCCTCACTGGTATGGGAGCGGCTACGGGACCCCTCGCTGGTGTGTGAGCGGCTGCGGGGGCCCTCGCTGGTATGGGAGCGGCTACGGGGGCCCTCGAGGGATGTGACGCTGGAGCCAGAGGCTGTGCGGGACCGCATCAGGCGAGTCATGCTGGCAGAGGGCACTGAAATACAGAAGACAATATAGTTAGGATGTGGGCCGATGTGGGACTGTACCTGTCTGCCAGCCATGTCTGGGGTTTCACTGTTACCCCCAAACTCATGCTCACCCGAACACTCAAAATATGACCTTGTTTAGAATATTTAGTTAAGAATACTCAGTTAATATGAGGTCCTTCTGGATTAGGGCAATCCCTAATCCAAAGGCCAGTGTCCTTAATAAGAAAACTAGAGATGGACGTGCCCATACGGATGGAGAGACTGTTGTGATACAACACGGGCCACAGAAGGCCCTCTCTGGTTGATGCAGCCAGCAGAACCCAGCAGGCAAGGAAGGGTCTTGCAAAGTGAGCCCAGCCCTGCAGACACCTTGACCTCAGACTTGTAACCTCTGAACTGGTGAGGAGATGCATTCCTCATGTTTAAAAGCCCTATCTGTGGCCCTATCTGTGGAAATCTGATACGTCACTCATTGCGGTGACTAGTGCCACACCTCAGTGACACAGTGCCCTGGAGCAGACACTGGAAACTGGAAATTGGATCAGTCTTTGCTCAGTGGAATTCTCTCCTTAAAGAATCCATGTTGTTCCTGCTGGATGGATATATATATATATATATATATTCTTTTCTTTTTGTGCCCTGGCTGGTCAAAACTTTCTATGTAGCTGAGAAAACCGTGAACTCATGATCCCTCTGACTGTATCTCAAATGCTGACATTACACGGTGTGCTGCCACAGAACAGCCTATTTTCTTTTTATGCTTAATGTCTATCAATATGGCCACCACTTTTTAAAAATTAAGTTTATTTATTTATTCACTTTACATCCTGACTGTAGCCCCCTCCCTCCTCTCCTCTTGATTCCACCCTCCCACCCTCTTCCCTCTTTTCCCCCCTCCCCTCCTTCTTAGAAAAGGGAGCCTCCATCCCAGTAACAGGAACTCTACAAGAAGACCAACAGAATCAACTAACCTTAGACCATGGGGGCTCACAGAACTGAAGCACCAACCAAAGAACATGCGTGATCTGGACCTAGACCCCCTATATACATGTAACTTGTGGGTAGCTTGGTCTTCATAGAGGTGCCCTAGCAAGTGAAGTGGGATTGTTTCTGACATGGACTATGTTGGCTGCTTTTGGATCACTTCTCCTTAACAGGGCTGCCTTTCCTGGCCTCAATGGAAGAGGATGCGCTCAGTCCCACCAGCCTATTTTTAATCCCAAAAGAATCGAGGTCATTGTATGTCTGTGCTCCTGTGTTTGTTCCCGAGTCTCTCACTCTCTCCACCCAAATCCGTGAGCCCTGATGACCTCACCAGGAAATGGCAGCTTCCCATGACACCAGACACACAATGGACTAGTTTTATGCGGCCAGCATCGCAGGCAGGCACCACTCTGTTAGTGAGCTAGAACCTTCTCTTCCAGCAACACCTTTAGGTCTGTTCTCTCTCCCTATCATCTTCTCTGAGGTCTATGGGAAGCTTAGTCAGACCAAACTGGGAGGGACAGACAGACAGAAGACAAATTTTGTGAACAACCAAGGCCTAGTATTTGCTTTTTTCCTCCCAGAATGCACAGCAATAGAGCTGTGATCCACCTGCCAGCAAGGGAAAGCCAACTGCTCAGCAGTTCCCTTCCATTTCCACCAGGGAGAGCAGGATGGGTGGAAGAAGGTCCAAGGTCCCCAGGCAAATACGTTCTGTTGGTGAGGGACAGCTAGCGACAGGGACCTTGTCTGAGGCACTCATATCTGCCTTACTCCATTCTGCTGGAAACAGGCATGGTGAAGGCCCATGGGAAGATTGTAGATTCATTAAATAGGCCCATCCAATAAATGGTGGGTTGTGTAGGGAAGAAAGAAAAGGTCAAACTTGGCCCACTAAGAAGGATACATGGACTGTTAACTCCAAACAGTAGGCAGAAAGAATTGGGTGGATTTCTTTGAGCCAGAGCCACACCTAAAAATCTCAGCCAGTATCAACCAAGGTTGCTTGCTGCTCAAGTGAGCCTGTGAGTCCTGGTCACAGCTTGGTGTTTCTGAAAAAAGAGGCTGCGTGCATGACAAACTCACTCTAAGCTTGAAGCAGAAAGCAGCAAGTCCCTGAAGCAGACTGTTCTGTCCTTCAGGTCCCTGATATAACGATCTAGCAAGAAGTCACCCTATCTTGGATCTCAGTCACTCTGGTGTCCCTCTTAAATGGAGTTCTGGCTTCATCAATCTTCTACACATCACCCCTCTGTGGCCCACTTAGCCTCTCCCTTGTATGATTACAGTGATGGCTAAAGGAGGAAAAAAAAA
>OU015748.1:79893454-79929570 GCA_907169655.1 Acomys percivali | reverse complement strand
CCCTGCAGCCTGTTCTGAGTACAAGGGAGGGATGAGAGGACAGGATTGCACATCTCTGCTGCCTATCAAAGGACATCTGAGTAGGGAGCACAGAGCACGTTCTGGTCCATTTGCATCTCCTCTGAGCACCAGTAGTGAGAGGCAGATCTGGGGAAGTTTGGCTGCTCCCCTTGGCTCTCAGCGAGATGCCAGGGCTAGACAGGTAGGAGGGCACAGATGTTCCAGGTGTGGGGCCAGAAACATCTGCCTGAACCTGGCTCTTAGCCAGTCAGTGCAAGGCCTCTTCCACACAGTGACTCATCCAGACAATTGGAGATACAAATATGTCCCAAGAACACTAACACAGGCACAAGGCACAGCCACATGAGGGAGGGGCACTGTGTGGTTGTGTAAAATGAGGCACAGATCTAAATAGGGGCAGCCCTTAATAGTTCCTTTTTTATATATATATATATCTTGTCACCTTCCCTCTAGTGATCCATCCTTCCCTTGTCAGGGAACAAACCAAGCATGGGGGCGGGGGCGTGGGGGAGAGAGAGAGACAGAGAGAGAGACAGAGAGACAGACAGAGACAGAGACAGAGAGAATGAATGTGTGTGTGTGTGTGTGTGTGTGTATGTGTGTGTGTACATTGCAGTTCAGATAAAAAATTATCATTCTCAGTAAAGAAAAGGATAATCTAACCCTGAAAGGGTGAATTATGGAGGTGAACTGGCTTTCTCTATGAGCGCAGACAGTGACCATTTATAGGACTATGGTATGTCTCTGCATAGCTCTCCCACTATGCAGGATTTTCATGTCCTCTGCCAGGGTCTAGCATCCCCTATAGTCTGAATGGTTCGTTCGCAAACATAAAACAGAACCCAGCCCCAGGTTCAGGCTTTCTTTGCTTCCTGTGCTGTTCTTTGCCCCCAAAGCTCTGTGGCCTCTCCAGACCTGAACTACAATCCCAGCCCATATCACCTCTACAAGATCCTACTTGAGCTATAGTAATGACTACCCTGGCAAGACAGTGCAATAGTAGTATCACTGCTAATGGGTTAACAATCATTCTCTGATTGGATTTCAGGACCACTCAGAAATAAGAACTCATATCTGGCCAAGAATCCATGCCTGGGGAGGCCATGGGCCCTAAGGGAGAAGTTATTGCTATTA
This sequence comes from Acomys percivali, assembly GCA_907169655.1. Lineage (NCBI taxonomy): Eukaryota > Metazoa > Chordata > Mammalia > Rodentia > Muridae > Acomys > Acomys percivali. Next base: position 79,928,415 of record OU015748.1, on the reverse strand, counting down.
GTTTACTACATAAACATAGTACCAAATTCCTTTTTAAATAATTATTTTATATTCATAGACTTAGTACATCACTCAGCCTTCATCAGAGAAGCTTCTTTTTGCACTGCATGGTGCTTAATACAGAGTGATGATGAGTGTTCATCTATATCAAAGGTTGAGGAATGTTGCAAAAGAGGTAATGGGAAAAAAAAAATGTAAGGAGATAGAGTTCATGAAGGCCAGGGGAGAAACAATGTTTTCTGGACATGACATTTACAGTACTGAACTCATTCATAGCAGCTGGCTGGGGTTGCCTGCACAAAATCAAAGCCAGTCACCATTGTAGTGTGTGGGGGAGGGTGTGAGCTCATAAAGCCCCCACCTCTAACAGAGAAGCTATTGGCACTTGATAACTGTTAGGAGAGGAAGAGTCAATTTTCTTCAGGGTTGTGACCCCTGGTAGGTGGATCATACATCAGTGGACAGCCTTATACCCTTCCATATAAGGGCAAAACTAATTTAACGTAAATAGTTACAAATTAAGAAAAAAGAAAAGGAGGACATGAAGTTGAAAGTGGGACATGGTGGGGAGGTCTGGGAAGAGTTAAAGGGGAGTGGGACAGATATGATCAAAATATATTATATGCGTACATTAAATTCTTGGAGAACAAAATACATTTAAAAATTTAAAGGATACTTTAACACACCTTGACTTCCCATGAAGGCATTAGTTCCACTGCTACTAAAGTATTTGCTGTAGCTCCACCTTGTCTCTGCTGTGATACGTGTTGGGATTACTGGCTCATGAAGAGAAGCCTTTGCCCCAGGAAAATGTATTTTTTTGTCATCAAGGAGACAAGCAGGGACTAAGAAACATTAAAAACAAAAGAAAAAACCCACCCAAGCTGGCTATCTTCCTGTGTGGCTCTACAGCAGACCCCATGGGACAGGCCCAGCGACTTGCACAAGCTGTCTTGCCCTGCCCAGGGGCCTTTCCCTGACAGTTGCTCCTCCATTCAAATCAGAATGGTGGGTGGGGCAAGTGACAGCTCCCTTGGACAAACTGCAAAGTGTCCCTATCACTTCTGCATCCAGGTGTTCTAGACCACACAGTGAAAAAGCTGTGTGAAAAGCTGAAAGGGTGGGCCTGAAGTTAAGCTGCCTCCACTTCCTCATCTCCGCCCCTCCCCCAGCCCTGCCATTCATCATTCCCACTGTGCTCCTAGGAGAGAGACTTGGAGTATCTTTAGCAATCACTTGGATTGGCGGAAGGGGGGTGGGGGGGGGCGGGGGACCATCTGCATTTTACCAATGAGGGAGCCTAGTGGTTTTAATATTATCACTCAGCTCATAATACATCTAGGGATTTTAAATTACTCAGTCTCCACCTAGTAACTGGGTTTTCCAATCCACCTAGTAACTCTTTTTTTCCAATGCTGACATGCTTGGGAGACTTCCTTCCTATCTTTTGTGTTCTCAGGCGTCATGCTGACACTTCTACAAGGCCAGACTAGAGGCCTCTGCAGCTCTCTGTTACAAAATGGTAGTAGCACCCTACACTTGATGTTCCTGTCTCAAACTGCAACCCACTGACTGCATGTGCAGGCCTTGGTTCAGGCCTTTATTTGTCTCTCAGAACTTAGGAAAGAAAGACCAGAGCCTCATGGCCTCTGACTCCTCTAGGAAGCAGCACATTCACTGCCAAATGAGATAAAATCCAGACCTAGATGACACACCACCACTGTTCTAACCACGTGTCCAAATTCATCAAATGACTCCAGGTACACCTTGGTGACAGAGTAGATCTCTGTCCATAGCCCTTCCCAGACAGAGCACCCCTGCTCAGGGTCTTTGGGGTATTGGACAGAAGGCAGCGGAAGCAAAAGCAACCTGCCTGAAAAAGCCAAAATTAGTATCAACAGGACCACGGTAAAGCTAACAAAGTCTGGGAAGATCCTGGGGAAGAAAACACACAAGACAGTGAGTGGAAAACGTCTAAACATTGACATTGTGGAGACTGTAAGGATGACTTAGCCAAGCGCTCTCTGCAGTTTGGCCGATGGGGAAGGGCAGTTAAGATGAAGGGTCTCCACGAAGAACTTCCTGTTAGAGACACCTGTGTCCTGCCCCCATTCAACTGACATATGTTTCTTGGTCCCTGCCACAGTCCAATAAAAGAGCTACTCTGAGATGACAGACAGAGGAAAACAGAGGGGAGTGGTGGCGGAGATGGTAGGAGAGGCAGAAGCGAACACCCAGGCAGACAGGTTAGAAGAAAGCACCGGGTACCAAATACAATGGCTGACTCAGGGTCTTTGCACCCACTGTTGGCTACACAGCAGTCTTCTTACCCCAGGGTCTGTAAGGAGGGCGCGCACAATGTCTGAGTCTGTGCCGGAGTCCAAGTCCTTGACCTTTCTGAGGCTCCATTTCATATCAGGCATATGGGATCAGGATAATCGGATGATGTTCAGTGATGCAGGCTCGCTAGCAGAGCCACAGCCTGCCCCTGGGGGGAGGAGGGTGCAGCCGCAGGCCTGTGGGTTGCTTCCCACCAGGCTGGAGTTCTGGCTTGTTCCTTATGAGGTATGTTCAGATGATCCCAGCCTGTATCTGACACTGAGGCTAAGAGTTGGGATCCTTGACCATCTGAGCACATCCCCTGTTGTATGACGAACTGTAGGAACTGGGCAGTGGGTGCCTGGCAGGTGACAATGCCACCCCATGGAGAAGTAGACCTGGACAGAAGCCAGACCTGCCAGCTGTTTCTGTGCCTCTCCAGCTCCAGTCTCTGCCTGCTTGGGCATCTCTCCCTGAGGCCAGCACCATACAGAGGCCCAAGCTTTGCTTTCTGCATGGAACCTTCTTCTGCTCCATCTGGAGTCATGGGCCTGGTATAGTGATGTGTAGAGGGCTCACAGTCCTAGCTCTGAAATGCGTTTGGAGACTAAGCACAAAGCAACAACACGAAGCAACTTCAAACTGCCCTGAGTGCAGTGGACTGAGGACGCATGAACAGCTTCCTGTCAGAGAGACTTCTGTTCTGCTCCTAGTCAGCTGTCTGATTTTTCTTCTTCCCTCCCAATCCTATAGGCACTTGGAAATGACAGATAGAGAGAAATAGAGAGAAGCGGTGGCTGTGCTGGTGGGGACGGGGGAGACTGAACACACAGAGGACCAAGGTGGAAGACTGCAATGCGGGCACCAAATACATTCCTTGAGGCAGGGAATGTACTTCCCTGAGGCACACGCTGTTGTTTTCACAGCAGTCTTGTTCTTCGCTGCCTTTACTTTGTTATTTTGTGGCTGTGTAGGTACACATGTGTGTGCAGATGCTTGAGCGTGCACAGGTAAATAAATCCACGTGGAGGCCGGAGGTCGATGACAGATGTCATTTTTTGGTCAGGAGCCATCCACCTTGTGTTTTGAGACAGGGTCCTGGGCTCACCCATTAGGCTATGCTGGCTGGTCAGCAAAACCTCAGGGGATTTGCCAGGCTTAGTGTCCCTGCTGCTGAGGTAGCGGGCATGGATCACTATATCTAGCATTTGAAAATGTGAGTGTAGGAATCAATTTCAGGTTTCCATACCTGCGAAGCAGGATTTTACTGACTGAGCCACCCACCATCATCCCTCACTGCACTTGTGACTTTGCTCTCTCCTGGACACCCTAAAGCCACTTGGTTTGTAGCTCCCTGGCTCTGTAGCATTTTTCCTCTCCTGCCTGAACCATGAGATAACACTGCACTGCAGGCTCAAGTTACTTGTTTTCCTCTGTGTCCTCTGCTGACCTGTCCCCTGCTGATCTGTGGGATTGGAGCTCACCAGGCTGTCTTGTCCCCAGTGACACAGGAGAGCAAACTAAGGCCGGGAACCAGGTTCTTCCTGCCTGGGCCTCACAAGGGCTAGGAGGGAGTGCTCAGTCATCTGAGGTGCTGAGACCTCATTGGGAAGAGGAGCTGGTTAGACCGCCGTGTCCACCTGGAGAAGCAGCTTCTGACCTTGAGACCTTAAGTCTAGAGCTGGCCTTTTCTGGCCGAGCAAATTATAGGTTCCCGGGAGGGACTTCCTCTGGCTTTGCAGAAACCAAACAACCAAAACCAGCCACACGGTGTGACTGTCCAACCACCGAAGACTGTTACTGAGGGTGAGATGCCTCTGTGGCTGAGGCAGGATGTGACGCAGTCACGAGGAGGCACCTGGCCCCTCTGTGGGCTCAGTGTTCTGCTTCCTAGAGGGCTGGGTCCTCAGAGGGCTTTTTTGGGGGAGAGGTGGATACACTCCTGACAGTCACCCAGGGCTAATTCCTCAACCCAGGACACTAGTGTTATGCTCCGGAGTGCCCTAATGACATACCACCTACCACCCCCACCTTGGCCATAAGCCCACAGTTCTGCATGAGGTCACCACATCACAAGAGCCACAGCCCAGCCTTTGGTGGAGGAGACAATCAGTCCAGCACCATCCCAGACAACTCAGAGCACAGTCTCTAAAGGGGACCTGAGAGCTTACCTGCTGTGAGGCATCAGTGGAGTTCCTTAACCTCTCTCAGTCTTAGTTTTTCTATCTGAAAAACAGAAACAATGGCTTGGCTTCAGCGCAGCAGGAGGGTGGGTGCCTGGAGGACTAAGGACAGAGTTCCTGCAGTTTGCTCAGTTCAGCCTTCCACAGGAAACACTTGCAAAGTGAGTGACAGCCCCTTTAGCCGTTTAGTGCCAGGGAAGAACACACAAGTACTGAAAACAACACTTCTGGACTTCCTGGCCAAGAAAACGGAAACAGCAAAGCTGGTCTGGAGACCAGGCCTCTAAGATAATTTTCAGTTCCAAAATGTTAACTGGGGAACATCTGCCACAAAGTCTGAACTACCTAGGGGCGCTGGTAGGTCCAGCTGCTCTTACTTCCAGGGGGGAGGGAGTGCTAGAGGGGGGAAGGGGCGAATATGGGAAGCATATTCTTAGAAGCGGATGTGGGAGCAGGCAGTAGCACTTTCCTGGTGGCCAACAAATACAGGCTGAGCTCTGCCTTCATCCCAACCACAGGGCAGTAGCTGCCTTACAGGGAGGGGGCAGCAGGAAGAATGTGAGGTCAGAGCCTGGGCTGGAGCTCAGGTCTCAGGTCAAAGGCCATGACCTCTGTCTGACTCAGGCGCCTGCTGCAAAGTAACCGCAAGGGTGTCAGAATTGAGAGTCCTTTTGGGTAAGAGATTTATTAGGTGGGTTCTGAACATTACAGAAACGCAGCACAGGAGTTGGGAGGGGGCTCTTACAGGTTTCAGAGGTAGGAGAGGGGCTCCCAGGCCATGTGGTTGATGAGTAACCCAAAGGACATGTCTGCATTCAGGTTGTCTCTGATTCCCAGGGAACAGGAAGGCAGAAGTTCTGCCCTTGAGTTAATGTGTGTCCATCATGAGGGAGCACTGCTGGTGAACATGGCTCGAAAGGCCCGGGCCCAAACTTAATAGTCATAGCCCAAACTTAACAGGAGGCAGAAAGAAGTTTTGACTCCGGACCATTCTTTCAGGGCCAGGAAACAGGTAGCTAGGAAATCGTGTACTGACTCTAGGCATCTGGTAGAGGGAGAGGGGTGTTGGGCACAGCTAGAGACATCTGGAAGAGTCCAGATTGGGTGTGGCCAGCAGAATAGACTGACACATGAGAGGAGAGAGGAAGAGAAAAAAAAAAAAAAAAAAGAGGAAGATAAAAGCAAAGAGAACCAAAACAGTGCATAGCTAAAATGGCTGAGTTATATAGGAAAGAGATGTTAGTGAAGGGAAGCAAAGCTCAGGGGCTGGAGAGGGTTAGGGTGGGAGTGAGAAGTGTGAAGAGGGGCCAGGATGCTGTAACAGGTACTTTTGAGGCTGAGGCTGGTGGCTAGAATCTGCTTTGATATGATAATAGGCACCTCAGTTAGCCAAGTGTCCTGGGTTTCTTTGAGGCCTGACAGTGGAAACTTTCACTTTATACACCTGGTGCTAACCCCGCCCCCCCCACAGGGTTCATATTGTTAATTAAGAGAGCTGCAGCAGGGTGTGGCCAGAATTTAAGAAAGGGAGAGAGGTAATGGGGCGCCTGTGTCCCAATGGGAGGTATACCAGGGTTCTAAGGCTGTTAGTAGACTTAGAGGAAAGATGTGGAGTTTTCAGCACTGTGCCTGACAAAGGGGAGCTGGGGACGACTGCCTGATATATGGGGGTTGAAGGCAAGCTCGGGGGCCTGGATCTTCATGTTGCTCTCACATTTGCTTAAAAGAGCTACTCTGGGGCCCACAGGGTAGGAAGTTCACATTGTCCTTGGATGGGGTGAGGGCTGCCGGGGAGGGGAGGTTGATCTCTTTAGGCACACAGAGGCACAGAAGGGAAAGTAGGGTGGGAAGGCACATGTGGGGCACAAGTTCCCCACCCCACCTGTCACAGCAAGACTTTTTCGGGCTAGCCTAGGAATTTGGACTGGAATGGTTGTCCCCCGGGATTTGTCAGGCACCATCCTGCTGCCTTCTGCTCACACCCCCATCCTGCCTTCAGACCAATGTCAAGTGTCTCCACCCTCAAGAAAGGGCTGCCGGAACTTTACACAGCACACCAAGTTCTGAGTCATTTCCAAACTCCTCCTTTGCCTGGAGGAAAAGAGTGGTCACACTTGGCATCTCTGAAACAACCCACAGGACCCAGGGGACCTTGGGTATCTGGATCCCAGCCAAAGAAACCAACACCTGAAACCTACCTGCCCAGTGAAGTGACCCTAAGGGTCACTGGATTCATTTGCAACCTGAGGAAAGCCCAGCAGGGCTCTTGATCAACAAGCCCCGCCCACTCCTACTTGCTGCTGCTCAAATTTCCTGTCATATAGTAGTTGCTTCAACCCGAGAAACCCTCTTTCCCTTCCAACCCACCACCCCAGGAAGCTGGCCCCCTCACCCTAACATGGGCCATCCTTGTACTGCTGGCCCCCTCACCCTAACATGGGCCATCCTTGTACTGCCAATCAAAGTGAAGCCTAGCCCTAGCTGGGAACACACCATGCTCTGCAGCGGCTTCCGCCTGGCTCTGCTCCCGGACCCCTCTGGAAACACTTCCTAGGTAGTCCACATGCTCTGAAGCGCTGCCTCAAGCTCTGTTGGGAGGGAACCGAGAAAGACGTGGTGTGAGGCTGGTCTGAGCAATGAGCATCAGGAAAAAAAAAAAAAAAAAAAAAAAAAAAGACCTCCGAAGTGGCCCTTCCAAGTGCAGAGAGATTTGTGAAGAGCAAGATCCTCACTGCAGACCTGGTCCAGCCCTCTGGCCTTACGTCATGTCCCAGAAACCAGCGGTCACTTGGCAAAGAATTACCCAGTCTCCAGTACATGGCAGGCCTCACCCCTGATCCTGGCAATGGCACTGTGAACAAAATGAAGCCTCTTCTTTCCTGGAGGCTTGGTGAGTCTAATCATAAAAACCGGTAAACAAGGAGCAGGTTTGTAGACAAGCCTAGAGTCTCTGAGGCAAGGAGAAGGATAGGAATGGGAAGCCCAGCCCCTGGGCTGTGATGCACGGCAGGAAATTCTTGTCTCTGGTCCAGATGCTAGGGTCTTTGCAGCATCTGCCAGCAGACTGATCTGTTAGATGGCATGACAGGTTCTTCCAGAGCATCAAAGCTGCTGGCTTCATGCAGCTAATTCTAATTAAAATTTAACCTTAGAATTAAAACGCAGCTCCTTGGTTGCACTAATCAATGAACAAATTAGCACTACTAATTCAATAAAGTAATTTGATCAAAATTAAATATAAAATGAGTCCCTCGGTGGCAGCAAATTTCGGGTGCTTATTAGCCTGGTGGCTGGTTACTACTGCCCCAATCCGAGCTGCTTGCTGTATTGACTCACTGTCACAGGCTCCAGTAGAAAGTGCAGACCTGGGAGATCCTAGTAGAGTTCAGGGTGAATGCCTTGGGTAAAAATCCCTGTCCTAAAGCTCCCTGGCTGTGTGGCCTTTTGTAGATGACCAACTCTCTGTGAGTTGTTTCTTCACTGTTAAGAACTGTACAGGACTGACACCTTGAGCTCTGCTAAAGACCTTGAGTCAGTGCCATGATCTGAGGGGAGACAATTGGGCAGGGTTCCCAGAAGAACATCCTACTGAGCTCCAGAGACATTGGAAACACAGGGAGCAGGGACCAGGAAGAAAGACAGGGACAGAGAGCCTCACCTGCAATACATGCTGGGAGTGGCAGCAAGCTGAACAGAAGGAATGGAACATCTCTGTAGGACCAGGGACATTTGCCCATCGACTTACTTAAGGACAAAGTCTCTTCATACACCCACTTTCACGTCCTTTCTCTGATTCCCTCTGTCCTTGGCAACTTGTGCACCCTGGAGTCCCCAGGCCAAACCCTTCTTTTAGGCTAGCTGTTGCTATGTCAAAAGAGAGGAAGGCCCAGGAGGAAACTATTGGGGGGGGCCCTCTTGGAGACTAGGTCCACTCTCTAAGGCAGCAGTTCTCAACCTGTGGGTTGTAACCCTTTTGGGGGTCAAGTGAAGTAGTAAATAAAATAGTTTTATGGGTGGGGTCCATGACAACATGTGGAGCTGAATTAAAAGGTCACAGGATTAGGGAGGTGGAAGAAATTAGGGAAACTATACCTTTCACGATAGCCACAAGCAATATACAATATCTAGAAGTAATTCTAACCAAGCAAGTGAAGGACTTGTTTGAAAAAAACTTCAAATCTCTGAAGAAGGAGATTGAAGATGACATCAGAAGATGGAAGGATCTCCCTTGTTGGTGGATCGGGAGAATTAACATAGTAAAAATGGCCATCTTACCAAAAGCAATTTACAGATTCAATGCAATCCCTATCAAAATACCTCACAATTTTTTAAAGACATTGAAAGATCAATTCTCAACTTCATATGGGAAAAAAAAAAAAAACACCCCAGAATAGCTAAAACAATCTTATACAATAAAAGATCCTCTGGAGGAATCTCCTTACCCGATCTTAAGCTGTAATATAGAGCAACAGTAATTAAAACTGCATGAGACAGTGACTTCTAATCTCTATCTCATTCCCTTTTAAGGCCATAGGTACTTGGGTCAGAACTTTTGAATGACTGTGGTCCAAAGAGGCTCACAGGGAGTGGCACTATTAGGAGGTGTTGGCCTTCTTGGGGTAGGTGTGGTTTTGTTGAAAGGAAGTGTGTCATGTTATTGGGAGCCGGTTTTGAGGTCTCAGATGCTCAAGCCAGGCCACTGTCTTAGCGTCTCTTCCTGCTGCCTGCAGATCAACTCTAGACTACCTCTTCAGCACTAGGCCTGCCAGCATGCTGCCATGCTTCCTGCCATGGTGATAATGGACAAAACCTGTGAACTATAAGGCAGCCCCAATGAAATGTTTTCCTTTATAAGAGTTGCTGTGGTCATGGCGTCCCTTCCCAGCAATCGAACCCTAACTAAGATAGGACTGTAACTCAGTTGGTAGAGTGCTTATCTAACATTCTTGAAGCCTTGGGTTTAATCTTCGTCATCCCCAACAGCGCATGGTGGTCCACACTCTGCATACATGGAGCTAGGATCATCAGAAGTTCAGGGTCACCCTAGGCTGCAAAGCCAAGTTCAGTGACAGTCTGGGATAACTGAGATTTATTCTCAATGGAAAGAAAAACAAAACAAATGGAGGCAAAAAGATAAGTCATGGCCCTAAACCTGCAGTCACCTTGAGTTCCAGGAATAGCAAGGCCTGTAGGCAGACAGCCCACCCTCGAGAATGAGAACAATTATCTGTGAAGGAGAGGCTGCACCTAGAAGCAGCTCATCTGGGAAGAAAAAAAAAAAAAAAAAAACAGATTTGTCCCCTTGGGCAAGGATGGTGAAGGCAGTGAAGATGGAGATTAATAGCTCATCGATCACCTTGCATGACTGAAGGGGAGACGGTGATGAGTGGGATTATAACTTAAGCAGGAGTGACACTCACACTAGGACCCCTGAAGAAAGCCTATTTGAGAGTCTCTGGACTCCTCTATGTTTTTCTCTTCCAAGATGCACTGGTGAAATCTCTCTGCTTTGCAGCCTTTCTCGCCCCCTCCATGGGTGTGTTGGGATGGTGCTGAGTAAAGACTGATGTAGCTGCTGGGGACGATGCTTTGGGCCTCAGACTGCAGTTGTTCTTTGCGATGAGGAAAGCAGCTGTCATAAAAGTGCAGTAATGGTGACCTGCCAATCTGCCTAGGTTTTCAGCAACACAGATAGCATCTCATGCTGGGCACAGACATGCTGAATGTGCATGTGGGCATCAGGTAGGCTTCACAAGCTGAAACAGTGAAAGGGCAGGGACCCGAGCGTGGAAAGAGAACAGAGTGGTCCTCTCCCAGGTCTTTATCTCTATGTTCTGGCACTGAGCATCCAAACTGGGATTTGAAGGGATAAACATAAAAGCCCATCACCATAGGAGAGAAAGGGTGAGGAAGTGTAAGCCTTTCCATTTCCTTCTTTAATCGCCAGCATTGCTTAATCGCCAGCTTTCTCTCGAGCTCCTGGATTAAACCTGGATGTCTTGGCAGTGTGCACTCATCTCAAGAACTTGAAAAGATCCAAAAACACATTTTGAATTTTTTTTTTTTTTTTTTTTTTTTTTTTTTTTTTTTTTTTTTTTTTTTGTCAAGCCAACAAACATTTGCTAGGACAGAAAAGCAAGGCTGGGGACACTCAGGGCTCAGCTGAATGAGGCTTGGGGAGTGTCTGGTATCTTAAATTGTTGCAAAAACAGCAATCAAGAGTAGAGTGGGACTTTTCTGGTTCCCTTACCTGCAGATGGGTGCTTACAGTTACCGGTCACCCTGCTGTATGCCTGGTACTTTCTACGCCTGGTACTAGCAAATGCTAACTTCTTAGGTGCACACAGACAAGCACAAAGATGCAGCTCCTTGTCTTGGGTCACACAGCTCTGAGAGGGCAGTGCCGGTTCCTGAACTCAGGACTCCCCACTCAAGAGCTGATGCCTACAGACACATATGACCCTAAGCTGCCCCACTTCATCTCTGATTCGGACTTTTTATGCCACTGACAGTTCCCTCCGTTGTAACAAGAGGTCCCAAAGACCAGAAAAAGGAGACAGGGCTCCCCAGATGGAGACCATGCAGGCTCCACTCAGCTCTTCAAGCCTGGTTCTGCGGTATGTTGCCATGTTACCAAGCATGGCAAATCCGGTGGGAAAACAGCCACCCAGAAAAGACTCTGCAAAGTCAAATTGGGATTTCTAGTTGACAAATAAAATTGGTGAATCAGCCCTGGCTGCAGGAATGTCTCAGGAGTTGGGTTAGAAGGGAGAAGAAGTCCCTAGGTCCCTCTCTCTCTGCAGGAGTATATAAACACTAAAGACACCACATTTGACTCAGACCTTTGGTGCCACCGACAGTGCCCTTCATTGTAACAAGAGATCATGGAGGCCAGGAAAGAGGCAGGGATACCCCCAAGATGGGGCCCATACATGTTCCACCCAGCTCTTAAGCCTGCTTCTCTGGTTTGTCACCAGGTTCCCAAGCATGGCAGAGCCAAAGAAACAGCCACACAGAGAAGCCTCTGCAAAGGCAAATTGGGTCACTCTCAGATAAGTCCATCCCACAGGAAGTCCAGCAGAACTTCCTGGAAGGAGGCTCAGACCAACTTAACTACCAGGAAAGGGCACTTCCCAACTTGTTGAGCTGCCTGCGGGCTCCTCTGTGTGCCTCAGGTTCCCAGCCTGTATGGCTACCATCTAATCTGCTTTGGTGATGCAGATGTCGTTGAGACATTTCTGTTCCTCTAAGTAACCCCTCACCCAGATTCCTGCAGTCACTCCAATAAAACTCACTGGCTCACCAAGTTGGTGTGTATGTTTTGTCTCCCAGCAACAGTCTGTCTCCCAGCAGTACATCCATGGATGAAGGTGATGGTGAGCCTGGTGACTTCCACGGAGGGAAGGCTGGATCCTCCTCTTGTTTCGCCTAGACACATGACACCTGTACTGCCAATTTGGCCCCCGAAATCCTGGACAGCCTTTCCTAACCCCTCTGTCCTTTGCAGGTCAGACAGAATGCTCGGCTTGAGGCTATCCCTCCTACTGCCTGATAGAGGGATCCCCCTCCCTATCCTGGAACCCACACCCTGGCCAGTGAAAAACACAGAACCTCAGGTCACATCCAGAGCTCTGCCACCACCAAGGCCTCGTAGAACTACCTTCTGCATGGAATCAAGGCCCAGCTGAGAAGCTTGGGGAAGCTCTTGTGGGAAGCTAGCTCCTCCTTAGAAATTGCCTGCTTATAGAATTCTAGGGTTGGAAGGGACTTGAAATAAAAGTAGCCACCCTAACCCAGCATTTCAGGCTACATTCTCCTCCAGGAAGGCTGGTGACTCCTTAGAGGTCTGCTGGCAGAAGCTGAGAATATACATGTATCCTTGCTGTGATGCACAGGAACCCGGAAGCCCAACAGAGACTGCAAAGGAACTCTGCCCTGCTCAGCTGTATCGTGGGTCAGGTATACCTCCTGGTTCCCAAGAAAACTCCCTGGGCCTTTAGCCCTCAGTTTGCAGGTAAAGACCTGAAGTTCAGAGAGGTGGAGGCCTCTGGTTGAGACTGTATTTCCTGGAACAGGCTTTCCTCTCAGGAATGGGAGGAGACTTCAGAGGAGGCTGGCAAGCTCCATATCAGCCTCTTATGCCAGGAGAGCAATTGCATTTGGTCTGTCCAGCTGATCTGTGAGGGGGTGAGAAGAAGTGGGTGGGGTGGGAGGGGAACAGAGGCCAGACAGAAGGTGGAGGAGATAAAGAGCCCTCCTCAGCCACTGGAAAAAGGCAAATGAAGACAGAAGGTGACATCCTGTGACACCGATCAACTTGGTGGAAATGAGAAGACACTGGCCATGAGCAGGCTGTGATGTGTTCTTGTGATTCATCCCTACTAATGAGGGGCAGAGGGGACATAAGCCATGCTGAGGAACCCTTTGGAAGTGCTAAGACATGTTCCATACAGGCTTGTGAAAAATTCTACTTAGGAGAATCCCAGAGTTGCCCAAATTATCAAGCCGTCTCCTGGAGGTTGTCATACAAGTTTAAAGAATAACAGCTGTCTGTAAAGAATTTACAATAGGCAATATTGCTATGACATCATTTACAATAGCATGGGACTGTATTGCTATGACACCAGTTACAATAGCATGGGACTTTATTGCTATGACATCATCCTCTACGGTGTTGAAGCAGCAGGAGCCAGGAAATAAGGAGATGGCCACTATCCATCGTCAGTAATAATGTCTGAGAAGGCAGAGGGCACACTTCGAGAGCTGAAAAACTGAACTAGCTGAAGGTCTGTTCCTGCTAACCCTTGCACGGCTCTCCACAACTTCACCTGTTTATTCTGCACTCCTTCCATGCACGATGACTAAACCCTTGGCTTGGGTCAAGTAATAACCTAGGTGCAGGAGGGCCAAAGCAGGAACAAACCTGACCACAAGGAGAAACTGAAATTCTAGGAGAGGCAGAGAGCAAATAAAGGCGACAGTGCATATCTGGTGGGATGTCTCTCCGTCATGTGAAGAGGGCTGCAGAATAGTCATGGGGGTAGGTGCATGCCGGTACTGTTTCATGGTTATTCTTCAGGGAATTCTTCTTGCTGGAGGTTGCTGCCTTTCTTGCCATGGAAGTTTGTTTGTCCAGACACTCCAGGTCAACCTTTCAAAAGCTCTGAGTCATCCCAGCCCTGAGACAAACTTGATCTGATTACAAGGACTCAAACAGCTGCCAAGTCATCCATGTGGGATGCTGAGTCAGAGCCCATCTCTGCCTTTGCTGAGCCAGAACACCTAGGCTTTGGTCCCTGCTCAGCACAAAAGAGCTACAAGCCCCTGCCAGAAGGCCTGGTCCTTACCAGGTCTGCTTTGCCATAGTCTTCCACTTGGCACAAAAGAACAGTCACCCAGGCGTGAAAAGCCTAGAAAATGGCTGTCTGCTTCCATCCCCAAAATCTCCTAAGAGTCTATTCCAGGAAAAATCTCAATGTACCATCACCTTTGTGTGCACAGATGCTTATGGTGATGTCATTTTAGCGAGCATCATGCATGTCAGAGTGCTTCTACACATGCTGCTGCAAGGAAGTCATCACTACGGGGTGCGTGGTGCAGGCTGCGATGCCAGCACTCAGGAAGGAGAGGCAGGCAGATCAGGAGTTGAAGCCTCAACTACATAGAGAATTTGAGGCCAGCCTGGGATAGGGAAGATTCTGTCTCTAAGCAAACAAACAAACAAACAAAAGCAAAACAGAGAAGAAAACACCATCAGGTAGGTAAGTCATGGGTGCAAATATGTTATCAGATGGATTAGGCAGCATGCGGTATCGTCACACTTCATAACACACCTGGAGTTTCCAACAGCACTGGAAGTACCCAATGTACTGTGCAGTCAGAAAGCATAAAGAAACCATCATTGAAGCAGAACTCCAGTGAGAAAAACAGAAGGAAACATTGGGACAGGTAAGTACACTAGAATGGGCAGCCATGGGAATCTGGGTGTCCACTGTTTTGTTTTCGGAGCTTTCATGGCTTTCTCAGCTTCTCAAGTTTTGCTTCACTGACCACAGACCAGTTCTCTGATTGGGAAATATAACTGTCTAATTTAAACACTGAACACTGGTGGTGCCCAGGGCTGGGCATTGTGGGGGTGGGGTCAGGGTGAGGGAGTTTCCACTCTCGGGACCTTGACCTGAGACCTCTAGAAACTGAGTATCAGGGGAGAGGCAGCCGAGGAACCATTTCCCTAGGCTCAACTTGAAGTCAGTCGAGCACAGAACAGTGAAGGACACCACAGGAAGTTGAGCTCAAGGCAGGCATGTAAGAATGTTGCACCAGCAACACTTAGAAATCAAAATCACTGATGCTGCCTCCTGACAGCACCTAGAGGATGCTGCCCTGCATTGAGGGAGACTAGCCCAACTGTTGTTCCAACAAAAACCCCCACCAGAGACAGCGGGGTCCTTTCTCTACTGCAAAGTGGGGTCACTGGGTAGGGCACAGTCTGCTGGCCTGCAGCCTGTCCTTGTATGGATGTGCTGGGACTGAAGGGCAGAGTTGAAAAATCTCCGGCTCAGAGGAAGCAGCTACCTTATCATCCAGGGCAGCACAACAGGTGTAGGGCAGAGCACAGAATGCTCCAGGCTACCTTCTCACCCAACTCTCACAGTACTTTACACAATGATGGAAGAGAGTGCTTGAAACCTGGGTGTACAGTCCCAGCAGTTACTCTTTGAGAGCACAGGTTTCCTTCATACTACTGGGGAGAGTTAGCCTTCTCTCCACTTCTAGGCCACCTAGAAACTGCTCTGCACTGTTACTCTTTCCACTATGATAGATTGAATTCTCTAAGACTATGAGCCCAATTAAACCCTTCCTACTTTAAAATCATCTCCCTTAGGTCTTTGTCATAGCAAGGGCAAGCAAAGATGGTCAATGTGAGTGACCGTAAACCAGCTAAGAGCAGGGGATTATCAGAGCCTCAGAGTGGCTCCAGTTCCTTCTCCCTCCTGGAGATCTGATGTATGGGTTTTTGAACACAACCTAAGGCAATTGACTCCCAGCAAGAACGCAGCTCAGCAGTGATGGTTCTGCGGGTCCACCAGGGTTGGGGGGCTTGAAGGGAAGATGAAAAGGGGTGCTTGGAGTTGACATAGCCTTGAATGATAGACTTTAGTTTGAGGTCCTCACAGTGTGCCTGGCCATGGAAAAGAAGCCTTGAACTGAAAGCACGACCCAGCTCCAGGCATGGATCTCTCTGCAACTCCTATCCGCGAACACAAAACACCTGGCCAGCCCTATCCTCTAGAGAGCCGTGATCCTCACCATCAGTGACTATTCATTACCACCCAGAGCACACAAGCTGTTCTAGAGTAAGAGGTGGGAAGGTAGAACTGATGAGGACTGGTAAGGGTCCCCAGCCACCTAGAGCCACCCAACTCCCACAGAAGGCCTCCACATTCAGTTTGTCAGATTGCATGGTTTGCTTCAAGCTGCCCATGGCTTCTTTTCTACCCAGACTTCTGTCTCGTTATAAAGCATCTCCAGAGGCCCGAGCACAACTGAAAGAATCCTGGGCTCCAGCAGCAGAGACTATCATGAAGGCTTTGCAATTGCAGTTATAGGTGAGCAAGAGATCACAGCCAGGATTCTGAGCAAAAGTAGCCCACTTGGATTTCCTAGGAATTCACAGGAGTAAGAGCTCAGTGGTTCTCACATGAGCTTACCAGCTCAGCATGGAATGCAGGGTCCCTGTAGTTCACAGAGGGCAAAGAAAGCTACACAGGAGGGGACGAGGAGAGGAAGTGATGTGTGTGGAGGGTCAAGGCTCAGCCCCAACATAAGCTAGGTTCATGGAAGGCAAGGCTTGAACCCCTGTCCTCATAGGCTCTGAAGGTGCTAGAAAGAGGCCACGTAGGAATAGCTTTCTATGTCTCTCTGGCCACAGTAAGGCAGAGGTTATTGCTGCAGTGGGTAGGAGCTGCATTTCTTGAGGCCGAAATTTGTGCAATCTAGCAGCTGCTGGGGCAGTCTGACAGGCAAATAGTAGCTGGCACGTAATGGTTTGTCATGAAGGAGAGAAACAGGTGCACCTGGGGATAAGGGGACAGGAGTCCTTGAGGGGACTGTACTTGGGAAGGGCCCTAGGGTCTGAGAGTAGGGAGCTGCTCCTGAATGAAGTTGGAGTTTATAAAAATCACAACCCATCTACCATCCCCACCTCCCCCACAGAAAGATCTGGACATTGTCCTAAACATGGTTTAATAACCAGTTCATCCTGTCTCTCCACCCAGAATGGGAGACACAGAGGGGGACAGCTGGCAGTGTGTTTAGAGGTGCTGTACAGAATGTAGTTACAAAGGTCAGGTACAAATGAGTGACCAGCTGCTAAGAGCCACCTGCTCCCCTTTGCTTCCCTGGAGCTCCTCTTTAGGCTGGTGACAGCGCCTGACTTTTTGTCTTCTGTTTTTTTGCTGCTGTTTCTTTAATACCTGGACACAGTAGAGATCAACATAGGAAACCCCAGGGCCATACCAGGACCTACAGAGCCATAGCTGAGAACACTTTCCCCCAGGGCTCTCTTCCTGGATGCCCACGGTGTACAAAGGTACATGCGCCTCTACCCGTGAGACTCTTTAGAACCAGTAGCAAGTCTGGCCTTCCTGTTCTGACTCAGCGGCACCTTGGGAGGAGGAAGGGAGGCCCCCAGAGGCTAAGGTCCTGAAGGGACACTTGTCTGAAGATATTCTATTAAGGCCTGCACTGGTGTGCCTGCCCCCTACTATGTTTATTCATAAGTTCGGCAAAAAGTACTGTAGCCAGACATTTGGCTACTTTATTGGATTCTTTTACCTACCATCCTCCTCCACCCCAATCCCTTCCAACCCCCACCTCCACCCCCAGCACTAGGTAGGAGAGAAAGGAAGATAGAGAGGAAAGGGAGCATGGAGCTCTTTAGACTACTTCCTGCTGATTAGGAGCATTGAATTTCTTGGGGCAAGTCCAGTCTTAATGGTCAGGTTATCTCCAACCAAGAACCAGCAGTCCATCAAACGGCAAAAACAATCAACAACTAGACAAAGCAGTAGTAGGAATCAGCAGCAGCAAGGGCAGCAGCAGTCACCACAGGCCCTCTCAGGGCTCTAGCATTTATACCCTCTCCAGAGTCCCCAGAATCCTAAACTTAAACTATCTTCAGCTAGCAAGATCATGCCCCTACCAGAACATGAGACACAGAGATAAATTATAGTCAGTTCCTGTAGACAATCAGAAGTGGCCCCGTATCCCACACCTGGGATTCAAACAAAAACATATTCACATAATATAACTGGGTTTTTAAAGAGACCAAAATTCAGCCAGGTGTGGTGGCACACACCTTTAATCCCAGCACTTGGGAGGCAGAGGCAGGTGGATCACTGTGAGTTCAAGCCAGCCTGGTCTACAAAGCGACAGCCAGGACAACCAAGGCTAACACAAAGAGACCCTATCTCAAAAAACAAAAACAAAAACAAAAACAAAAACAAACAAAACAAAACAAAAAACAAACAAACAAACAAAAAAAAAAAAGACAGCAAAATTCTCACTACACAGTACCCATTGGCGAGCCATGAGGGAAGACAAGGCTCAGAGAACAGTGAGTTTCTTCACTAGGACAAACCAAATCCTCTGAGAAGCCCTGGTGCTCCTAGGGAGAGTCCTGTGTTGACTACAATGGCTAAAGGTGTGGCCATCAAGGGAGCAGAGCTGTGTTGCAGAGGGGACCGTTGTGAGCACTAGAGAACCAGGAATGTTCCTAAACTCATGAACCATGTCCTAAAACTCAGGAATGACAAGTGGACGACTTTTCTGGAGGGACGTACGAGGTTTGTTTAAATTTGTTTCAGTATATGCACAGTACATTTTATATATTTATAAACGCATATGATATATGTGTGTATCTTACATAAAATAATAATGTCATGCATGCGATATAGTGTTTATGCATGTGCACATATATGCACTAAATGCATATAGTAAGTATGTGCATGCATGCAACGTGAATGACTGTGTAGACATACAGGCACATGTATAAGTTCTGCAGCATTTCTGATCTACTTGCCCCTTGGAGTTTTATACTATTCACTCTCATAATTCCTCTAAGTAGGTGTTATCCCTGTTTATAGAGAAAGGAAGTGAAGCACAGCAAACTTCAACAGCTGGCTGTGGTCCCTGGATACACTGCAGCTGCATGAGGAATACAGCCCTTCGCCATCAAACCCAAGAGAGCCCATGTACCTGTTCTTACAGCCATCCCCAGAAACTGCAATGGAGAGGAGGCCATGAGGGGAGGAAGCTCAGATTACGTTCCATGGAGAGCTCTTTGAGGACCAGCATGGCCCCTCTGTGAAGTTCTAGTCAGAACCGTACCACACTAACACCGGGGCTCCTCCCTGGCTTTCACTCCTACCCTCAGGGGCAGACGACATTTTATTTCATGACAGACTGAAACAAAGGCAGAGACTGACACTCCAGGTGTCACCCAAACATTGACAAAATCTGTCCAGAAACACCACTCTCCTCACTAACTTAATTTCTGTCCAAGTATTTTCATTGAAATGATGCAGGTGTAACCTTATAACCAATTATTACTATTTTCAGACAATGAGATAAACATTTCAAGAATTCTTTAACATTTTCACCCAGAACAGTGCCTATTCACACATCTGAATTATGTGAGTGACCTAGCTGAGACAATCCAGATGCAGTGTGGAGGAGCATCCTATGATGAGCAAGGGGAAGAGTAGCCTTGTGCAGCTACACCACACGCCAGACATACCATTTCTCAAGAGGACCTCTTGGCTAGTGTTCCAAGCTGCCTTTCCTGGTACGTGAGCCTGTCCCTGTGGCGGTATGGTGTGCCTACAAAATACAAGACGTTTCCCGCAGCTAGAACAAGAAAGAGTTTCCAGGCCTCACTGGATGTGTGTGAAGGATCTGTGCCAATGAAGTGTGGCTTACACTGTGAAGTCTTTCTGGACTTCAGGGCGTTTAGCAGAGCAAAGCTATCTGGATTCTACTGGATGCTGCAGTTTTGGAAGCTCCTGAATTTCCAGGGAATGTGGGCATTCCACCCATCATGGTCCAAAGGCCTTCTCAATGTCATGGAACCCTGGAGAACTGTCACCAGCTACAAATGGCCTGCAGGCTCTGCAGTCACTTAGAGCCCCACACAAGCTATGTTTGCACTATGTTTGCCCTGTAGATGATGAACAGTCCAAGCTGACCTAAAGTGTACACAGTCCAGTGTAGCTCATTAACTGCTGGCAGACGTCCTGCCTCGTCCACATGCTAGCCCCTAAAGAGTATAATATCACAGAATGGGTTCTTTTCAGATCAGAAATCAGCTCCCTTGACCCCATGTCCTGCCTCTTCTTTGCTTGACCTCTCCTTGCTCCTGTTTCTCCCTGACCTGGGCACTGAACCCCACAGAAAAAGGATCCACTTGCCTGTCACACGATCCCACCATGCTCTGGGATCTCCTTGGTTTTTGCCCTGTCCCTCTCCCAGCCTCTTGGGATCGTCTTCCAGCTCCTGTTCCCAATCTTCCTGGCTTCCTTCCCCCAGCAAGGTTACAATTGCAAACAGGTGGCAGAAATTCTCAAAGCAGCTCCAATGTCTGATCCCTCCTGGGAAATCATCCCGGGGACATAGTTCAAATGAAGAGAAATGCTCACAACATCACATGGCTGGTGACAGTAACCAGAATGATAATATATATTGATGTGTGTGATGTATAAATATGCAGCAATAGAGGGATGGAAGCTTCCAGAATCTACTGCTGCTTGCTGGAGTATTACACAACCATCATGCACTGCAAAACGATTGCCCATGGTGATTCCTGGAACACTCTCAGAGTGACTCTTGACCCAAGCACAGGATTCAGCAGGGGGTGGGTGGTGGGGAGTGGGAGGTGGGGGGGGGTAGTCTGTCCCTGACCCCTAAAGGCCCCTGTTGAGTACACTGCCCATCTACAGAGGCTGTTAAGTGCAGGGAGCCGATTCCGTTCTAATTAACAAAGAGAAAAACAAGTCTGTGTTTCCAGCTTTAAAGGTCCCTTCCTGCTTTTCTTCTGATAGCCATTACTCTCAGCACACAGGGTGCTTAGAAAAAGTGTTTACACAAAAAAACATTGAGCAACATGGTGACGTGTCTTCCCTGAACGGCTGGCTTCTTGGACGTGCTGTAGCCCAAAGGCATGCCAAATGGATCTCAGGGAGGCTGGCTCTGTTCACCTCCCTTCTCCTTCCTCCGCCTCCTCCTCACCCAGCCATTGATTTCAGAAAGGGCTGAAGGCTACTTGGGTGTGTTTGCTTAATAAAGTGGGAGACACGTAGACATGCGAGTGGAAGTTATTTGGGCCAGTATCCAGAAGGAACAAAGGTTCCCAATGTCAAAAGACACTAAACCCACAGATATATGATCTTCAGTTTCCATTGTCCTAAAACAAGGACTGAGGTGGTGTCACATGCCTGAGCCAGCTGTAGAGGGCCGACAGATCTCCAGGAGTCCCACATAGCCCCCACCCACTCAGGTGCTGCACTCTGAATACAGGGCTTATGGATGTAGCAGGTGGGCCAGCCATTGTGGATCTAAGGAAGGCCAGTTGGTGGCGCTGAGAACGGTGGGAAATAGCCTGGCTTTGGACTGCAGTTTCTAAGTGCACTGGGAACGCCTAGACACGCTGGGCCCATCACCTTCCTCAGTGTTAGAAAGGAAAGAGTTCACCAGGAAGGAGGAAACACTATGCCTGCATCCTCCAGGACTCCAAGCAGCTATTTAGGACTGGCCAGGTTGACAATGAGATGCCACAGGCGGCATGTGAGAGGCCAGAGGAGAAGCCTGGTTGAAGATGGGGTGAAAATGGAAATGGGAGGGAAACATTTCCCAGAGGACAGGACATGTGTATGCACTGAGCTGTAAAGAAGAGATGACAAATGACTCATTAAGGGGCAGGGAAAGAGGTGTTCCAGCAAGGAAGAACATATGCAAACCACAGAGGCATGAATTTCCTGAGACACGGCAGGCTTCCTTCCATACGGGGTGGTCATAAGGCTTATGACGTTACAGCTGTATCACTATCCACAGCCACCCCCTTTGTTGTGGACTCAACTCCACACAGAAAAAAAAAAGCCACCCCTATGTTGAAGATCTTGCAGACTGATTAGTGCTCAGTAACTGAGGGTAGCTGAACTGCTGTAGCTAGAGAGAAAATTATCATGGGCCCATGGGGTGGGGGTGGGCGTGTAGACTCAGTTGGTAGAGTGCTTACTCAGCACATCCTGGGTTCAATCCCTGGCACCGCAGAAGCGGGAGATGGTGTTGCATATCTGCAGTCTCAGCCCTAGGGAAGTAGAGGCAGGAAGAACAGAAGAAGTTCAAGGTCATCCTCAGCTACACAGCAAGTCCAAAGCCAGCTTGGCTACATGAGACCCTGTCTCATAAACACTATGGGGTTATTTTTAAGTCTTCTTAATATCCACTTATCAATGACCTCTGTATCTCATCTAACATTATTTTAACTTCAGGGGAAACCTTCAGTAGGTAGTAGCACACCACTTAGCTTCCAAGTTAAAAGCCGAGCACGCCATTCAATTGCCTCTGAAATCTATAGCAGAGATACCCCATGCTCTTTGCCCTGATGTTCCCTCTGAAATCCTGGGTAAATGCATTGCTTTATGAACTTTCTTTTGTTCTGTGACTGAGGAGGCCATGTGACCAGTTAACAGGGGAACAAGCTGAGTCTGTGTTCCTCATCTGTGGTCACTTGTATGTGGCTCAGAATAAGCTTTCCTTCCCTCTAGAGCAAGGGCTGTGCTTCCATCAACACCTGCTGATGACTCTTCTGTTTCAGACTGGCCATCAAAGTGTGCTGTATCTAGAAGGACTCTGAGCACCTTTCTGTAAATTCACTAATGAAGCCTATCAGGAACTCTTTTGTCCATTTCACAGGTAAGGAAACTGAGGTCAGAATGACTCGGTGAGTAACAAGAGTGTGATTAGCACATAGGCCACACCAATCACTGCTCTGTAGAGGGCTCTGTGCAAAGCAGCAGGGTGCGGTTGGGAGAGCCATGACACTGGGGACTTTGAGGTGGCTTGAGTCTTATGCTTCATCCCACAGGACTTGGACTCTACTCCAGGGCTACTACAGGCATGAGCATTAGAAGGAAGACGAACAAAATGGAGGCATGTCTGGAACTAAGATTATCTGCAGAAACCGTAAATGCCTGCCCACCTACCACCTGAGTTTGACCAGACCAAAAGCTGGTCATTCAGGAAGAATGAAGGACTCAGTGTGTGGGGTTGGCTTCTAAAAGCACCTGTGAGGTTTCCATGCCCCTGGTGGCTCTCCCTCCCTGCGATACTGGGCCTGGCCTCAGTGGCTGACTGGAAATATCTTAAGGAAAGTGTTGGATCCAAGGAAGCCTGATATGATGTGCATCAGACACAATAGGAAAGGTGCACGTGGTAGCAGAGAGCCCACAACAAACTGGACAGTGAGCAACCACAAGTGCAGGAGCATGCCTGGTCCTCCTGACCTTTCAAAGCTTCAAGATCGGAACAACAGGACAGAAGCTCATGGATGTGTGGGTAAAGGAGCCTGCTATAGAACAGCCAACTGAGGGTGTACAAGCCACAGAGAGAACTCAACATCACCAGACCCCAGTAGTCATTGTACTCTGTACACAAGTGGGGCTTTCCCCTTAGCATCTAACATCTGGAACATTCCAGGGTTCTAGGAAAAACTCAACATGGACTCATTATGCGTAATTTCATTCTAAGTTGTATTTTATCTAAGCCTGATCCTGAACTTGATCATTCGGGCTATTTTCCCAGATATTAGAAGCTACAAAAGAATTAGGAGCAAGGATCCTGCAGAGGCAACAGAGCTGATGGGCAAGACTCTGGAAATATACTGCAACTACAAAGCCCAGTGTAGAGCCATGAGTCTAGGGCTCCATTACTAAACCACCCTGTGCCTCTCTGTTCCATAAAAGGATTGTGCAGTTGGGAGTTGTCTCTAAGGAAACATGATACAAAGCCACATGTTTAAAACATAATGCAAGCTCTTGATAAGTGGGGTGTGCCTGGCTTGTTAGTAGCTAGTTCTCATAGTGGCTGACCACGAGCTCTTAGAAATGAGCTCTAGCTGAGTCTTTGGAGGTGCTCCCACATACTCCACCCACACTCACCTCAGCACTTCTGCAGTTCAGCTGGTCCCTGGGATACAGCCCGGCAGCGAAATCACTAGGTTAGTGTCTTGGTTACTTTTCTATTGCTATGAACAAACATGACAATCAAGGCAATCCCTATGAAAGAAAACATCTAATTGGGGGCTTGATCAGAGATTTTAAGGGTTAGATCATGGCAAGAAGCAGATAGGCATGGTGCTGGAGCAGTAGCCTAGAGCTTTACATCCTGATCTGAAGGCAACAGGCAGAGTGACAGAGAGAGAGAGAGAGAGAGAGAGAGAGAGAGAGAGAGAGAGAGAGAGAGAGAGTCACAGACACAGAAAGATAGATAGAGAGAGAGAGAGAGAGAGAGAGAGAGAGAGACAGAGACAGAGACAGAGACAGAGACAGAGACAGAGACAGAGAGACTGGGCTTTTGAAACCTTGAAGTCTACCCCCAACAACTCAAGGCCACACCTCTTAATCCTTCTCAAACAGTTCCACTCCTTGGTAACTAAGCCTGCCAATATAGGAGCCTCCGCAGGCCAGGTCATTCTCAAGTCACCACAGTTGGCCTAAAGATTGTATAGACTGTCTTTGAGCACCCAGCAGCATGAAGAGAACGAAAGACTTCATCTTATCAGCTGGAAAACAAGCCCAAGAACACCCGTGCTACCAAACACTACTGTGGATGTTTCTGTCCTCCCCAATGGCCTTCCTTCTGAGTACGGGTCCAGGCATTAACAGTTGACCTGTTCCCAACCTGCAAATTCCAGAGACCCAGGCAAGAAGGCCTGATAGTCCCTCAGCTGCAAATCCACTAGAGACTGGCCCACACCCAGGAGAGTGTACCCTATCCCCTAAGCACCCCATTCATCAAGGTTTATCTTTTATTTTAAATCTATGACTTAGTATATTATTTCTTTACAAAAGAACTTCAAAGTGCATATGACTGAGGTTTCCCAAAGCCAGAACCACATCCTGTGCCTGCCACTGACTGGTGGATCTATCTGTTTTTCCCTGCTTGGGCTATCAGCATCCCAGACGTATGGTGCCTGCTGACTTCTTTCACCTTCAGTGCCCAGCAATGCCCCAGGGCTGGCAGCACCCATGAGTGCCTGGCAAGAAACTGCAGGTGGGAGGTATAGATAGAAATAAAAGCTATCTTCTTTTTGTACTTATTCATCCACTGGGTTCACTCATAAAATCCACTATACAAGCAAATCCTTTGCCATCTGACAGCCTTTCGGGCATGCAAAGATACTCCCTTGATTGTGTCTCCCCTCTTCCAGGTAAGGGGCAGCTCTCTTGACACTGCTGCTCTCTTCTGAAAGGCTAACAACAAAGGAAACTGCCCTAAGCTCTTCTCCACCCAGGTCAGAATCTGGGGACCGCCACATGCTCTCTTATCCCCTCAGGCAACACAGCCTGTGTTTTTGTTTGTTTGTCTGTTTTGTTTTTGTTTTTGTTTTTTGTTTTTAAGAGGAAATAGCTTAGCCCTGAGAGCTTCCATGCACATGACTGTCTGAATATGTTGGGGGCAGGACAGGCTTGACTCCACACAGGGCCACAACCCCGATGAAGGAGGAAACACGTGTGTCATGAATTGTGACACCCATTAGCAGTAGGGTTGGGCTCCCCATGAACACCTGAACAGACCTCTGGTGCCTACACATTTGCAATGCTCCATACCACGGGTCCCCTGGCCATTATCCCGTCACTTT
Source organism: Acomys percivali (assembly GCA_907169655.1). Taxonomy (NCBI): domain Eukaryota; kingdom Metazoa; phylum Chordata; class Mammalia; order Rodentia; family Muridae; genus Acomys; species Acomys percivali. Next base: position 79,902,993 of record OU015748.1, on the reverse strand, counting down.
TATGCATACTTCCTTCTTCCCCTTAGCCACTCCAGTATAGGATGACAACTCTCTGGGTCTTCATCTAGAATAGCACCTGACACATCCAAGAACTCAGAAACACTTGTAGACACACGAGGGAAGCTAATATTTGTCAAGTGATGTTAGGAATACAGCTCTGTTTAAGTTAAGCCATCTTTGAGACCCAGCTAGGCCACTCCAGGACAAAAGGAGAAAGGTCTCAAGTCTTTCTCCCACTCTGAGCTCAGGACAAGAGGCCATGAGCTGTCCTCTCACGTGTATGGACATTCACACATTGCTAGGTGTTTTCTGTGTACTTTCCCTTGCAAGGCCATGTGTGAGTGCTGTGGATCATGGGGAACAAGGAAGAAGAGACCAAGAGCAAGGTCCAGCTGGCTATTGCCAGTGCCAGAGGCCTGTAGCCATGAGAACAAACAGGTGTCCATTGTTAAAGTCTGGAGATGAAATGACCACTACAGTCTTACAAGTTTGAATGATGGATTTCTAGCTGTTGGCCCTGTTTGGGGAATTATGGACCCTTTAAGATGTACCTGTGGACCTGTCTGTAACTGTCTCTCCAGCCTCTAGGTCTATCTTCCCAGATGTGAGTGAGCTTCTGCTGCTGTAGTGGAAGCCATTCCTGCCACTGTGGCTTTACCACCATGCTGGGCAGTCTTCCCTTAAACCAGAAGCCAAAATAAATCCTTCTTCCTTTAGGTAGCTTTGGTGAGGTACTTGGTCACAGCAAGGAGGGGTGGATCTGTCACGTCCACCGTCTGCTCCAGGATATCTTCCTTATTTATGGTGTGTCCCTGAGCCTTTCAATCTGAGCTCCCTGTGAGTGGCTGCCTTCCACAGCAGGCCCTGATAGTCTAATACATGTGGTAGTTAGCATGGTATCAAGCATTTAATAGCCAAGAGAGACCTGCATATCAGGGATGTTCTAGCATTATTAGCAGGAACGGATGCTGTGGTTACTATGCAGATAAGTCAGTCAATTTAATGAGGTTTAGAATTGCCAGAGACACAAACCTCTGGGCACTCCTTTGGGGGGAGTTTCTAAGGGAGATTTAATTGAGGTGGGGATGCCTAGCCTAATTGTGGTGGAACCCATGCATGGGCTGGCGTCCTGAACTAAAGGAGAAGGAGACAGCAAGCTGAGTCCCAGCACGCATCTCTTTCTGCTTCCTGACTGTGGGCGGGTGCAGCTGTGGGCACAGCTGCCTCATGCTCCTGACACCAGAACTTCTGTGACAGTGGAGTGGCTATACTGTGAACTGTCAGCCAGAATAAACTCTTCCTTTTTTGTTTTTGTTTTTTTCTTATCTTTCTTTCTTTATTTTTTTAGACAGGGTTTCTCTGTGTAGACTTGGCTGTCCCGGATTCACTTTGTAGACCAGGCTGGCCTTGAACTCACAGCAATCCACCTGCCTCTGCCTCCCTGAGTGCTGGGGTTAAAGGTGTGCGCCACCACACCCAGCTAACTCTTCCTTCCCTCAGCTGCTTCTGTCAATGAAAAGTAACCTCTATAGTTTGCTTAGTAATAATCTGGGTGATGTGTACGATGTAGATGTGTATTTATATGTATATAAATGTGTGTGTTCATCTTACACGGACACACACATCTTTCCCAGCACTATGTTCAGAATGTAGAACAGCAATACATACACACGGCACTTCACTGTGGCTGCCACACCATTCTCCTCTGAGACACATACAGGCACTGACAAAACACTGACTCCACACGACAACTAGCTCATCTTCAGGTCTAGACACACAGGACGCAAAGCAAATGAGGCTCCTCAGGCTTTGTCCTCAGAGCCAGCATGTGACACTTGACCTAGAATGCAGCAGTGTCCGGCTCTATTTGTAACTTCAGCAGCCACTTGTCACGGAAGAATGGTCACAATTCAGGTGTCTCTTCTCGATTTTCATGAGAACCGCAAAGCTCTCCATCAGAAGCCTTCTCTGCACTTAACAGGGAAAGCAGGTCCCCTCAGTGGGCACTGCTCCACATGGCAAGCAGACCATACTACAAAGAGTCTAAGAAAACAGGGCAACACCCCTTGCGTCGCTACATAACCCACAGAAGAGTCTGGAAAACACAGCACATGTCTCGCCCCCTGTCCAATCCCCGAACATAATTCCAAGTGTGGAAAAAGACTTTTCTCATCCCCCAATGAAATCTACAACACAGTCCCGTGGGAGAGTCTGGAAAAGACAGCACATCTCCCTCATGGGGGCAAAATCAGTCACTCACTTCAGGAAGCTGAGCCACTCTCTATCCTGGCTCACAGATACAACTGCCTAGCTCCACAGCGCTGAGCCTTGCTCAGCACAACGCCAACCGGTGCCAGTTGCTTCTCGATGGCATTTCTAGCTCAGCGAAGTCAAGTCTGCAAATGGAAAAGAGAGAGAAAGCACAAGTTAGTTTGGGCGTTAGTGCCATCCCAGGCCTTTTTGAGACGACTCAAGACAGTGACTAGGAATCCACCCAAGCACTCACACTGCATAGGGGGTTCCAACAGCACTATTGTCCCATGATCAGAGTAGGGACAACCAACCAACCAACCAACCCACACTTCCTGCTTTCAAGGGGCGAGAGACAGACGACTGCACAGAAAATGCATGGTAATGGAACACAGGATGTAAGGGACACTTGGGAGAATGGAAGAGGAAGTGAGCAAGTTGGTCTGAAAGAAAGGTGTGATAGGAAAGGGTGTGTGACATGTTAACCATGAATACACATCAGATGCCATTAAAAAAAAAAAAAAAAGCCTTGAGGGAAGTGTCCCCAAGGGCCAGGGAAAACAATGCAAGCATGAGAATTTAAGAGGATTATTGGATCATGAGCAGCAGCAGAAACTCACTGGCTTTTGCTGGTTCACAGCTCTGCAACTCATTCCTGATGTTACTGAGGTCATAGTCCCTAAGATTCCCATATTATGGATCTGAAGAGCATGCAAATTAGCACAGCACAACAAGGGCAGTAAAGAACAGAAAACAGATTACACTGTCCCACCAGGGCCATCCTTGCAAACAGTGTCCCAGTTTTCCCATTCTATCTGTATTCAAAGCAGTGCTGTCGTCTTCCCTCACCAAGTGGAGGCCTTTTCTCCACCGTTTGATCCTGAGATTGAATTTACAAGAGTAAAATAGCAGACGGAGCACAAAGGCTCAAACACAGACTGTGGCAGGGACTGGGGTGTAGCTGAGCAGCAGGGCACATGTTTAGTATCCAGGAGGCCCCAGGTTCCACCCCTTGGATTACATACACCCAAACTCGTGCCGCCAGTCTTCCTCCATACTTCAGGGGCTCATTCTGCTAGCACAGCATCCTCATCCCGATGGAGGATACAAAACACCATGGCGAGGTCTTGGGTGCCCTGGCCAGCCCAGTTAAGTACCAGATTTGTTTGTGAGAATATGAGATACGATGAGTCCCAGCTAAGTTAAGTAGATCAGAAGTGTGCATTCACCCAGAGTTGGGAAATGAGAGCAGTGGGCCGGATCTGGCCCCTGAGTTTGGACTAGGCATCTTTCCGGGAAGGAGTGCTAAGCAACATACTCACCCTAGTACCTCACCATAGCAGTCCATGGTGAATTAGGAAGGAAGCTAGTTATTGAGGAGACACAGCTGGGGCAAGAGGAGGAGGGAGACTGAAGAGCTGTTTCAGGTGAAGAACTGGCAGATAGGAGATCAACAGAAGCCAGCTTTGTCTATAGGCTTGGGTCTGGCACTGGAAACCACACATGGTGCTGACTATAAACAGTCTGTTAGGAGCTGCCGTGGGACAGGATGTTTACAGGGAGCTGCACGGAAGGGACATAAGCAGAAGGACTCAGATTCTCAGTATGGAAACATACACACACACACACACACACACACACACACAACACACACACACACCCCTTCTCCTTCCAGCCCCATCTTAAGTGAGCTGCCGGAAAGGGCTGGCATCCTTGGCATCTGGTCACCACCACCTCCACCTCTTGCCTCTCATCAACAGCTGAAAGGAGCCTTGACTACCATTAATAGCTGGAAGGATCTAGCTAATCAGCAACATCTGGAGGGGTCCTTTACTCTTACCAACAACTGAATGGGGGGTGGGGGGAATCTTGCTTCTTATCCAACAGCTGGAGGAGGCCTTTTCTTTCCACAATAGCTGGAAGTGGGCTTGCCTCTTAGTAACTGCTGGAGGAAGCCCTGACTCTCTCAGTGGCAGCTAGCATACGCCTTGCTGACCTTAACCTGACCTCCCCACTTCACTGCATGGTACATTCCCCTTTTATTTTTTGTGCTTTATTCTCAGCCTTCACGTTCCAGTACAAAGGCCACCTCCCAGGACCCCTCTGCTGACTTTGAGATGGGGAAAACACTGCCATTGCAATTCCTGGCATCTGTACTTCCACAAAATACTTTCTGGCTTGCTAAACACTGAGGTGAGGGGCCATCTTCTTCTCATCAGAGCCCCTAGTGTGACATATGAAGAAAGTCAATCACTATTACTCCTCTTGTTCGCTCTTTCTTTTCTTCTTCTTCTCCTCCTCCTCCTGCTCCTTCTTCTTTCTTTTTCCTCTTCCTCCTCCTCCTCCTCCTCCTCCTCTTTGTAGTCCAAAGATCAAGTCCTGGGCCTCCTGCATACAGGCTGGGCTAGAGGTCTTACTCAGGGGCACCCATAGTTTCTTTTGCTTCACTCACCTATGGTCTATTCAGTCTTTGATGCAGCACAGGTTTACCTCACACCAGGCCTCCCTCCCCTTAGTCTTCTGTCATTGCTCTCCCTAGAACAAGCCCCTTGGTGGAGGAGGGGCTGCACCTCCACAGCTGCATCCACCATTCACAGTCCTGAGTGCCACACTCATGCCTTTCTACTGCACAGCATTATATAGTAAATCATGTGAGAGACTGTTCCCCCACCTACCCTTGTTACCTATTATACAATACTGTATTTTATATCCAATACTGAGGAAGGACGTGGTGATTGTTAAATAAATAAATGAACGAGAGAGGAAGCTCTGAGTATCGACTGGAGTAGGGCTGGTTCATAATTCAATAGAAGCTTGTACTGACATTTGGGTTTTATGTAGGTTACATCTTACTGAATAGTTGAAAACTATCATGACAGAACAGCCTACATATATATGTATATATGTGTGCATATATATATGCATCCTTAGAGATAATACTTTGATATCTCTATATCTTAAGGCATAAGGGGGAAATTGAGAATTACTTTAACATGGAACCCTGGTCCCCACTGAGCCTTACTCCTATAGTCTGGCACTGTAAGACTTAGGATCTTACTAGAGATATGCAACTAACCCTGAATTAGTTCCTTCCTAGGTCTGGGCATGGCTGATTTGACTATGAATTATCTCCTGAAGGTCAAAGGCTCTGTTGTCAGCTGATGAGCCTCAGAGAACTGAATGGCTCTCAAGGGCCCCGGCTTTATCCATGGATACATCGACAGATAGACTGCTAATTTGATGGCCTTATCAGGATATGATGGGCATGGGGCCTGGGGCCTGGGGCCTGAGGCCTGGTCAGAGGATGGTGGTCCTTGACAGCTGTACCTATCTCTTCTCTTTCCCTGTCTCCCTTAACTTCCTGGAAGTCTTGATCTTAGTGGCCTCCTTTGTCCCCCAGGTTACAGGCCCACTGCCATGGAATCAAGCCACAGTGGATGGAAAGGCCAGGAATTGGGCCAAACTAACCCTCTCCGCTCATGTGGTTCTTCTCAGACATTTCCTCAGAGGGACAAGAAACAAAAATTATCACTCAGCATCTGAGCTCAGCTCACCTCCCATAGCCTTAGTGGCTCAATTTTGAAGTCAGAGCACTGAACTTTCAGACATAGAGAGGCCCACTGCTGATGCCAAGAACAGCCAACTCATTACTGTGACTTCCCATGCCCTGTATTTTTTTTAACACAAGTCCTCAAAACAAAATTGGAGAACAGTCTCTTGTGAGATGTATTATTTAATGCTGTGTAGTAGAAAAGCACATCTGATAGCACACGGGGCTGTGAATGGTGGGTGCACTGACAGGGTCTTTTTATAGGCCTTTGCTGAAAAGCCACCTTGCAGCTCTGTCCCCATCAAACTCTGATGCCATGCCTCTATTTGTCCGAGCTGATGCTTCCACGGGGTGGGGAGGAGTGCGTGTGGGAATTCCCAACAAAGATGGTATGGCAACTAAGTGAATTTTACACAGCAGAAAATCAGCCAAAACAGCTGTTCTCTGTGAGCCCAGGAACAGTTCCCCAAGACCATAAACAGGAAATCCAATTTCCAAAGGGTGGCCCATTTAAGGCTTAGGAGTGGCCCCTCTATCACCCAGCTGGTCCACTTGGTCTGTGGAGCGAGTATAGACTCCAGGTTGTGTCAACCTACCTACCTCTTCATGCTGCCCATCCCCCAGGCCACATGAGCATCATCAACCCAGACCCTCAGTGGGAAGTTGCTGGGTTCCATCCAAGACCCTCAGAGACAAGAATGACATTTATCAAGTAGCTGGAGCACGGATTAGGACAAATTCCAGCTAACCAAATCATGGTTATGTTCCTTTGTGTTCTTATTTCCCCTGTTCTGGGCCTATAAGTCATTCTTTCTTTGACCCTATTAGTGCATCCACCACTCACAGCCCCGAGTGCCATCAGACGTGCCTTTCTACTGCACAGCATTATCCAGTAAATCTCGCAAGAGACTGTTGTACAATTTTGTTCCTTCTCAGGGTAGGGCAACGAGCAAGAAATAAAACTCAACATCATTCCTGGAGAGACAGTGCCAGTTGGCTTAATAAATCATAGCTTTACCCCTCTAAGCAGAAAATGATTGTCTGAATGTTGTCTGGTCCGACACTATCGCTGCATTTATAAATTACAGAACTCTTTCCTGAGGGGCCCACGGGCATGTCATGTTCTGACACGGCATGAATGCTATGTGTGCCACAGGGAAGGGCAGCCCAGTCCACTGTGTGATTTTTTTTTTTTTTTTTTAAACAAAAGCAGCTTTTCTCAAACGTACTCAAGGAGAAGCTGCAAAGTATGCCTGCTTCCACTGTTTTGCAGAGCTGTAGATGACTTGACAAGAGCACGGGGCCTGGGAAGATGGCTCCGAAAGTAAAAGTGCTTTCTGCACAAGCACGAAGAGCCGAATTTGTACCCTCAGAGCCCATATAAAACTCAGGTGGCATAGTGTGCCCCTGTACGCCAAGCACTAAAGAGAGACAGGCGGGTCTGCCGTGCTTGGTGGCCAGCTAGCCTAAGTGAAGCAGTGAGTGCACGTTCAGTGTGAGATTCTGTCTCAAAGAACTAAGGTGTAGATGGATGAAAGCAGACACCTGAGATCAGCTTCTGACCTGTACACATAGGCACACACAAAATGAAAGTTTTACAGTTTTAAAATTGTAAAAGGAACATGAGATCACTTTGATAAAACTAAGTAAAACAGCAGAAGGGACAGCAGCTGGTATCTTTCTTTAAGTGCGGAATGGCACTTTATTAAACTATCCTTTAAGGGGGGGGGGAGAGAGAGTACTGTCATTTTTTTTTTTTTTTTTATCATTTTGAGCATGTGATGGTTTGAATAGGAACGGCCCTCATAGACTCATGTGTGTGAATGCTTGGCCCATACGGAGGGGCACTGTTAAGAAGTGTGGCCTTGTTGGAGGAAGTGTATCACTGTGGAGGTGGGCTTTGAGGTCTCCTATGCTCAAGCTACTCTCAGTGTGGCACCCAGTCTCCTGCTGTCCGAGACCAAGATGTAGAACTCTTGGCTCCTCCAGTACCACATCTGCCTACACACTGCCATGCTGCCTGCCATGATGATAGTGGACTAAACCTGTGAAACTGTAAGGGAGCCCCAATTAAATGTTTTCCTTTAGAAGACTTGCCTTGGAGTCTCTTAACAGCAATAAAACCCTAACTAAGACATACACACACACACACACACACACACACACACACACACACACACACACACACACACACACGGAGTCTTGGGATTAAGTAACGGGGTGATATGGCTAGCATATTCTGGGGTCAGAAACAAAAACTAACACATAGCTAACCTCACTTGTAAAGGCCAGAACTGGCATAGTTTCCCTCATGTGAACATTTATAAGGCTTGGTGGGGCTGTCATACATTGTGAGGCCAACAGTAGACTCTTGGGCACTGCCTTCCAGAAGGGCACACTGTGTATGCCAGGGGCACAGACTCATGCCCCAGGCGCTAGATCACTCTCTACCCTGTGGGAGACTATGAATGTACTTGTGGGTAGTTTCCTAACTAGAATTCTGTCCCAAACATAATGTCCCTGGACAATGGAATCGACATGTTGAGTGTCTGGCTGCATTTGAGTGCAAAAGGGATAACTGACTGAGGAATAAGAGCAGACAGAGATGCTGGTGAGGGCCAGTGTGGAGACCTAGAAAAGTCATGTAGTAGCCGCAGGCTGATGCCGAGGGCTGATACCGAGGGTATAGGCACAGAGAGCAGGGGCGGCTTTCATTGTATGTGAAAGCAACACTCTCACATCAATCTGGCCAGAAACTCCAAAAGCCATGGACTTGTCAGCAAGTCCATGTGAACTGCCCATATCTGAAAGAGGCTCCCTAGCCTGGACTCCTCATGGTGATGTGTAGTGTTGAGTCTGAAAGTCAAATGCTGAGGTCTGGCTACTTTGAGGGAGAAAGAGTATCACTAACAACAGTGGCTATGGTTGAGCCTGGCCAGGGGGGCTGGCCCATGCCATGCCACACCACACCACATCAAGTATTTCATGTGCATAATTTCTCTCCACCTTCAGTATCCAGCTCTGAGACTTCTTGTCCAGCCCTATTTCACGGATGTGGAGACCGAGGACTTGAAGTAGTTTCCCTTATTTACTCAAGAGCACACAGAAATGGAAGGAGGTGAAACTCAACGCCAGGGCTTCCCTTAGGGCTCCAACATTCATGTCCAGTGCTGAGCTTTACTCTGACTTCAATTGCAAAGACAGATCTACAGAAACGTGACTGTGAAGTGAACCTGCCTTGTCCCCGCCCCTTGGGTAAGGTACCCCCCAATCATTCCCCTGATAGTGGCTTTCTGCATGCCAGGGCAGTGGATAGAGCCCCTATGGCCAGGCAGCTCACCTAAGAGAACACTAAAAAAGCCCATTTATCCCTTTTCTTCAGCAGCAGGGTAGGAGGCCAAGACCAGGGCCCAAGTCTCTAAATGCTGTTTTAATCATCCTCAGTCAGTTCCTACCTCTCAAACCTAAATGTTTCTATCTACAAGGTGGTACTGATGGGGACAATGGTTATAAATAAGAAAGGATACATGCTTTTCCATGTGGGTGCCTAGGCCTCCTCTTCCTTTGGGGATCAGATGGGGATGCAGGAAGTCCCTGACTCTAGGTAGGATGTTTCTGGGCATTCCTGAGGTAGACTGTGTTGGTTTTCAGTGGAAGTGGCAGCAGTCTGAGTGGTTCTTCTCTGGGCATCAGTTGTATCTCATTATATGCTCTCACTGTCTCCTGAGGACTGTGTGTG
>OU015748.1:79875023-79888558 GCA_907169655.1 Acomys percivali | reverse complement strand
CACACACACACACACACACACACACACACACACACACACACACACACGAGCATATGCTGGGCAGGTCTTATAACCCAAGCTTTACAGTGAATGACTTGTTTTCACATCAGTTGTACAAAGTATGTCTATGTGACTAAAGAGAAAAACAGAAGCAGGGAGCAGCTCAGTGCTCTGGTCACTGAACATCTACTTGAGGCGCCCTGAAACTTAGACAAACCTCAACACTTCCCACTGAGATGTGAGGGGCGGCAAGATGAGGGCCTGCAGGGTCTGGATGTGGTTGGAGGGGGTCCTTTAAGGATACATGTGTTGGAAGCTTGGTCCCCAGTAAACAATGCTAAGGAATGGTGGAGCCTTTCAGAGGTGAGACCTAGTGGGAGGACACCAGACTAACCCAACCCCACCCTGTCCTGCTTCCTGACTGTTGAGTCACCAGGGCATCTCTCCCTAGTGTGTGCCACCTTTACATGCCCTTCATTAGAACCTGAGCCAGGAGGCCTCACTGGAGCCTATGCCGTGCGGCTTGAACTCTCAACTCCCAGTATTATAAACTAAATCAACCTCTTTTCTCCACAATCTCTCAGCCTCAGACAGTTTGCTTTATCAACAGAGAACTAACAAAGGACATTGTTATCCTCTTATCTTCCACACACTTCAGGGCAATCTGATACAATGAGTCAAACCAGGCTTTGTAAGAACTCTGTGTCCCCCACCTAAGGGAACCACCCTCTGGCTTCTCGCTGACTGTTGGGGAATCTTTGGCCTGACATACTGATGTCTCAGGCTGAGGCAGCATCAGATGAGATAACAAGTGTGGGTTGGAGATCCCCAGTCTACCAGCATGCCCTCTCAGTTCCCTCCTCAGGGGGCTACAGTAAAGAACCCCTCCTGCATCCCCAGCTGCACCCCTGGCTGCTGGGTGCCTGCATTTCCAGAAGCCATGCATGGTAGTTTGGGTTAGGGCAAAGTCCACGAGTTGGTCCTTCTTCTCTGAGGCCCCACAGTCTCTCCCCAGGGTCTCTATGCATCTGTACTGCTGTGCTATCCTGGATCCCAGCCCCTTCCTATGCCTCTGTGAGTAGCGAGGGCACCGCATCACTTCTTGCTGATTTCTCCAAGTGCTGCCCCAACCTCTGGGAGAAAAAGGGCATTATTCAACTCCTCACTTGAATTTCCTAAATGAACCTAAATATCAAGATGTCCAAAACCCCTCAGACTTACACTAAACATTTAGTGAAAAAGTACATGCTACTGAAATCCTTCTCAGGGAGGCAAATAAAGCTTGCTTACCTAAACCTCTGTCGCCTAGGCTCCTCCCAGGAGACAGAGGCAGGGTGAGCCCTTTACATTGCTGACTCCTACTAAGGACATGAAGGGTTGAAGAGGAAAAGGGAAGAGGCCAAGGTTCCCAGACAGGAGCACATGGGCCAGGACAGACCAAGACTCAGGAGTTCTAAGTCCCAGGCACAGGTTTCCCTTCTCGGGTTGGCCCCCTGACCTGGAGAACATCCTTCTGACACGGGAGCCTTGCGCTCCAGTTTCATTCCTGTTGCTAAGAGAAGATCTGCTGACCGAAAGCAACGTAGAGGAGAAAAGGGCCTCTTTCAATCACAGCTCCAGATTATAGTCCAGGCAGGAAGTTAGGCAGGGACAGGGGACTGCACAGCTCCTGCTTGCTAGCTAAGTTTTATCCAGTGTCTTCCAGTCCCGTAGAGGACCCTCTGCCTGGGGAGCCATTCCACCCACCATGGGTCTTCTTACATCAATTAACAAAAACCAAAACCAAACCAAAACCAACCAACCAAAAAAAATTCCCCAACCCCCCCCCAAAAAAAAATCCCAGAAGCCCAGGCAATCCACCAAAGAAATGGCCACAGGCCACCTTGATCTATGCAGTCCCTTAATTGAGGATCTCTTCCCAGTTAATTCTAGGTTGACACTTAAAACAACCCATCCCATCTCCCCAGCAGGATCACAGTGGCTATTCTCAGTCCATCCTGGCCACCTTAAACTTCATTTAAGTTGCCCTTCTCCTCCCAGCCAGGTTGCAGAGTGCTCTGGTACCAGGCTACTGTTCCCTGTAACAGTGCTTCAGGGCACTTCTCAGTCCCTGTTCTGACCCGGTGATGATTTTGCACTCTTATTCTTCCATAGGGAAGAGTTTTTGTTTTTGTTTTTGTTTTTTAAGGTTTTACACAAGTCGAAGGACCCCAGGGGCAGCACAGGAAGCTTTCAGAGATGGTTAATATGCCGTTTTAACCTCAAAATCAGCTGCCTATTTACAGAGTTTTCCTATGAGCCTTCCAGAATTTTCGTACTCCATTTCACCACTTAGAACAGACTCACGGCCGACACAATCGCTTTCACTGATAAATCGATTAAATTCAACTGGAACTTGGAAACTCTGGAGCGCCCATGAGTAAACCTGCACTTTTATCTTCTCTGTATCCCCACAACCCAGTGAAGAGGCCCATGTACCCCACTAACACATAACATAGAGGTATGAGGCCTGACCTGTTCACACAGCTCACACAGCTCACACATGTGGCCATGTCTCCCTCCCATAGATCGTATTCTCAGAAGCTTGAGATGAGGGCCCTGCACACTCTGGCTATCCTAGCGTGTAAACTGTCCTGAGAAAAGGAAACAGTGAAGACATCTGAGACCAAAGCATCCAGTTGCTACCACCTCCAGCTGCCTTACTTCTGTGCAGAAGCTGAAGGCAGCCTATCATCTCCTTCGCTCTATTTCTCTTGTACACACAGGCTGTATGACATTCCGCCTCCCCCATACAGGGTTTCTTTTTGTAGCTTTGGCTGTCCTAGACTCACTTGGTAGACCAGGCTGGCCTAGAACTCACAGAGTCTGCTTGCCTCCACCTCCCGGAGTGCTAGGATTACACAGGCACTTTTAATATCTGCATGACATCAGTCAAGAAAATACATCTGTTCTACTGCAGACCGGACAGCAGAAACTCTACATCCCCGAGGCTTGGTACCTCCAGGATTCCTTCTGTGGACCCCTCAAGGAAGAGGAGCTAAACCATCTGGTGGCCCTGTCAGCACAAGTGGCTTTTGTTATGACAAATACCACACGTGGCATGGCTCTTTATTATTCCATGCACCTCCCCAGAATACTGTCCTCTAGGACAGCAAAAGTTCAAGGACCATATGTTTTTCCACTCCTGTATCTCCAGCACCCTGTGAGGTATATGGAACAAAACAAAGCCTCCATAAACATTAGCTCATATGGAACCAATGCAATCTAACTCTCACCACCAATGTAACCGAAGAAGCAGTGAACTCCAGATTTTCCAGTGTGTGATCTTGGGTCTCCAATAAGAGCATCTCGATGAGGGTGAACGGAAATGAGTGGGTTTGGAGATGAGGGAGCCGAAAGGGTTATGACAGTACTCTGGCACTGTTCCCCTGGGGCCCATAGTTTTGTATTAAAGCTATAGGATTGAACAGAATAATGTCTAAGGTCACTTTCAGCTTTCGGACAAGGAGGTCACCCTGGTCTCTTTGCATCTGCACACGGGAACCTCTAATATATCATTATAAATGTGCTAGCAGCAGTAAGACCTTATCTCTTAAGTCCAATGTTGAGACTTGCTGGCAAACACCTGACCAAGTGAAGGCTCAGAGAGACAGGAAGCCACCCTGGGAGCAAGAGGGGAGGAGCTTGTGACCTGAGCTGTGGTCTCTCCAAGCAGACTAGTTCTGAGGAAGAATCTGAACAAACTTAAAGGAGGCTGGGGACTGTCTTCAGGAAGAGACTTTACTGTAGGCCAGGTGACAGTCAGCAGAGCACCACACCTTCTTGTTTTGCAGAGAGAGAGAAACTGAGACCCAGGACTCAGGAATAGCTTGGGCGCTACACTGCAGAGCAATTGAGCCTTGGCATTGAGCCTGGAAAGCGGACTCTCAAGGGGGTCACATCTGCACTCTTCTGACCAATTTAAAACAGACAAGCTCTCTGGCTCTCAGGCCACTGATGAAAAGTGCAGCTTCCATATGGGTCATGGAAGCGATCAAAAGGTCCTGAAAGTCTGATTCTAGCGTTCCTGCTCCCCAGGCCAGCTCGCCATGCGCAAAGCGCTCACTGGAAGTACTCTAGAAGTCCCCCTAGCCAGTGGTTTCATTTCTCTATTTTCAGTAACTTGCAACCAGCTGAAGTGAAAAAAAAAAAAAAAAAATTACATAGAAAATTCTAGAAGTTTTACACTGATACATTTGAAACAATTTTTATTGCTGATTTTTGTTATGATTGTTCCATTTAGATGCTAGTTATTGTTAACCTTTTGTTGTGCTTGATTCAAGATTTGGACTTTGTCACAGCACTCCATATTAGCCAAGATCTTGGCTATCTACTGGGATCTTGGGAAATAATCTGTGGATAAGAGACCATTGTATAAGCACAAGCTGGACAGGTGAGCTTTACTTTTTTTTTTTTTTTTTTTTTTTTGCCCTTTCTGTTTGCTTTTCCAAGACTGAGAAGGACTTGGGATGAGAGTTAAGGGTCAGCGTCCACAAAGTAAAGCTCTGTCGAAACACAAACTCCCAAGTTAGTAACTCCAGCCAGGTAAACTGATGGGGGTGGGTATCAAAGGCACACATCAGGAGGGAGGCGCCTTCCTGGGGAGGTCTGCCTGACACGTGTTTATAGAACTCTGACAAGACAGGCTGCTTGGTGGGAGAAGAGTGAGAGAGTCACTTGTCACAAAATCATACGGAGGATCCAGGACCCCAAGACATGCTTTCCTTTCAGGCCCCATCCATGGACCACTCCCTTAAGCCTGGAGAAATCAAGGACCCCAAGGTTGGTGACAGCCAACTGTTCAAAGGCCCCAAACTCAAGAGGAGTGTGGGCGTGGTGGCGGGCAACCCGCTCTGTCTACAAATAGCTCTGAAAAAGACAGCTTCTGCTCAATGCTACAGAGTCCAGAGGAGTGGGGCTCACATCCTTAAAGAAACCTCTGTGGTAACTTCCAGCAACACTTCCTCTTTTCTAGTCCCAGATCTGGTTGGGTATTTCTGGCTGAAACAAAGCCAGTATGGGGAACCCCCCCCCCAATCCTGCCCCCCCTCAATCCCCAAGTGCAGTCCCTGGTTTTGCTGGCCAGTATGACCTCAACAAAAAAGGCAGGAAGAGGAAATGTCAGAAAGGGCAAAGAAGAAGCTCATTCTTCTATTCTTTTATTCAGGTCCTGTCCACGTGCATGCATACGCACGAGCATATTGTGAGCATGTTTGCAGAGGATACATCTACACCCAGTTATACGTAATGGCTACTCTACAGGACTCATTTTGAAGCCTATAGTAGGGGCTCCACTGTACAGATAGGGAAACTGGTTCTCAGAGGGTGCCACGGGCTCAAAGCGGAAGTCTCCATTCTAGACGCCACAGAATGGCGAAGCTTAGGTTTTTTTTTTTCTCTTTCTTTCTTTTTTCTGTTTCTGCCAATCATGAAAGTTCAGATAATGACTAGGCTTTGGTGTTTTGGGGCAGGAAGGGGAAGTGCAGAGAGGCACAGGGCCCAGCCCAGAGGCTTTGGTCGCCTTTTCTCACAACTTAGCCTAAGCCTTGTTTCCAAAGCAGCCGGCAGGGGGCAGTGCATCCCTCTTTTTCAAACCTGGGGGCGCCCTGGGCCATGATCCAAGAAAGAAAACCTGGGGACACCGCCCGCAGTTTCCAGAATGGCGCACGCTGGTTTAACGAGGGTAGGTGCTCAGAGCTCTCCTAGAAACCGCTGGGTGAATTTAAATTTAGTAGTAATAACGGAAAAGGACGACGGGCGTTCTGACCCCGGCCAGCTCCTTATATCCTAGAGGTCTTTTATGTATTAGCACCTACTATGTGCCAGAAGTGGCGGCAGAGACTGTCCACAGCTCTCAGCAGTTTTTCTGCTGGGGAGCGCCCTTCACCTGCCTCAGAGAGGGATGGGCGCTCCACCTCACCGCAGGTCCCTGCAAACTGGGGATCTACGATAGTGGTAAGCTGGGAGAGGACAGAGTTATCCGTAAACGCAGTAAAAGTCTGGCGAATGTCTGATGTAGCAACTGGGCGGAGAGCTTGTTCATATCCTAGGGGTCACTAGTGTCTCCCAAGGACTCGTTCAACTTCCGAGATGCCTTGGCCATCCCAGCCCCCACGCACTCGCGCGCTTCTGGGCGCGCACATGCCTCTCGTGGAGCGCCACCAATTCCTGCTTGGCGGTAGGAACCGGTTAGGACCCTTCTGCAAGAGGCTGAGGAAACTCCAGGTTCCAGCAGACTGAGGTCCCGTCGCCCTTTCCTGAGATTCCAGCGTGAGGCAAAGCTAAGCCCCCCACGTTTTACCGGTACCACAATCCCCATCTCGAGTTCAGGCGCGGTGTCTCCCGCAAGGTCACGCTCAGACACACACGCGTAGAAAAACAAGGGCTGAAAGTTGCTTGCGCAAGTGTCCGATTCTAAGCTAACAGTACTCCAACCGAGCCGCCTAGCCTGGTGTCACTGTTTCCCACCCCTGTGCACTTATCAAAGGGGCAGACCTTGCCCAGCTCAGGTCACACTATAGAGATACAGACAAGTTGATAACTTTTGCCACATTATTTCTTAAGCAACTGCGGCGCCTAACCGGGTTGGGGCCGACTCCAAGTTTAGAGTTGCCACAGCCTTGCTCCCTTTGTCCCCCCCAATCTACCCACTTTCTAACACATCTCATCCTGTTTTCCTGTCCTAAACTCCAACTTCTCCCGGCGACCCCGAGCAGAGCGGGATTAGAGGTGTCCCGGGGGGCAACAGCCTTCTCCCGGGTCTCCGCCTGCTCACAGAAGACTGGGAAACTCCAGCCGGATATCTTCCCACCACCTCTGCTCTAGATCACCAACAGCCTCCAAGAGTCCCTACAGTGTCCCAGCCCGAGACCTCGGTTTCTCTAGATACTGGTAACAAGTCAGAGCCTGATGGAGTCTCCTACCCGCGGCCCAGGAAGGGGATCTACTGCGGTGCTGCGTGCAAAGTCACCGCGGCCGCTCCGGGAACCGCTACCACAATCACCATAGGCTCCCCCACTGAGCTCCGGGAGGCTTCTCCAGTAAGCGCCAAAGAGCCTGGGGCCCCAGGGCTGTTGTCTCCTCCCTGACCCTCTCCCTGAGACCACCCTGGTGGCCCTAGCGGACACAGGGGATTTCTCTCCTGTGTCTCCCTCTTGGCGCCTAGGGTCTAGAGTCCCACTTCTACTGTCACACCTTCCTACTCCCTTCCCCACCCCGTCGGGTCGGGACGATCACCTCGGCACTCAGGGAACACATGCGAAATTTCCCGAGCCCAAACTCGAGAAGGGGCGCCATCCCTGGGGCACCCGGACGGAGACCAGATAGGTGTGCACTCACCAACGCCTGAGACACGCTGGAGTTGCCCAGCTTAGGGCACTGAAGCGGTTCAGCCGGGTATCTAAGGAGATGTGTCCGGGATACTCACCCTAGCCAGCTCACACCTCCGGGTCCTCCACTACCTCCTCTTCTGCCTCCTCCTCTCTCTCCTCCCTCCGGTCTAGGGCTCTTTGTCTTTGCAAAGTGTCGAAAGTGACTAGCATAGTGGGCTCCGCCGGCGGAGGCTATCGCCGGAGAAGCGGGAGGCGGGGTGAGGATGGGAGCGGCCTCTGGAACACCTTCCCCCGGGTGTAAGGGGAGTGAGAGGCGGGGCGTCCGGGGAGGGGCTGCCTTCGCCCTCCAGCTGGGACCAAGCCGCGACTCAGGCGCGCCCAGCCCGGAGGCCGCCTCCTCGGCGCACAGCCCTCCCCTTCCTCCGCCCAGCGCCCGCCCATCGGCGCCCGGGTGCCCCCTCGCCCCTCCTGCCGGCCTCAGCTCGGCTTTCCTCTAGCTTGGGGCTTCCTGCGAGCCCAATATAGCTCTGCCGAGCCACGTGGACCGTAGCGGGCTGGGTGGAGGCCGGACGGGCTTGAGAGGCGCCAGAGGAGACGGCGTAGAGACAAGATCGCCGCCCCAAGAGAGGGATCTGCGGGAACAGCTGGCAAGGCTAGGGAAGAACTCCCGAGAGGACGGGAGCCGGTGGGGTCAACCTCGGGGAGGAGGCGTTAGGCGTGCACGGAAAGGACGCGGCTGGCGGTGCCCAGAAGAGCAGTAGTCGTGTTCGCCGTAGAGAGAGGAGGCGAGCCCACCGCGGGCGTTCGGGCCGAGCTACTGCTTCCTCTAAGGGCGTGGGACTTGAGGTGGGATTTAGGGAGGCTGGGGGAGGGGCCTGGCGGGGTTAGGAATCGCGATGAGGAGAGCCTTGGTCTGCGGGGCCAGGGCTCGGAGCCTCAGAATCTCCGTAAGCATCCACATCCCCGCCCCTCCCGCCTGCCCTCCAAGCCTTGGGTGGAGAAGCAGCTGCGCGGTCCAGAGGCTGGTATTGGGAACCAGAGTTAGAGCGGTCCGTAAGGCAGCCTGGAGATGGTGGGTTATTTTAGGGGAGGATTGCGGTTTTTCTGTCCCTCCCTGTTTTAATAGGAAGTGAGACTAGTGGGTGCGGAATTTACCGTGTGTGGGTCGTAGATCCTAAATAGTCGATTTAAAAAGGATTTCTAAAGATCTGGTTAGTCAGTGCGTAGTCTCACTGGGACTATCTCTTCTACAACTTTTCCGTGGAATGTTAGGAAAGACAGCGCGCTCGGTGGTCTTTTCATTTTTAGCTCTGGCTACTTCTGGAGACAAGCCTTTACAGTGGAGGAGGCTAGAGCTGCCTAGTGTTCACTCATCAGAATGAGGCTGTGATGTAGGAGCTAATTTGTGGCGCCTTTCCCCTCCCTGACTGTGAGATCTTGGGCTCATGGGGGGGCGGTGTCTGTTTCCTATGTTTGTGCATTGAAGTCCTCACTTACAGAGGGTTCTTGTCAACACCGTCTGTTTGCTAGGGCTGTGCTGAGCAAGTGAAGAGCTCCTGAGACTGCCCTTGGCATCTTCTAAGAGCTCAGTCCAAGCCAGCTGTGGAAGTGGGGGACGGGGTGGGGGTGGGGGGAGTGGGGAGGCGGGTCCGACTGTGTTATGGGACTTCCTAGATAGGGTGGAGACATTGTGTAAGTCCCCAGGAAGGGAAGTAGAATAGAGCTTGAAGCTTGATTAAAGGGGAGGAAGGGGAGGACAGAAGTTAAACTTTTAGGAAAGAAAGGAAAAGAATGGAGACCCATTAGTTCTGTCAATTCTAAAAAAAAAAGAATGGAGACCCACAAGTTCCACTTGTCAGGCCGGGGAGCAATGTTGCAAGGACTCCATTAGTTATGTCTCACTGGGGCCTGACCTGCCACTTGGCTGTCCATACCCTCCAGGAATTTGAGAGGAGAGGGTCTCAGGTCTCCAAGGTCTTTTATAACCTGTGCTGAGCCCTGTTCCCTGCTGTCCTAGGTTGGTTTGGGTTTCCATGCTAGACACGGGGTGAGGTGCTTGTCTCACATGGAAGTATCTCTATAAGGTTTGTTGTGTTTGTGAGATGCGGGTCAAACTGCAGCACCTGGCGTTTTGTGTGTGTGTGTGTGTGTGTGTGTGTGTGTGTGTGTGTGTGTGTGTAGGACATAGATCCAAATAGAGTCAGCTACCTTCCTCCATAGCACAACTTCTTCCAGCCGCTTACATTCTTGGTCTCCAGAGATACAGTCCAGAGCAGGCACACTGTCCTGGTGACTCTCAATAGAACACAATTTATATGGTCACCTAGCTGGGCCCCCTACTGCCAAGAAAACAGCCCTGTGGTTTGCAAGCCTGTGTCTGCTGGCCACGTGCCTCTTGATTTGATGAGGCTTACTGTGGCCAAGCAACACTGCATCTTACTTCCTGCTGACTGCAGTCCTATGCCTGTGGTCCGCGAGGTAGTAAGGAATGAATTAATTGTAGTGTTCTTGCAAGGAACCACGAGTGCCTAGAGAATCACTTAGGAAAATGGAAAAATACTGTATGAATAGAGGGCTGCTAGTCTAATGGATTTCTGTGGAGCGAGATTTAGATTAGGCAAATTAATAGCCCCAGGTCATACAGCTTGTTATATACTATGCTGCTGAGAGCCCACACCAGCTCTGTTTCCACCCCAGATCCTTAGTGGGTCACTGGATTGTGCCAAAAGTAATTCTACTGAATGTACATAAACCATCACCTTAGCTACATACGGTGCATCTACTTTTAGTAAGGAAATGCAGGTGGGATCTTTTTTAATCCACCTACTCCCTGTCTGTTACAACACATTTCTTTCTAGGTAACAGGGCAGGCTTCCATATCCTTCCCTTCTTCCTCCTTGATTTTCTGTTGTTGTCGTTGTCGTCGTCGTCATGGCATTCCATGCAAGCAGCACGTTTGACACCCTGGACCATTTCTGGAAGCAAGGGAAACAGGGTGCATGCCAGGGGAGGATGTATGCATTCCTTCTTGTCACCCTGATCATGTCTCCCAACATGCGCTGCTGGGAAACAGCTGGAAGTAGTCATTATTGGGAGTGCCTGCACAGCAGGCCTCCTGGGGAGCCCTGATATGGATTTAGTGCACACTGCCACCTCCTCGGGAGCTCAGAGCACAGAAAGGCTATCTTACTGATGGCTCAGGGAATTGATTTTCTCATCTCCCTCCCCCCTTTGTTGGCACACCAGAGTGGAAAAGTACTAATGGGTTCCAATCCCACTGGGCAATTGTGCAGAAAAAGCAGGGTGATGGGGCCTCCTGGAGGTTGGCAAAGGGGCCAGCCTCTGCTACTCTGTGTTTTGCATGGTGCTTTCTTTGGTCTCGGGGCTGTGAAGAATTCTTGAAGTCTCCTTAGGAAAAGAGGTTCATGTAAAATTGTCCAAAGTAATGCAACTTGGGAAACTGGAAGAAGAGACTGCTTGTGCCCCCCATCTCCCCCCACCACCCCTCCGTGTGTGTGTGTGTGTGTGTGTGTGTGTGTGTGTGTGTGTGTGTGTGCGCGCGCGCGCGTGTTGAATTAGTTTTCATAGAGAGATGCAGAGAAACCTATTCACTGACAGTCTGAAGGAAATATTTCATTCAGGTTTAGCTTAGTGGACCAGCACATTGATGGTGTTACTAAATAGGAGCCTTGCTGTCAGAAAGATAGCATCACTGGAGTTCCCTACATAATGTGCAGAAAGTTACTACACCAGAGAGCCCTCTCTCCTCTGCAGTTGCTAACTACTTATGTAATCTCAGGGAGCAGCCCCACCACTCCTATACGTTTCTTATGAGTTTACTGAGCTTCTGCCTTACCTCTTGAGGGAACGTTTTCAATAGGAAGTTACACAACATATTGAAAACAGTTATGCAACAGAGTATGTCCGTGTGTGTGTGTGTGTGTGTGTGTGTGTGTGTGTGTGTGTGTGTAGCTTTCTTTTCTGGAATAGCCCTTAATACTTTGTGTGAGCTCTTGCCCCACCCTCTGATATCACTGCAACCATAGAGACGGTTATTTTAGTCCCATTCTCTCACTGTTGATCCCGTCAATATTTGAGTTTGTTCAGGAGAGGAATCCAATTGACAGGCGCATTCAGGGGTTAATAGGGTCACCAGTCCAACTTGCATAGGCTGCCAAGCATCATGTGCCTGTCACTGATTGGACCACTGGTTCTACGTTTACCACTTGATGCAATGTAGAGAATAGAGCCTGTTAACCTGCTCTGACCCTGAGACTCCTGAGCCCTGTTGACCTATATGGTCAACCTCATTCCCAGAACCAGTGTCCACCCAGCCATGCCCATGGGTGTCAGTCATTTGTGACTACCTAATTGGCCCCAAGGTGAGCTTTAATGCCAGGCAGAGACTCCAGGAGAAGGAGGTAAATGGGCTTGACTTCTTAAGAATAAACTGTGGGGGGGGGGTGCTGGAGAGATGGCTCAGAGGTTAAGAGCACTGCCTGCTCTTCCAAAGGTCCTGAGTTCGATACCCAGCAACCAGGTCGCTCACAACCATCTGTGATGTGATCTGGTGCCCTCATGCAGAAATACATGCAGGCAAAACACTGTATACGTAATAAATAAATCTAAAAAAAAAAAAGAATAAACTGTATGCCAGGTATTTGATTCCCGTGGGAGAGCACTTGTCTAGCATGTGTGAGGTTTGAGTTTGGTTTACAGTACTGCAGAAAACAAAAAACACAAAAGGGAAAAAAGACAAACTTTGGAGTAGAGCCAGAAAGCTCTTGTCCACTTGTATAAAAAACTTACTTTATTTATTTTTTTTGGGGGGGGGGGCACACATGAGGAAGTGAGAGGACAACCTGCAGAAGTTGATTCTCTTTACTGTGTCAGTCCCTGGGATCGAACCATTAGGCTTGGTGGCAAGTGCCTTTACCAGCTGAGCCATCTCACTGGCCCGAACTGGAAATTTTTAATTCATTTTCCCCATTAGATAGTTTGTGCTTAGGAAAGAAGCCTGATGGACGACCAGTTGTCCGGGTTGTGTTCACCAAGGATTCTAAGTGCAGGTTTGATCACCGGCTGGAAAGAGTAAGAAGTGCTCTGGACCCTTAAGAGGTGGAACCTTGTGGGAGATCTTTAGGTCATTAAAGCATGCTCTTGTAGGGACTGTGGGAGCCTGTCCATTCTCTCTGCTCTGTTTAGACCCATGACTGCCCCTCCATGGGATTCAAATACAAAGTGTTTCTGTCAGCTGTCCTCACTGGACAACCTAACCAGTGGTGCTGCCTGATCTTGGAGCTAATTAAACCTCTTTGCCTGTTAGGTCAACAGTGTCTGGTATTGTGAGGCAGCTATACACTCCATCAGTAGTAGATCTGGGCCTTGTTGCACAACCGAAACCTACATCCAAACTTGTTATTGCATTAGTCAATAACGATACTTTCCTTAGGCCACTGCAGGTCCCAGTTCTGGGACTTGCAGCTAAGCACTTCATCAACTGTAGCCAGATTTGTTTTCTAGAACCACTTCCCCACCTTCTCTCAGGCCACTCCCAAGGCCCAAACTCTAATTGATCTCCGTTACCTAGAGAAGTTGAGTCTATATTCCCAAAGCCTGGCAGTCACAATCCTTTCTGGCATGGCCCTGACCTGCTCCTCAGCTGCCTTCTCATTTTCAGGTCCCAGCTTAGCAAGTGTGTTGGTTAAATTACATATTAGGCTCTGGACAGCAGCTGTTGGCTGGGCTACTGAACATTTCACTGTCAGCCAGTATGGATTTGCAGCCCCCAAATGTCCAAAGATCCCATGCTGGGTCTGGTTTCTTGGTAGGCTTCACAGCCTCTGTAGCTTTTCCAGCTGCTCTAGGATGCCCAGGGACCATGGTTTAGAAGCATCTTTACCCTCATCCCTTCCCAGCGGAGGGAGCTTTTTCATGCTGATGTGGATGGCTGAAAGAGTGATTCAGGAAGCTCAGTGTTTGATCTACAGCATAGGCAGACAGGGCCCTTTTAGAGGAATGAGGTAGGAACCACCCCATGCCTCTTTGACTAATGGCCATCCTTCTTAAATCTTCACTGGTGGCCATTTCTACTACTACTTCTAATATCCCAAGGTGCTGTGTGTGTGTGTGTGTGTGTGTGTGTGTGTGTGTGTGTGTGTGTGT
>OU015748.1:79847388-79865201 GCA_907169655.1 Acomys percivali | reverse complement strand
GAGAGAGAGAGAGAGAGAGAGAGAGAGAGAGAGAGAGAGAGAGAGAGGGAGAGAGAGAGAGAGAGAGAGAGAGAGAGAGAGAAGCAGAGAGAGAAGAAAAAGATATAAAGAGATCACTTATCAATACGGAAGTATGTGACATTTCCTGGGGGAAGTGTCAGTGGCTCAAGGCAATGGCTGTACAAAGGGCTGGGACTTCAACCTCCCAGGACTGGGGACACTGAGATTGTTCCCTTGAGCATGCTGAACTTAACACAGTTCAGCCTAGGGAAGAAGCATTTCCAGTTTTCTCTGCCATTGGCTTTTCTCATATGCTAATTCTGACCTCATTCTCTGCCTTACTGCCCTATTCTTTGTCAGGACAAAGATCAGGGCCTCCAGGCAATGCACTCAAAACTCCTGGCTGAGATGACTTTAGAGACCCTGGCTTAATGCACTCTGTGGCTCTGATTGCTTTGCCTAAGAATGTCTGGACCACAGGATCACTTGGGCAATAGGGACTTCCGATTGGGAGCGAAGGAGATGGACATCCATATGGCTCTTGTGAAGACAGAAAATAAACTCTTGAATTTAACGGATGGTTAGCAAGTCTCAATATCAGAAAAAGTAGAGGATAAAGAGAAAGAAAAGAAGAAGCAGAGGAAAGAAAAAGAGGAGGAAAAGGAGGGAGAAGGGGAAGGGTAGGAAGGGGAACACAAGAAAAGCACTCATGTCTCTGTAGTCATTCATGGAACTATCTATTGTGACTTCCTTATACTTCTCTTGTCTGTGGAGTATGGGGACTATCCCTCAGCAGGAAGTCACCAGATTCTTGCGTCCTGCACTTGTTCCTTCCCTCAGATGCCCATTCATCCTTCTTCCTTGAGGTGATTGGAATGACATAGGTCCCCTGTAATCTTGGGAATTTGAACACTTGGTCCTTACTTGGTGTGGAGTTTAGGTGGTGTACCCTTGCTGGAGGCAGGCTTTGAGAGTAAAACACCTCACTTCTCTGGTTCACTCTCTCAGCATTGTCTTAGGTTTGGAGATGTGAGCCCTGAGCGACCTATGTCTGCTGCCATGCCTGCTATCTACCGCCATGACTGTACCACCATGGACTCTTACCCCCTGGGAACCATAAGCCAAAATAAACTCTTCCTTAAGTTGCCTTTAGTCATGATATTTTATCACAGCATCAGACGGTGACTAATACAGTCCATCTCACCCTGTATGCAGCAGAAATGACCTCGGTGCACACTTCTGCTCCATGCTCTGCCCACTGCTAAGCCTCTGTGCACTTTCTTCCCTCTGCATTTCATGCCATGTTTAACTTCTGCAGCTTCAGCTGCATTCTTCCCTGAAGAAAGCCCCTGACTCCTCAGCACATTATCAAATTACATAGCCTGCTGCTGATCAGATGGATCTCCTCCTTGACCACAGGGCCCCTTCCTTTATGTCATCTTGTGCTCGCTGTCGGTCTGGTTTCTCACAGAATCCATGCCTCTCAATATTTCCCAAGCTTTCCTTTGCCTGGCCATGGTGTCTCTATAAGGGAGATTTTCTTCGTATGTCTGGCTGGTAGAACCTTTCCCACTGGTTTGAGTGGTGGGCTGAGGTACTGGTTTAGTGTCTACATCTCTTCTATGTGAGGAGGGGTGTCCCCAGTACCAACATGAGTGAATTAAAGAGATTCTAAACAGCATGATTTAGACATGATGACAAGTCTTACACATGTGCACCTATAGATTCCTGAATATAGCCCTGCTGGGACCTTAAGTGCAAAGGGGATTAATTCCAAATAGTCAGTGAGACTGTCACACTTGTCTTTCATAACCCTAAGGGGATGCCTGTGCCACCCAGCTGCAGAAGCATGGCCCTTGAAATCTGTAGGTACCAGCACTCAGGGTCAGGAGGAAATGATTTGGGGTAGGCATCAACTAATAGTGTCTAGTACTGTAATAAGTGAGTTAGATAATGTCAGCATCATGCAGTGTCAAAACAATCCATAGCACATTCCATTAGCTTGGAAAGAGGGAAATGCTAGGACATTAATAGAAACATGACTTGAGGCAGGAAGAGAATGTGGCAGGTGCCAGGCTCTTCAACTCCTGTTACCAATGACCTCTTGTCCTCTTCCCTACCCCCCACAATCTACAAAAGAGCCCATAGGCACCCATGTTCTCCATTGCCACTCTTCTGTGAAGACAGAAAAATTTGTTGTCTTGTGAGCTCACTTCTTTAATAAAACATGAGGTGTTCTACCATCACAAAATGACAGCTTCTTAAAAAGAACAAAAGATTTAAGAAGCATTCATTCACCCAGAATCACTGGGAAAAGCTGTAGTGGCCACATGTGCTGGCCACTTGCCATTTGCCAGACTTGACATTCTTTGTGGCACAAAGAGGGACAGACACATTCACCCTTATAGGAATTCCCTACAGGGTCTTGGTTGAATCCTTGCTCCTACTCTGTATTGAAGCATGTGCTCCTCCCTCTGTCTCCAGCTACCCCAGGCCCATGGACACTTGTTACCTATTTGCTATGATCCATCAAGTACTCCTTTGACTACCAAAACACTAACTTGAAAAGGACAACCAGCCTATGTAGTGGTTGGAATGTTTATGGCTTCCATAACCTCATACATTTGAATACTTGGTTCCCAGTTGGTAGAACTGTTTGGGAAGGGTCAGGAGGCCCTGCTGAGGTATGTGTGTCACAGCAGGTGAGCTTTTCAGTTTCAAAAGACTGGAGGAATTGCTAGTATCTTTCTTTCTGCCTCGTGGTTTTGTCTCAGGAGGTGAGCTCTCAGCTACTGCTCCAGCACTCTGTCTCACTGTCTGCCTGTCTGCTGCCATGCTCCTTGCTGTGATGCTCATGGACTCTAACCCTCTGAAATTGTAAGCCCCAAATAAACTCTTCCTTGGGTAAGTTGTCTTTTTCAAGTTGTTCTATCACAGTAATAGAAAAGTAACTAAGGTTGCCGGAGCTGAACTGGTTCACTTGGCCTGGGCACAAGTTCTGGCAGGGCCCTGCTATGCGTTCATTCTACAGTTTACTTTGTGACCACAAAAAGTTAATCATCTGACTTCTCCCTCTTTTTATCATGAGTATCATATAGAGGATTTTTCTCGGCCTCACAGGGATCTTGTGTGGAGTCCCTCTAGCACAGTTTGTGTTGGTCATGGGTCAATACCTGGTTCTCCTCAAGCCCATGTCTAACTTGAGGTCCATGAGCTGCATGCGACCAGGGATATCCACAGATGTGGTCCAACACAAGATAAGAAAAAGACTCAGAACATCAAGTATTTTTTCCAATTTTCTCTGTAACTTGATTGTGCGGGTCTAGAGTGTGAACTTTGTAAGTGACGATGTCATGTTACAGTCTCAAAAGGCTGACATTGGTCCTGAGATGCATAACGCTGTTAAGCAGCTTGTTCAAATCTTTTATTACATTGCAGGCTAAGTCTTGAGTGGAAATAATCTGTTCCCATGGAGTCCTATGCTGACTTATTTGTTTAATGAATATCTAGATAATGCTTATCAGTACCCTTTCGGGTTATTTACAAATACTAGCAGCTTTTCTTGTGTGTTACTGGAAATTGTACCAAGGGACTTCAGACCTGCTAGACAAGCTCTCTCCCACTGAACTACTTCCCGGGCCTCACCCCATTTGTCATGTTACTTTGAGTTAGAGTCTTAGTAAGCTTCCCAGGCTAGCTTTGAACTCTTGTGACCCACTTGTCTCAGTTGTCCCATTGGTTTGGATGCAAGCTTATACTATCAGGTTCAGCAATATTAGCATATGTAGAAACTCAGGGATGTTAATCTGTCAGTAGCCCCACTTTATAGAAAGGGGCAGCACACTAACCAACTTGTATAATTCTAACTGTGTAGCTATAGGAATAAAGGGCAGTCTTAGCCTCTCACTTTCCCTTGACAGGAACTGGAGATCCAGTGCCCACCACCGCCTCTGTTTATCTTTTCCTCCATCCCTTCTCCACTCTCTTCTTCCTTTCCCTCTTGAGCCATCACAATGAAAGAAGAGTAGGGATGGCTTTCCATGGGAATTTGCTGTATCTTTCCAAGTTCTTTTACAAAGGCCTACTTCCCCATGGAAGGATAGAAATGGAGGATTTGCTTGGGGGGGGGGGATACAGGAGAGGAGAAGTGAGAACAGATTGGAGCTCATGACCCTGGACTGATGGTTGAGTCATACCATTTCTTGGTATTCTCTCCCAGGATCCCATAGGGGAGATGATGGCAGGTAGTTCCAACTGGGAGTAGACCCCCATGGACTCAAAGTTGTCCTTGGACTATCAGTACAGGCCAATCTATGTGGCCACAGACAGGCTTCCAGTGGCTCACCAAACAGGAACAGGACAAGTGTTTGAGACTGTCATGATGGAAGGAGCCTGAGCTATGGAGAGCTGGGTGGAAAAGAGGCTAAGGAGTAGAGACCAGGTAGACTGTGAAGAACCAAGCATTACAGGGTAGCAGGAAGCATCATACATCTGCTTCTTGGAGACTTGGGGGTTTCTCAACACCCAGGTCTGGGCAAGAGTCCCCAGAGTTTAGGATTTCTTTGGGGGGGGGGACACATCCATTAATTTTTGTCTTTCTTTCACTTATTGAATGAGATCAAATTAGTTAACAGAAAAGAGCTCTTCCAAGGTGATGCAATCAGGTAGAGGTGAGCTGAGGACGCATCTGGCTTTTCTAGGGGCATTTGGATGCTGTTCTAACAGCACTGTGGAGAAGAAAAGTTCAGAGCGTCTCCAAGCCAGGCACAGGAAGCAAGAGCAGTTCATGAGCCCTGTGCTGCAACCCTTCGCACCTCTGCTGTGCAGCTAGAAGCCCAGCACCCAGTAGGCCAGCAAAGCAAGGTCTCCTGGTGCTGAGGTGTGAATCATCAGAAAAGGCTTTGGGCTCAGTTTATCAGTGGATGTTCCCGTCTTCAAAATGGCACTTTATCATAATGTTCTACTTGTAGGTTTCTAGGCAGATTTGGGCCCAGGGGTCCTGCTCAAACTAAGGCACCAGCCAAGGACAATACAGGCGGTAAACTTTAAACCCCTACCCAGATCTAGCCAATGGACAGAACATTCTCCACAGTTGAGTGGAGAGTGGGGTATGACTTTCACACGAACTCTGGTGCCTCATATTTGACCATGTCCCCTGGAGGGGGAGACTTGGTGGCACTAAGAGGAAGGATAGCAGGATACCAAGAAGAGACTTGATACCCTATGAGCATATACAGGGGGAGGAAATCCCCCTCAGGAACAGTCATAGGGGAGGGGAATAATGGGAAAATGTGAGGGAGGGAAGAATGGGAGGGTACAAGGGATGGGATAACCATTGAGATGTAACAGGAATAAATTAATAAAAAAAATTTTTTAAAATGGCACTTTAAACGGCAGCAATGTCCTTTCTTTCCCTTATTGTAAAATAGGTTAACTGAGTACCCAAGACATTTGGAAATGATTGCTAACATGTGCAGTTCTGAGAGTGACAATTGCCATGAGTCTCAAGGCCAGCAGAGGCTGTTGGAGGAACCAAGTATCTGTAGTTCCTTTATGATCCTCTTAGATTCCAGGCACAGTTCAATAGGGGATGTCGGACACCTTGAGGAGATGCACCGGTTCTTTCCTGCAGACTTGGGACAGGGTGATTTGCATGAAAATCTCTATTTTGTAGACAAAAAATGTGACTCAGAGGGGTTTGGGGTCTTTCCTTGTGTCCCGAAGATGACAAACAGTGACTACAGGCCAGATTCCTGATGGTGGAAGTCACCTTTGCCCTTTAAGAAGTGCCCTGACTGGTGGACTGCTAGTTTGTAAGTTAGCCTGAGGGCTAAATGCAAACCTTTTGCAGGAGGCTTTAGGGCCAGGCTCTGGATGGTCCATTACTCTATGGCTCTGCCTGTGCCTGGAACTTCACACCTTAAAACTGGGCCTAGCTATGTTCTGGTTCAATGATCTTGAGCCAGCCATTACTGAGGGTTCAGGTCAAGCGCCTCTATATTTTATCAGCTAAAGGAGGAAAGTCTTCCCATACAAGGTCAGGAGCACAGGCATGCAGCTTTGAGATAACCTCCAACTCCAACCCAGGAAGCCTAGGAACTCAGCCAATGTCTGTATCCTCCCCTTTCCCTGGTGAACTTCTGAACTTCCTCTGAGATTATCCTGCCACTGCTCTGTCCCCTTTCACATGCCTCAGCTAGGACCCTTTCCCGCCCTTTGCACATTTGCTCTCTTCTGGAGTTTCTATATAGCCGAGCTATGAATTTACCACTTAGAACCATCCCAGGGCATAGCCCACCTCCTGACATGTGCCAGTCTCATTGCTAAATGCCAGCAGGATAAGACAGGAACACATTCCTAAAGGCATTTGGTAATTACTCAGGATTTGGATTCGACTTCAATGGGAAGCCCGGTGTATGTGCGCGCCTGAACTGCTCTCTGTGAGGACAAGGGGAGAGGGCTGGTTTTTGTCAGTTTAGTGAGAATTTCATTAACCTCTCTGTGGAGTCTAAAGTGATTAGGGCAGGGGCTGATCTAATGAACAGAGTACAGCCCTGCCCTAATTTCTGGACTCATCACAACAGCTCTTGCAAAGCTCCAAGCAAACAAATTAGCCACTTGAGGAACAGTTTTTAATGAATACACCCTTGTCTTCATCTCTTTTCAGGCTGACAGCTCATCAGGAAAGCCAAGTAGGATATGGATGTTTGCGATCTCTATTTCCTACACACACACACACACACACACACACACACACACACACACACACGTTCACATATGCACGCACACACATTCACATATGCACGCACACACATGCACATGCATACACATGTGCACACACATATGCACGCACATATGCACGCATGCACAGGAGCATACTACTGAGTACAAGGAAGAGAGTATGCAATCACCTGCTGCTCTAACAGCATGCCCAAGGGCGTGGGCACAGGAGCATCTCCTTGGTGTGATGGGCAGATGCACCAGGGAGAAGAGGAAGACAACAGAGGCTGATGTGCTCCCCCCCCCCTCTATTTGAGCAAAGTTTGATAAACAGTCTGTGTGTAACCTTCAGGTAAATCAGTGTTGGGTCGGCGGGCTGAGCTTGTAGCAGCATGTGGCAAGTCTACAATCACTTAGCAGTCAAGCTGTGGGCCATTTTACCGAGTACCATTTAAGCAAGTCCAACAAGACCTGGTGGAATCAGATGGCACATGAAAATGACCAGAAGTAGGAAGGCACCTACAGGGGAGTTCCCTTGTTTTGTTATGTGCTATGGTGTTCATGGCATGGAATACATTTTACCTGAGATGCATCTATGTACAAATACCACCTGGACCTTATTAGACAGAGCCTTGCCCATTTGAGGGGAGTCCATTTTTTTTTCACAAAAATTTAACATGTATGTATGTATATATGAATGTATGAATAAAAGGAAGAATGGAAGAATGTATGGGCCATGGCATATGTGTGGAGATTCATTCTTTCCCTCCACTATGTAGGTTCCAAGGACTGAACTCATGTTATCAGGCTTGGCAGCAAGTACCCTACCCACTGAGCTGTCTCATCAGTCCCAATTCTAAGAACCTCTTTTTAAAAAAGTATTATTTGTTTTTTGTTTTATGTGTTTTGCCTGCATGTATGTATGCATGTATGTACCATATATGTAGTGCCCGTGGAGGCTAGAAGAGGGTGTCGCATTCCCTGAAACTCGAGTTCCAGATGGTTGATAGCTGCCAAGTGGGTGTTAGGAATCAAACCCAGGTCCTTTGGAATAGCTACTAGTGCTCTTGACCACTGAACCATCTTCTCCTGTCCCCATTGTAGAAATTCTTAAGGGACTATCTCTTCCTTTCCCCCCTCTTATCTCAACAGATAACCATCCTTCCCTTCCAATTTCTCTTCCTTCAGCTATACTTACTGTCTTTCTGGTATGTGGAAGGTGTAAAACACCTTGACACAAGCATCACTCTGTGAAACAGGAGGGAAATAGAAATCTACCTCAATTCATTGCTAGGCAAGAATTAGAAAGCACCCATTTCAGCCACACCATCCTTTGGGTTGAGAAATGAGATCTGGGAAAGAATGTGTCAGAACATTGCAACAAGTAGACTTAGAATCTGGGCCTTGTGATACTTTGCATAGGCTGAGGGATGAGATGAGAGCCTGCTTGGTTCAGACTCCATCCCACTCCATCCTGGCTTCGTGACCTAAAGGAAGTTGCTGAACATCAGTGAGCCTAGGCTTCCCTTTTTTCCTTTCCTTTTTAAAATTATTTATTGCTTTTTATTTTTAATTTTTTTCACCTTACATCCCAATTGTAACCCCTCCCTCATCACCTTCCGGGTGCCCCTCCTTCCTCTATCCCCTCCCCTTCTCTCTCCTAGTCCTCAGAAAGAGGAATCCCTCCTCCCCTATCATCTGACCTCAGCCAATCAATTCTCATCTGAACTGCCTGTATCCTTTTCCCTTGTGGCCTGGCAACACCACCCCCCTCCCCCCTGCCCACCGCAGGGGAAAGTGATCAATGAGTGGGCACCAGAGTCCATGTCAAAGGTAGCCCTTACTCCCCATATTATGGAACCCACAAGGAGGCTGTGCTGCCTATCTACTACATCTGAGCAAAGGGGCTAGGTCTTCAGCATGCATAGTCCTTACTTAGCACAGCACCTTCCCTCTTCTGCCACCACCGGCCCAGATTTCTTGGCTCCATTGGCCTCCTTGTGGATGTCCTGTCCCATGCAGTTCCTTTTATATCCTAGTTCTTCCAGAAGACTCCCTGCACTCCACCTTGAAGTTTGGCTGTGAGGCTCAGCATCTGTTTGGATGTCTTGCAGGGTGGAGTCTTTTAGAGGACCTCTATGGTGGGCTCCCATCTCACTTATAAGTGGACATTAGCCACCTAATACAGGATAACCACACTAAAACACACAGACCTAAAGAAGCTAAAAAACAAGGAGGATCCCAGGAAGGATGTTTAGTTCTCATTCAGAAGGGCAAATAGAATAGACACCGGAAGCGATTGAAGAGTTGGCTTCCCTTCCTAGTGAATGAAAAAGAGCACTGCCAAATTAATACATGAGGGTATATCTTAAGCCTGGCAATCCAATCCCAAGCCCCGTTCCCCACAGAGACACATCACAGACTCACAAGTAAGTGTAGCATGCATCTACCTCCCCAAGCATATCAGATTGGCATCACCTTCACATACTAATTACATCTTTTTAGTGCCATGACTGTAACAATTTCTGGAGTCACTCTGACCCTGGTGCGGTGTCATCTTGGAGAAGAACCTCTCTGACTGTGACCTGCTGTCTGTTTGCATGAATGAGCAGTACACAGATGCAGCCTGTCCAGTTAGCCTGAGTCTGGAGAGCCTGCAGGGCCTATTGTATTGGATACTAGGATTTGCAGTGACAGGACTCAGCTGTCTGTCGAGGCAGTCTGTAGAAATGCATGGGCTTTCCACGGACATGTGAGGGGAGGGAACTGTGACACAACACTTTTACAACCTGGGGGATAAAATTTAAGCCTTCAGTTATGCTAGACAAGTGCTCTATGACAGTGTTAATGCTGCCCCAGCTTTAACAGCACAGGTCTCATTGGCTTGGCTTCTACTTTTTGTATTTTGTTTCCGTGTACAGTTTACATTCCACATAGCATTATAATAATACCCTTATGCGGCCAGCATTCACGTCTATTCATCCTTTACTTTGTGTTTTCATTCAAATATTGCCATGTACCTTCTACGTTTCTTTTCCAATTATTTAAAAAACATTATTTTATGTTTGTGCTCTGTTCGTCCTAAAATCAATTCTTTATCTGATTTTTTAAAATTATTAGTGTTTATGTAAAATTCTAAGTGGCAGGTATTTCCTTTCTGTATTTTGAGGATGTCATTCCATTGTCTCCTGGCTCACACTTCCTCCTGAAAAAAATCAGCCGCCTTAGGTGCAAATGCAGCTTAATAATCTTTCACAAACTAAACATACCATGAAATCAGCAATCAGATGAAGATGCACATTAGAGACACCGCCCCCCCCTGCCCCAACACACACAGAAGCTTGCGTTGGTTCCTGCTGTTCAGAATGTCTGCAAGGACTGTCTGTGAACCTGATCTTGCAGCTATAGAGGCTACATTCTCAGTGCTGTGTGTTGTCCCATGATAGAAGGCTCTACACAGTCCCTTATTTATCCTCCCACTGGGGTAGGCCACTGGGGCTAAGAGTGTTCTAGTGCACTGCATGGCTAAACAAAGCATGCAGCTGCATGGCCCATGAGGATGCACATGTTCAGCCTTTGTCGCTGCTGCAGCCAGTTAGTTGCAGCCAGTGCCTGTGATTTCCAGCTGTACTGGTGAGAGTGATCTGACTGTTTCATATCACACTGACTAGAGACACTGTCTTCTTCATCTCTGTAACCCTGGGGGATGCTAGTTGCTGGATCCTTAGGCTTACAGGGTGCATAGACCTGAGAGCAGAGGTGTAAGGCAGGAAGTTTGCAGAACCCGAGGGCAGCTCTGTCTCACATGATGAAGTGAGAACCTCCAGGAACCTCCATGGACTTGTCTGTGGCCACACAGCTGTCAAGAGACAGGGCCTAGTTCAGGTTAGTTTGCTCTGTCCCTGAGTCTTGCTCAGGTCATCCCATTGTTTTCCTAACTTCTGGTGCAGCATGCTGCTTGCTACTCTTGGAATCCTGTGTCTGACTTTAGGTATTATCTCTGGCTCTTCCGCCTATGCATACACACAGACACATACACACAGACATACACAGATACACACACACAGACACACACACACACACACAAATGCACACCATCGAAGGATGGAAAGAAGAACATATACAACTCAGTTTTCAATGTTCCTATACTGATTTGCAGATGAGACTGAAGATCAGAAAAGTGACCTAATTTTCCTGAGTTCATAAAACTACCTGGAAACCGGGCATACTCCTGATCTGACAAGCTGCAGCCTCCCTGCCTACATGGCCACTTCTCTGGCTTCTTGGGGAAAGGAGAAGACAGACTTGTGTTTCATGTCTTTGGTATGAATGGATGTTTGCTTTGAAACATAAGGTAAGAGTTAATTCCTCTCTCTCTCTCTCTCTCTCTCTCTCTCTCTCTCTCTCTCTCTCTCCCTCTCTCTCTCTCTCTCCCTGTGTGTGTGTGTGTCTCTCTCTCTCTCTCTGTGTCTGTTACTGGGGCTCAAGCTAGCTGGAGAAACAGGATTGTAAGAAGCTTCCCCTACTTCCTACCAAAGCAAGAATCTTTGGTTGGCTTGTTATATTCCATTTAAAAGTATTCTGTGTGTGTGTTCATGTATGTGTAGGTGCACATGCTCAGTGAGTGCCAGAGGATCATCTTCAGTGTCTTTCCTCGTGTCCTAGCTACTTTTCTATTGCTGTGATAAGACACCATAACCAAGGCAACTTATAGAAGAAAGAGTTTATTAGCTTCAGAAGACTAGAGTCTAAGACCATCATGGCAAAGTATGGCAACAGGCAAATAAGCATGGTGATGGAGCAGTAGCTGAGCGCTTACATCTTGAGATACAACCATGAAACAGAGGGATGGACAGGGCTCAGGGACAGGCAGAGACTGGGAATGGCTTGAGCTTTGGAAACCTCAAGGACTTGCCCTAGTCACATACTTCTTCTAGCAAAGAAACACTTAATCCTTCCCTAACAGTTCCACCATCTGAGGACCAAGTATTTAAATACAGGAGCATATGGGGACTATTCTCATTCAATTTACCACATCTCAAAGTGCCAACTACCTTGTATTTTGAGACAAGGTCTCTTTCTCTCTCTCTAGCTTGAACCAAAGAATTAATGAAGGGAAGTGATCTTTTTCTACCTTCCTTCTAATCCATACAATGGGCAGCACAGAGGAGATGGTTCTCTTAACCTCAGTACCACTACCCCAGGGGGATGAAGGGTGAATGGATGGATCAGTGAGCAAATGGAGTGAACAGAAAGCGTGGTACCAGCTTCTTGTTAGCTAAGCTTAGCATCAGATACATGTCTGAATTAGCTAACTTTCTCTTCCTGCTCTCAGTTTAGGTAAAGTCAGGCCCATCTTCATGAGCCCCATGCAGCAGAGGGATTGCCTATACTTCATTTGAGGTACTGAAGTGACAAGAAGAAGGAAGGACCCTGTTTTCACAGAGTTCCTAACCCTGCATGTATGTGCATAGGGCACTGCCCATACAGGGTGGGTAAACATTGTAGGTCACTCCAAAGTCCTATGAACAACAAGCCTGATTCCCCTCCCAGGTCATGGGTAGGAAAAGTTGGAAACTCAGTGAATGTGGATGGATGAATGGATGAATGGATGGATGGATGATGGATGGGCCAGTGAGCAGATAGATATATGCAGAACATAAACCAGTATCCTTTCTGAGCTCATTTCTAATCACATGCTGGACCCCAAGGACCAAACCAAAAGTATTCCTCTTTGGGGCTGGAGAGATGGCTCAGAGGTTAAGAGCACTAGCTGCTCTTCCAAAGGTCCTGAGTTCAATTCCCAGTAATCACGTGGTGACTCATAACTATCTATAATTAGATCTGGTTCCCTTGCAGGCAGAACACTATATACTTTTTTAAAAGTATGCCTCCTCACATTCCAGAAATCTCTCAAAGCAAAGCACCCTGAGCAATGAATACTATTATTCTTTAATTCTGTCACTATTCTGCTCAAGACAGAACATCAGTAAAGCACTCCCGCATGTGTGTATGGATGCATCTGTATCTGCTTCATACACAAATAAATAAAAGCACCAGTTTATTTGAAAGATATAAAAGAGTATCTGTGGACAAGATTTGCTCAAGTGAATATTTTGGTATTTAAATAAAGAACTGTAGTAATGTTTGACATGCTGGGGCCACTGGAGCACGCGTGTACACACACACACACACACACACACACACACACACAGACACAGTGAGAGAGAGACAGAGAGAGAGAGAGAGAGAGAGAGAGAGAGAGAGAGAGAGAGAGAGATGTTCAGGTCCATAGCACAGCATATCCAGGCCTCTTAATTTCCAGAGGAAGGATTCTTTCATGAAGCGTTCAGAAATCCAGCCATGGTGGTAATGGACTCACTCTCTGGAATTGTAAGGGAGTCCCCAGCTAAATGCTTTCATAGTAAGTTGCCTTAGACATGGGTCCCTTTGCATCAACAGAAAAGTAACCAAGACAACTGTGTTGAGGAGAGATGTTGGGAGATTGATAGGAAGATGGTATGTCGGGGAGAAAGAATATCAAAGAGTGGGGGTGTGAGAGAGAGAAGAAAGGCCAGAGAGGGAGTATGTCAGATGGAGGATATATACAAAAGACCTTTGACAGGAAAAGAGTTCTTAAAAGTCTGGACACAGGAGACTTGGCTTGGACTTGGCTAAAATGTCTACTGACTATGTTCTGTCATGGTGGGCTTGCTATTCAACACCACTCACCCATTTTGATCTTAAAGATAGGGAGGCTTGCCCTGTCTGTAGGATTGTCATCAGGTGGTATTTTGTGGATGTAAACAAAGCCAACAAGACAGGCTTAGCCAGAGTCTAACTGGATAGTTCCCAGTTTGGAGTCACAAGGCCTTTCTACAAACACAGTCAGTCAACCGAAATTAAATAAATAGACAAATGAATGTTCCAATGTCTATCTTAACTACTCAGTGTTCATCAGAGCCTCTGTGTGCTTTTGCAATTACTTCCGGTGGAGCTACTGTGAGAGGAGATTGTATAGGGACATCCCTATGTCCATACTAACACAGGGGGAGGAGAATCATTTTGAGGGGAAGCAAACTTGCAGAGTGGAGCAAGCAGAAAGCCTACCAACTACGTGCAGCTAGGTTTTTAGGCGCACTCACTGTCCACTCCATTACCCTGAAGTCCCAACTAAGCCAATTGACTCTTCAATGTTTGCTCAGCAGTTTCCATCATCATCACAGCAACCCCTCCTCAGCCTCTTATTGGCACTTGTGCAGGCGGTTGACAGTGGTCATACTGTGTCTGTAGATATGGCCACCCCAGTGAGCTGGTTGATCCCAAGAATCTTTTAACTTCCAGGAAGAGGCTGGGGACTAGAGGGTGACCATGTGTATTCTGATCCTTTGGAACTTCCAATAATGTGCTGCTCTGGTTTCTCTCACAGACCTAGATCAGAAAAAGGAAGTCTTGGTGTAGCATGGTGAGACCCTTCTGTGGGGCACAAAGGGTATGTGCATTCCAATAGAACTGAGTCAAGGTCTTCAGTTCCCCCATTTCTAAGTCCAAATGTGGGGCCTCCTCACAGCCTCCAAGATCTGTGGTGAACACTGACAACAGCACCTGCACAAAAAATAGTGTTTTCAGTCAGCTCCAGACCTTCAGACTCGAGGCAAGGAGACAGGAGCAACAGTCATGGTACTATTGGGAAGAGGAGAGAGTAGATGCCTAGGTCATGAAGTCTGGTGTACAGTGTGGGTGGCAGCCTTAAAACAATTCCTTTGCTCTCCTTCCCAACACCATTGTTTATGATGTCCTGTTAAGAGTGAAGATATCTGAAGAGCCACATGCAGCCGTCAGTTTGGCTGTTACACTATTCAAACAGCGATTCCCCAAGGACTTGAATTCCTCCAGGATCTCATGCTGGGAGGAAGACAAGACAGTCAGAGGAGTAACTTGTTTCTTGAAAAGAGATTTCAAACATTTTTGACATCTTGTCATACTACCCCAGAGGAAGCTCTGGAACGGAGACAAAAATGGGTCAGTGACCAAGGTGGGACCACACCTGACCAAGACTGCTAAGCTATGCCAACCTTTTGCCACCTATTTAACCTAAACTTCATGTCAAGCTCCACAGTGAGGGTCACTAGATCTCTGTAGTTTTTCCCAAAGTAGACACATTGAATAAATTTCTTTTTTTAAAAACCTTTTCACTACTGCATTTTCATATGCCTTATTGGGGATGGGTGTCTGAGCCCGGCTTATTAGGACATCTAGGACCTGAGTTCTGACCGGAACAACTGTGGTGACAATCGAGACTGAGGTGATGATACCCATTTCACAGATTATCCTGAGACCTAAATCTATGCCAAACACAGCTCTTAGCTGCAGAGTTGAATGTAGAAATCAGGTGGAAGGAGATGTTGAGGGTTGATTGACATTTTCAGACAAGAACAGAATCCAATTTTTCGTAATGCACTCCATGTACTGCAGATCCATTCTGCTATGTGGGATCAGGACCCATGTACAGGAAGCTATCCACCAGGAGTAAAATTCTCCAGCAGCATAAAGACAAGGCAAGAGTCAGGGCTGTCATCACTCACAGTTGACCTAACTAGTCTTCAGGGCTGAGTTCGTATCTTCTAGCTTCTGAGACTGTCTTGACATGTGTCAGAGGCTGTCATCTCAGCTCTTGGCCCAGGACAGTGATCCTACCCCTGAAGTATTGTTTGGGCTGCATCCATCATTGGGCATTGCTGGATGTCCTAACCCTGGCTCCCTCTCCTGCTGCTGCTGTGTACCTGCTTATGTGGACAGTGCTTCGATGATGTCATCGATACCATCATCCACTGGGTAGATCCATAGTGTCCCTCTACCCTTTCCAGTGAAGGTAAGACCAAGACTGGCTGTTTGTAGTATTCATGCAGCTTTTGAAACATGCAGTTTGCCATGATTTTAGAAAGAAATGATAACAGAGCCATGCCACTTCTTCCCCCTCTAAACTTCTGCTTTTACACAATATCCTTCAATTACACTGAGATCAAATCACGTTGACTGGGGAGACCATTGTAATATTTGTCATATCGTTGGTTGGAAGGAACAGTTGATTCTGTGAGAGCCCTTGGCCCTGTAGCGATGCCTGTGGATATCAATGCAGACTGGTGGTCACCCACTAACACCTTTCCTCTGACTCCTTACACTGGCTTAACTTAAACATAGGCCTTGCTGCAATAGTCTAGCTTAGCAGCCTATGGATCCCAGGGCCTTCTGTACTGTTTTTAATCTCTACTCAGTGCATGCTTGTGAATATACACCACTTGGAAAAGCTGACACAGCCTTCTCCCTGTCAACTGACCACAGCAATGAGCATGGGGCCTAACCTTGCCCTGGGGGTATCCCTTATCCCTTTCCCATCAGCAGGGATGGCCAGGCCACCCTTCTTCCTGGTATCCTGGGAAAAAAGCTATTTTCTATCTTGATTTGCTGAGCAGACAGGATGTGGCTTCTCAGCTGTGGGAGGTCTTACACATCTTTAGAAAACAGTGCCTAAAAGCTGAGACTTGCTGAGAGCCTCAGGACCTTTGTGTGGCTCTTTCTCTCCACACACAAACGTCTACTTCTGAACTTCTGCCTGTGTAGACCAAGTTGAGTTACAGTAACTCCTGCTGTCTCCCGAGAACACTCCTCCACAGAAGATTTACCAATGACACTTTGACCACGTGGATGACAGCAACAAGTCATGTCCCCATGCCCAGTTTTTCTTGCATCCCACTTTGAGAAATCAAATCAAATCCGGAATAGCGAAGGCGTTTCATAAAACAGCCCAGGCTTAGATTCTATGTGTTTGATGTGCCAGATAGCTCCCGGTAGCAGAAAAGCACATTCGCCCCACAGAAGGGCTCCTCGCCTCCTGGCAGGCCAGGTCTGTCTGCTCTCTTCCTCTCCTGCGTATGGCATGTCTCACCAAGATGCCTCTCAGTATTGTGTTGAGATATCCACTTGGCCAGTGAGCCTCCTTATCTGTCTAGGCATTCTATGACGGCTCGTCATTTCTAGACAGCTCTTGCGAAAGCAGTCATACCCGAAGGGGACCGTCAGCATTTTGTTGAGTCAATAGCCGAATGACTGACATGAGCTCATTCCGTTCCTGTGGGCAGGTTCATGGAGCGACTCATCTATTGTCTGACATTTTCGACCCAAACACCTTGGTGCTGAGCCTCCTCTCGCTCTCTGAAGTCTCTTTGAGGGTGTGAAGCCTCCCCAGGAGCAGGAAGCAGTGGATAGGCCATTTGTTTACCTACTAGATAGTAGTCCATGCCTTTTTTAAAAGTGTCATTTCAAACGGGTAAAGTTCAATAAGCCACTCCCTGTAGCCAATTGAAAGTACCTCTTGATTAAAAAATACTTGCTACTCTACAGAAGCGAGTCCAGGATGATCAAGGCTAGGCAGAGAAACCCTGTCTTGAAAAAACCTGCTACTTCAAACACACAGAATCTAAGCATGGGTTGTTTTATTAAACTGTTTCATTATTCTGGGTTTAATTTGATGTTTTTCAAAGTGGGATGGAAGATATGTCCCTTAGGGATGGGGATATGATTTGTTCTTATTCTCCACATGGTCAAAATGTCATTAGGAAAGCCTCTTTGGAGAGGTGCACATGGGAGTGACAGTGGGTGATGGTTAGGGACACAGTCTTGCCTTATGACTCAATTACAGGCCTGTGAGCAAGCAGGGCAAAGGAGCTGACGGTTGATTTTGAACCTTGGAACAATTGGCAGCTCCTGGCTTGAACAGTGCTTGAGCTAAGTGAATATGGTTCTGTCTGTTTGCAGCCTTGTGCTTCTAACATCCAGCCCAACAAAGCAAGGACAGGGAATGTTCCATCTGTCTCCAGGGGAACTGAAAATGAATTCATGTGACCACTATTTCTTAGAGTCTTCTGGTAGCAGGAAGCCATGGTCATCCCTGACTCACATTGAGTTATTTCTAAGTACACACATGTTTGTGTGTATGTGCGCACGTGAAATAAGTGCACATGTGTTTGTGTGTATGTTCACAGTGTGTGTGTGTGTGTGTGTGTGTGTGTGTGTGTGTGTGTGTGTGTGTGTGT
>OU015748.1:79809133-79847378 GCA_907169655.1 Acomys percivali | reverse complement strand
TGTGTGTGTGTGTGTGTGTGTGTGTGTGTGTGTGTGTGTGTGTGTGTTGGCAAACACCATCCCCTATCCATTCAGGGTAATTTTCATTCTCACAGGATAGGAATGTCTCTAGGCAAATCACATTCATCTTCACCTACAATGTCCAAGGCACAGATGGCTGGCAGAGGGTCCCTGGTCGGGGATTCTGGAGACTGGCTGCTAATCTGTGTTTCTGGTCTGTGTTTTCTCAGGAAAGCCAGGAGCCACCTTGCTGTCAAGGACTGAACTGGGGGATGACCTTTAAGAGCCCTCTTGTGGCTGATGCTATCACTCGCCCCACGCCCATTTCGCTTTCATAATTAGGGCTTATATATTAGCTACAGAAAGAGATAACTGACCCCGCCTAGATATCCTCGTGGCAAAAAGAGTTGGTTTGTCCTTCCTGTCTCAAGAAACACTTATATTTGGGTTTTTTTTTTTTTTTTTTTTTTTTTTTTTTTTTTTTTTTTTTTTTTTTATGGCCTGTGATGTCCTCAGGCCCACAGAGAAGAGCCTGACTGGTACCCATTAGCTACTGTTCATGCCTAGCTCATAATATATGCATTCTCCAGAGTCTACCAGTTCCCCGCTTTACTCAAACACCTTTTCTTAGGGCTATGAGTGTTTCACCTTTTCTTTATTCAATAAACTCTTGTCATCCTGAAATAACAACTCCATCCTTCTTTTTTTAAGGAATGTCTTTCCAAAGTATGCTTAAATCTCCTGATATATATATCTCACAAATTATTTATTCGAGGGAAGGCTATATCAGGTGCGCCAATTATTAGGGGTACTAATCAGTTTTCAAAGCCCCCAATTATCATGGGTATGACGATAAAGAAAATTATGACAAATGCGTGGGCAGTTACGACTACATTGTAAATCTGGTCATCACCTAGTTCAGCTCGAATAAGAATGCTGAGGGCTGTTCCTACTATTCCTGCCCAGGCCCCAAAGATAAGGTATGGGGTTCCAATGTCATTATGATTTGTTGAAAAAAGTCAACGATTGATGAACATAGGTAAGGTGGCCGAGTAGGCATTAGACTGTAAATCTAAGGACAGAGGTTTAAACCCTCCTCTTACCAAGCCTTAGAGTGAGTTGTTCATATCGAATTGCAAATTCGGAGGAGTAGAAGATCCCCTACTGAGGCTTCTCCCGCCTACTCTTTTTTTTAGGTGGGAGAAGTAGGTTGAAGCCAGAATTAGGGTATTTAGCTGTTAACTAAAATTTTGTAGGTTATAGTCCTACCAACCTAGTTGAGGAGTTAGCTTAAATAAAGTAAATGATTTGCATTCATTTGATGTAGGGGGTAGTCTTACAATCCTTATCAGAAGTTAAACTTGGTGTTTTCTTAGGGCTTTGAAGGCTCTTGGACTAGAATATCCTAAACTTCTTATATGATAAGTAGGGGTGTTATGGGGAGAGTTATGGTACTTAGGATTGCCAAGGGTGAGAGTAGGGGGGAATATTTGGACTTTAGTTGTGGAGAAATTAGTTTTGAGTTATTATTAGTAGGGAAGATGGTGAGGGAGGTTGAGTAGATTAGACGTGTGCAGAAGAATAAGTTCAGTAGTGCTATTAGGGCAATTAGGCTGGCTATTGGGGTGCTGTTGTTTTTTAGTAGTTCTGTGATAATGAGTCACTTAGGTATAAACCCTGAGAGGGAGGAAGGCCCCCCAGGGATAGGAAGGTTGTGGCTATTAGGGGGGGTTATTATGGGGTATTTGTTTCATGATAGGGATATGGAGTTGATTGTTGTATATGAGGCTGTTATTAGTATTAAGAATATTGAAGCTGTTATGAGGATGTAGATAATAAGGTTTAGGAGGATTAGTAGTGGGTTGTAGGGTAGGATGGTACTATTCATCCTATGTGGGCAATTGATGAGTATGTTATGATTTTTCGTATCTGTGTTTGGTTGAGCCCTCCTCATGCCCCCGTGAATAC
Source organism: Acomys percivali (assembly GCA_907169655.1). NCBI lineage: Eukaryota > Metazoa > Chordata > Mammalia > Rodentia > Muridae > Acomys > Acomys percivali. The sequence goes on along the minus strand of OU015748.1, from coordinate 79,845,410 downwards.
TGAGATGATTGAGATGGTAGTTGTGAGGAGGGGGTTTAATAGTTCATGAATTTGGTAGAGGATGGATAGAGGAGCAATTTTTTGTCAGGTTAATAGGATTAGGCCGGAGCTTAGGGAGACTCCTTAGGTAACTTCTGGAAGTCATGTGTGGAAGGGTGCTAGGCCTAATTTTTTTATTAGTGCAGTGAAGATTATAACTGTAATGAGTTTGTTAGTTTGCGGGTGGAAGTTTCATGATCCAAGTTGAATGTGAATAGCTAGTAATATAATTATTGAAGCTGTGGCTTGTGTTATAAAATATTTTGTGGCTGCTTCTGTTGATCGTGGAAGTTTTTTTTGTGTGTGAGGAGAGGAATTATGGCTAATAGGCTTATTTCTAGTCCTACTCATATAAGCAGGAGGTTTGAACTTAGTATTGTTACAATTGGCCCCAATAAGATAGTTAGAGAGATGATTAGAAGTGTTAGGGGGTTTATTAGTATGGGAGGGATTTAAACCAACATTTTCGGGGTATGGGCCCGATAGCTTTATTAGCTGACCTTACTTTGTTAGGATCGGGTGTATAGGTAGCACGTAGAAATTTGAGTACAGGTTCAATTCCTGTTGTCCTAGAAATAAAAGGGTTTGGACCTTTATAATTTACTCTATCAAAGTAATATAAATCACACAAAGTAATATTAATCACACAAAGCATATATATATATATTACGGTGTGATGAGGGTCTCAGCAGAGGAAAGCACAAACATCAGTGAAAGCAGCGTCCTGAGTGAGTCCAGGTGCAGATGACCTTTTCGCTGGACCACAGGCTGCTGGCCAGAACCTGGAGGAAGTTTTTCGGCATTGAAAGGTTGTCTGTTTGCTGAGAATATGTCAGCTCTGAGTCTTTCAAGGTGAAGTCACTTAAGGTCTTCAGATCTGCCTAGGGAGTCAACAGCAGTATTTTCTTCATAGCACAGCTTTCCTAATTCAGCTATGTATGATGGCTATTATTTTTATTGCTTTAATCTTACTTAAATTCAGAAATAATTTTAGGTTGACCAGAGAGTTCCAGTGTGTGTCTGTGAGATCTTGGCCTGCTTCCATCATGTTGACATTGTACGTGTCCAGAGTGTCTTTGCCAAAATGCAGGAGGCATCACTGGGACAGAAGTAACTAAGTCACGGACAGGAGTCTGGCTTCCTGGGCTTCTCAATGGCCTTTCTGTTCATGGAGCCCACTCGGGGTCCCACACTACATTCAGTCATCATGCTGCACTAACCTCCGGTCAGTGTTGTATCTCAACTGTCCTTGCTTAATTAGCCTCATTCTCAAGATATGCTTCAGAAATTACGCCATGGAAGCCCACCCCCACACTTTAGCATCATTTGTAATCTCTGCCTAAATGCACATGCAGGAATGATGCATGTGTATGTTGAATGTTTCTATAATTTACTTCTACTAAGTAGACATTGAGAATATTTGCAACTCCTGGAAATGCATAAATTATTTGCTCCCTTAAATTATGGATGGCATGTTTATAACAAGCACATATAAATTGTGAGTGTACATTATAAATATATAATCCTGTTTGCCAACACTTATCATCCTTGTCCTGGGGGCTGAAGTCCATGCTGAGCACTTTGCAATCATCTTTTCATGTATGCGTCATTGTTAGCCCAAAGAGAAAGCACAGTGTCTTAGGTTTCAACTTTTCTCAAACAGAAACTTAAAAAAAATATTTCACAGAAACTTCAGTATACAGAAGACAAAGGCTTCTAGGAGAGGTGAGGCTCATTCTTCGGAGGCATCCTAACTGGGAGATGGTGGCACCCTCTAGACCACCATGAGCTTGAGGCTCTTCCTAGGCCCGTTGTTTAATACAGACAAACAGAGTAGACCTCAGTGAGCTCCTGGCAATGAAGCCAACAGATGTGCAGATGTTGAGTGTCAAATACCCCAAGCCTAGCATACCTGCAATGTTACAGCTCCTCTGGAAGGCATGGGAAGAGCCCTGACAGTGACGCCAACACCAAACAGGGGACAACATGCTAAAGACTGCAGAATGGCTAAGAAGCAGGGCTTCCTCATCACTGGGGCGTTGGCTAGACTCCATCAAGTACCAAGGTTAACCCGGTCTATTCTTTCTCCAGGCTCGACCTTCAGTGAATGTCTAGAAACTTCACGTCTTTAGAGACTTCTTAGAAACTGGGGAGAAGGTCCAATGTCCCTGAGCATCAGATTCCCTCAGCCCAAGAGGTCATCCTCAGGGCACTGGGACATATCTGTGCCTTTGGCTATCGATGGGGACCAAAACAGTCCTAGTTTTGAAAATGGGTACACCCAGAAGGTAGGAACCAAACATTTTAGATCTATGCACTCAAAAGGAACACTTTCCCGGGGGGCCCACTTGGAGCCCTGCCCTTAGATATCATTCAGTCTTCTATTTACCCAGCCAGTGGAGGAGGGTTACTGTTTTTGACTCCTGCTTTCTGGTGGAGACCACAAGAACATTTGCCCTCCTCAAGGTCGAAGATGGTGTTTCAAAGAGCATTCTAGCCTTGATTCTTCAGATTTCCTTTTACTACCTTGCTCTTCATTTGACCTACGCTACGGAGATTCCAGACATGACTTTTGCTTCTAATTAGAGAGAGAGACTGCAGGGACTGTCACCCATCTGGACAGTGTACTCTGAGTGCTCCAAATGCTGCCCCAGGAACTTGTCCAGATGCCTGAGCCCGGAAGCAAAGGAGACTTCAAGGAGGCCTTTTCTGTCCATTGAGTTAAACTCTGCCATTTATTTCCCATGCTATCACAGTGGAGGTATGGATGCTCCAATTAACACTCAAGATACAGATGAGAGAGTGACCCTCAAACACTGGCACATAAATGTGTCTTATAAACCCAGGCACTATGACTACTCAGCCCTGAAGGCTCTGAGGGCTTAGTCTGTCATGAACTCTGACTCTCTTCTGCCTCAGAGACCAATGACACAAGCCACAACATCTTCATTATCAGTGCCTTGCAGCAGCTGAAGGGTGTAGAGTTGTTTCTGTGTCCACATGACCTGGCATGTCAAATCGAGGCCCTGAAAACTGACTCTACCTGGTTTGCATCATCACCCCATGTCTCAATGGAACTAATGCCACAGGCAAAACTGCCACAACCCAGGAGGAACTTTTGACCTTAAGTCCTACCATATTGTCTGGAGATACGTTCGTGAATTCAAGGGCATCATGCACTGGGAAGCCAGGGTGCATCGTTATTTCTGTTTCTCAGTTTCTCTAGTTGTAGTATGAGACTCCAGCTTGACAAAACCCTGTTCCTTTATGAAGGTGATGAGAATTAAGATGAGTTAAGGCACCTGTAACACGGAAGTTGGTGCCTAGCTTGGCATAGAGCAGACACTGGTACACAATTTGGTGCTTAATACTGTGCCACTTCTGCCTCTGCCTCTGAGATTTCTTCACCATGTTCTTCCTGCGGGCACTGTAGCCCCTATCTGTGAACCAGGCAGGCTGGGAGGCCAGACCATAGGGGTCACCTTCTCAGTGGTGTCTCATGTCATCTCTTGCCTTCTTTGCCTTGTTGTGCTATTTTTAGAACAAAAACTGAATAATGTCACCCCAGGCTCCTCCCTCCCCATGAGGCTGGCCTGGCTTAGTTTCTCAGTATCCCCACTGAGTCCATGCTCATCCAGTGATGGTGCTTCAGACTTTTCCTAGAAAGCACAAACCTGCAGCTGCCTCAGGTTTGCCACAATCCCTTTCCTTCTGCCATCTTCTCCCTTCAGTTGCCATGATGTTGGTGGCCCTGCATTCTCCTCTCTCGGCTAACTTATTAGAGAGAGTGACTGAAATGCATTCAAAAGGCAGGGAAGGGTGACTAGGAGTTTCAGAGTCGCACATTAAGAGATAAGTGGGAGCAAGGGATAAGGATGGGGCTCACTAAGCTTCCAGAGGCTGGGGAAGGCGCATACAAGCTTTGTAAGGCACTGGGAAGAACCAGGACAGAGACTCGAACCACAGTCATGGAAGGAGCCCTGTCTCTTAGCTTTGCCTGAAGGAGAACCAGCAGGGATGAATGGGTTGTGCTAAGCTGAGGGGACATTAGGCAAAGGACTCAGGCACAGCGCTGAGGTTGTATAGAGGGCTAGAAACAGATAAAATTACACTCCAGAGTCCCCAGGTGTTTTGTCTCTGGGCCTATGGCAGTCCCTGGGGGAAGAGAACCAGCATATAGGCTCACACCTTTCAGGACCTGGTCACACACTGAAGCTCCTATGGCCCTAGGTTTGGGGAATGTGCTGCTGTCCCTTTGGCTCCCCAATACCCATCACTTCCCTGCATTCCATAAACTGCAGTGCAAATATCTGGCTTCCTTGATTTCTGAACAGTGCATAAGACAGAATTCCTTTGATCAAGGGCTCCATATGGAACAGTCTCTCAAGACTGCAGGCTTCCCTACCATTTTACCTACAGGTCTGTCCCATCTACTGGCACCATGTAGTATGAGGTGTTCCTGACTCCTCCGTAATTAGTATACCATAGACCTCAGGGCTGGAGACTGTCCATCTAATCTATCACTGCCAGACACTGACATAGAAGTTTGCGTGTCAGGGTCTATATTTTACTTGACCATGGCTCCTGGATGGCAGGAGAACATTGTATTCATCTTACAACTTTCACGCCCATGACAGGAATGGCCATAGAAGAGATACCAACAGCACTGAAGAACTTGCTTCCCACGGGTTCTGCCCTTCCCTTGACCCTGATCACAGACCCTGGTCATGTTCAGTGGGTCTTGGGTTTTTTCCTTCTAGGAGGAGCCTCTTAGTGATGAGGAAGACTGACTCAGAGGCTTGGAGAGTTGGGGCCTCCGGGAGGATGTTACAAAATTGCTTAAGTTTTCTACAGATTGAATAATATCTTGATGACTCACAGTGTCAAAGGCACCTGGAGCTGGTCCTGGCTCTTGATCCCAAGGAAGAGAAATCCACACATTCATATTTTGTAATGCCCAGGGACTCTATAGAAGCAAGGCCAGGTTTAATAGCTCTCCAGTAACCAGACTTTTGGCACCTGTTGTACTGATTCATAGGAGAGACAGATTTTGTCCTTTAGCAAGCACAGAAGGTCACTGGGGATATGGCAAGTCATGCTGAAACCAATATTATCTTTACTTTGTTTACTAAGCTCAGGGACCACAGTGCTAGGCTAGGCTGTACAGCCGTTTAGGTACATTTCTAATCTTAGTGGGTTATCTTTTAACTCCTACAAGGACAAGAGAGGGAAAAGTGGCTTGACATATTGCTCTGTGTTGGGTGAGGGACTCAGCCACCAGTCTCAGAGTCCTCTTCATCATCAGCTAGAACTTCAGGATGTGTGCCAGGACACACTCGTGCTCTGGCTTCACCCACCCAGGGCCTGCCAGCTCTCCTACCCATCTGGGGAGATTAAGTCAGTTCCTAGGCCATATCTCCTTAGCAAAGCTTTTTACCTTAGATCAAGCAGAATCAGTAGTTCTCTCCCTTGTGGCTCACGCCCTCTTGTAGGTCCACAAGAGAATTTCCCTGGAATGTCAGGCCCTGGAGCTGACTGACTGACTAGGACTAGTACCTGACTGACTAGGGTTTTGGTATTTTTATGTAGGTTGCAGCCACCCCGGTTCCTACAGCACATTGAATGTTATTCCTACATCAATAGATGAGATGCTTATTTTCTTTTCCTCAACTTGACATGAGGTAGCACCATCTGGGAAGAAAGAACCTCATTTGAAAAAAAAAAATGCCCTCATTGGTTTGCCTGTAGGCAGGTTTGTGAGATGGTTTTCTTGATTAGTGATTTATGTGGGAGGGTCCTTCTCACTATGGGCACTACATCTACTACAAAAGTGGTCTTGGGTGGTATGGGAAGCCATGAGGAGCAAGTCTGGAAACAATGTTTCTCTGTGGCATTTTCAATTCCTGCTTCCTGCCTTAAGTTCCTGTCCTGACCTTCTTCCATGATAGACTATAAGCTATAAGCAGAAATAAACCCCTTTCTACCCAGGTTAGCTCTAGTAATGGTTTTTACCATAGCAGTAGAAATCAAACAAAGACATAAATGTGTACAAATGAAAGACAGCATTTTAAACTATAATAACAAAAAAGCAGGTATCTCAAGTGACGAACACTATCTATTGCTGATAGAGGGTCCGACCTATGCCATCTATAGGAACCAAGGGATTTGGACCTCTGTAAGTCAGCAAAGCATGTCATCATTAAGAAACATTCACTTCCCTCATTGGTTGTCCAATGTAGAGTGGTCAGCCTTGAAATAGTATACACATCACCAAAACCACAACCACCTTAGTAGGTTATATTTATATACAATTTTGCATACACAGGCATACATACACATATATAACAATAATAATCAAATAAAAGAGAGATATTAATTTATGAGTGGAGGAGGACATAGCAGTGGTTCCAGGGAGGGTAGCTGGGAGGAGGGGGGGGGGAGGAAAAGGAGAGGAAAGGTGATATAATTGTATTTCAATAACCAAAAGAGTCAGTCATCAAGAAAATGTTATGTCTGCCTTGTCCCTCTCTCCATATCATCAACCTGTGATTCACAATACAACATATTCCTGCTGTCTCAGAAGATGGATAAAGTGTCAATAGTAAGAACAAGGGATGGGTTGTTATCTAGCATGAGAATGGAAGATATGTCTACAGAAAGGCCCATTCCATGTGAGAGAAGACTCGGGGCTTCTGTAGTGGGTGAGATGAATAAGAGGAATGGGGACTAGAGACAAACACTGAGCTCCAAAAAAGTGTTCATGGAATGTGTAGGGGGAAGCTTGGAGGGGAATCATAGAGAAATTCATCATCCCATGGAGGCAGAAGAACACCCATGATCCTGGTGCCTCACAAGCATGAGACACCTACAGTGGTTAGAAGGCAGAAGGTCTGTGAAGCTTCAGTAGGAGATGGGAGATGGTAGGCTTCCTCAGCAAGGGTTGCTAGCCAGGTTCTGTAAGTGTCCATTCAAGACAGCTTGCCATTGAGTGTATGGAGACTTGAAGATGGCACTGGCAAGTGGGCCATCTGGGCAATCTAAGGACAGGATGACAATAGGTCATCAAACATTAGGTAGGACATAGCTTGGTTTCCAGGAAACTGTTTCAAGGTCTACCAATCAGATGCCTGGTAAGCAGAACCCAAGCCAGCTACAAAGAAAAGACACTTGCTTCTGTCTTCCTCTCTCCTTTTCCTGCTGCTGACCCTAGAGAGCCCATAGCAGCAGAGAGATTGGTGTCATGGTTTTGGAAGATTGGTCCTCCTAGTTCCTGTCTTCTTGTTGCTGGTTCCCAAGTGCAAAGATAATATGGCTGATTGGGTCTCTATATATGAAAGCTTAATCTTACTCTGGGCTCTTGACTATTTCTATTTCTGAAGTTAGACTTGACTCTCTGATGTCTATTAGAGGTGTCATTCAGGGGTAGGGAAGGGAGAGATGGCAGACAGCATCTGAGTCGCCTGGCTTGTAATTATATCTGACAAATTTAGCTGTCTGATAAAGGCAGTGATTACCAGCAGGCCTGAGGAGCATCAAGGCATCTGCCCAGAGCATGGGCACTCTTTGGATGCTCCTCACAGCTTTAGACTAAGGACTATTAGGCTTCTCTTTTATTGTTGCATTCTCCATTTTGCAAGTCATATTGATGCCTGCTCAAGTCATGGCTTCATGTGACTACACTGTGCTGTGTGCAGCACACCATGATCTCAGGATACAGAGGTGGTAAGAACGATATCTGTCCATATAATCTGGAACCAGTGCAGCCCACCCAGGGCATCAGGAAACAGGGTTCCTAAGTATTCTGTGCTTTAAGTCAGAGATGATATACCCTTGGTTATATCTTATATAGCCAGGGAAGGCTTCTGAGAAGAGGGGATTTCTAGGGTGACTCATCTCTAGTACTAATTCTCCAGAAAAAGAGGATAGCACATGTAGAGACTTGGAGATAAGGAAGCTATAGAAACTTGAGGGTATCAGTACTATCAGAAGGCAGGAATGTGAAATGTAAGGGGAGCAGGTGGGAAAAGTGAGCTACAGGGAGAACCATGCCCACTCACAGTCTTTGTTCAACATTCTCTTTGTGCATCTGTTGTGGATGAGATATGAAGGTGCTGTCTGCGGCCAGATTCCATTGATAACAATGCCCTGTAGCTGGGGAGGAGAGAGGAGTGAGGTTAGTCCTACCCATTGGGCAAAGTAAGCTGCAGCGGCAACTCCCAGGAGGGAGGCTGTGTGAAGCAGGTGGAGGCTGGAGAGCAAGCACTGCTTATGGGTTTCCTGTGGGCAGACGGGGTTTGCACTGGGAATTTCGCAGTGATGGAAACAGTACATGAGATCTTCCTACTGTGGATGCAGAGAAGAGATCGAAAAGGAAAGGCACAGGGTTTGTGGGTGGAGATAGAAGGCAGGGATCCAGGGCATGTGCAATTGGTCTCTGCTTTGGCAAATCTCACGTGGACCCAACTTCTCCAACAGGATTCGATGATGATAACTCATGTTGCCAGATTTCTAGTCTAACAAAGAAGGGCAGTGTTTTCCATGCATGGGCTTTCGTGGAACCAAGTTTCCCTTGGTATGTAGAGGATCCCTCTTCCAGAAGGTCTTCAAGTGATTCTGAATTGTGCAATCTAGGACCTGACCTCCCCCTTTTTTTTCCTGTAGAGAGCTATACTTTTGAGAAAGGATTCAGAAGCCGCAAGCTGGGTGTCAGAAGTGAATGTCACTCCACACCACTACTCAGTCCTGTTTACTGGCTTGACCCTCTAATTAGCCTCATAAATTGTCTCTGGAGAGAGAGTGAGAAATATCAAACATTTAACTGCTATCACCATCCTGGATAAAAATAAGAAGCTTGGGGAAAATTCACATGCTTTTCCATAAATTACAAAACCCAGTAGAGATAATATTGAACACATAGTTTCAGGGCCAGAGCTACCTTTCCAATTGTCAGACAGGCTGAGTACTACTTACCACTGTTATTTTAAGCAGGTATGGATCAAGGCTCAGGAAAGCAACATTCTCAAGGTAAAGAAGACATGTGGACCACTCTCTGTGTGGAACTGTATGAGTCACTGTCAGGGCAGGTTGTTGGCTTGTGGATTCTGCACCAGCAGAGAAATTTGCTGATCATTCAGTGTTGGAGAGGGCAGGGAACATAAAGGTAGCCTATACTTGTAATTTCAGCCATGCCTTTAGTTATTTGCCAGAGTCAGTTCTCTGAATAAAGGTTTGCAGCATCATGCTGTGACACAAGGCATCCCTCCCTCAATTATGGCAGTTAAGAATGTGCTCTGCAGGGCTGGTAAGTTGCCTCAACAGGCCAAGATGCTTGTTGCCAAGTCTGATGATCTGAGTTTGGGTCTAGGATGCACACGATAGAAGACTGTGCGACCTCCACATACACTCACCGTGGTACACATGCCTCCACCACAAAATAAATAAATGCACATAACTAAGGGTTCTCAAAAAGAACATCCTAGGCACATCCAGACATTATAATAATGAATAGTATGCTAGGCACAGCCATACTGCATGCTTTCAGAGATGATGTCTCTACTCTGAGAAACAGTCTGAGTAGATATCAAGGTTTCCCTATATAAAGTGCCTGAATCTAAGACTCTCCCAAGATGACATTATTCAAATGAAACTCCCCTTTGTTGAGAGTTTATATCCTTAGGACTCTTGGGAGAGACTTAATGTGGACTTTCCTCCTACAATGGCCAGAGTATGGGTTAGTGACTCCATCCTTGGTCCATCAATCCCTTTTTTTCTCTAAACAGAGTTCAATGATAGTTTCTAAATAGTAAAACTGCATTTCGAAGACTAGACTCAAACCTACTTACAAAGGCAGAAGTTCGGTGTAATACAGATATTGGTCCAAGGGAGCAACTGCTGCTGACTTCTGCACCCAGCAATGACTCTCGAAGCTATGTCTTGGTGGCATGTCTTCTTCTGCAGGTTAGAAGCAAATTTATGTTCCTCAGTGCTGGCACAAAGTTGGCATAGAAGAAGGATTCCTCCTTTGAGTCATGGATACACAGACCTACTGTTGTACAGGACTACTCTGAGCCAAACAACTGCCATCTTTGGAAATCCAGCTGCTCCCACTTGCAAATGACCACCACAGCTGGGCTTGTGGACTGTTGACATTCCCTCATAGAAGGAGGTGGAGCAGTGTCATGAGACCCTTGTCTGAGCATCTGATCATTCTCTAGCATCTGACCTTAGTGCTATTGATATTTTGGGTCAGTTAATTCTTTGTTGGCAGAGAGGGGCTATTTGAGGCATTACAGGCTGTTCAACATTGTCCCTACTCTTTACCCATGATCAAAAATGTTCCCTGGAAAATGCCAAACGCCAAGAGGAAGAAATGATCACCAGTTGAAATGCTCTTTTATCAGAAATATCGAAGCAGGTAATTTGGTAATATAGAGGGAATGTGGTCAGCCTCCTTCTCTGCAGCGTTCTGTGCCCATGGAATCAATCTATCTTGGGTTGAAAATATTTGGGAGAAAATTCGTCTCGTCTTTCAGTTGAAGTGGATTTGATTGAGGCCTTAAGAATGTCTGGAAGTGTTCTCTGTCTGTCTGTGTTTTCCTTCTGCCATGTGTCAATTTTGTCCTGCATAGGTGGTGCTCCTTGCTCCTGGAATGAAAAGATGTATCTTCCTTGTGATTTTCAGTGGATGCTTCCATCCACCCTTATCTGTGATTCCTCTTCCCAGGATGTCAGTTACCATGCCCAACCATACTTTGAAATCAGGAAATGGAAAATTTCAGAAATAAGAAATTCTTAGGTCTTAATTACATTTTTATTACAGCACATCGTAAGTATTTTATCATTGATGATAACTGTTACCCTCAAAGTGGGCTTTATTTAAAGATGTGGTTTCCTTATAGGTTAGTATGAATATGAAAAACAGTATTCATAGGTATTATCTGTGGTTTTGGGCATCAAGTAGGAGCCTTGGAACTTGTCTGACTTGGGTGAGGGTGGGGGATATCACTGAAATGAGAAACAAATCTTGGCTGCTGTAGTCCTCCAAGGTTGCTGTGGCCCTCTATTCCTGCAGCACAAGCGTATGCTGACTGATGCACACTTGTGCGGCTATAACCATGCAAGATACTGCTGTGGAAAAAAGGCTGGGGGCAGGAGCACCATACCAATGTAGCTGTAATTCACTGACCAAGGGGACATAGTGTCTCTGAGGAGAACATGCTGAGAGCCTGGTTTTGTAGACATGATCATTAGCTTAAGAAGCCTAGGAGACTAGATTCTTTTCTACAATGTGAGGTGTCACGTTTATGGTGTTTTTTTTGTGTGTGTGCCTGGAGGCCTTCCAAGTGAGATCACAGACATCATGGACTTGGATCTTCCCTCAGGTTCTAGGAGACAGATACCTATTATTAACAAACATTTTAAAGACCAGGATATGGAGGCTTAGAGCAATTAGTTACTTACTTGTACAGTTCACCTGAGGCAGAGCGGTAAGTCTTGTTCACCAGATCTCTTTGATGCCAACATCTTCCCATTGAAGTGCAGGGTGGATTCCTGGCTGGGCTACCTGTAAGCCTGTTGACGAAAAGATAGCTTCTGTTGGTGACTGGCAGTGGGCGAGAGTCAACTGAGCAAATTGCTCTCAACGTAGGTGCTGGAAACTCTGATTCTCCTCAGTTCTTTCTGAGGGAGACCCCTGTGAGGGAGGCTGGCGGGCTGGCCACAGTTGAAGAAGCAGTGCTCTGAAATTAGAGGTGAGAGAGACAAACGTGTAAATCTCACCCATTCACAAATTGAATTAATTAGAGTTGGCTGGGGCACAGGTGGAAGGAATCCAACCGGAGCTTGTTTAAAAGCAAGAGAGAAAATGATGATGAAGGAATGGAGGCAACGTCTGGAGCCCGGGATAGGAATGTGGCAGAGCTCAGGATGGCTGGAGCCAGAGACTGACTTCCCATGGCTTATTCTTGGTGTGGTCCTCAGGGAATGCACTTTCTATTTTCACTGCTCCAACCTTTTGCAGCTGCCATCAGTTCTCAAATTTCTAGAGTTGTGCTTCAGCCACCATGGATAGGCATGGCTTATTTTCATTCCCAAAACCCAGAGGGGAAGATGAATTCAGCTGGCTGGAAATACAGTTCAGTGAATAGAGTGCTGGTCTGGCATGCAGGAAGCCCTCTGTTTGACCCCAGCATCACAAAAATAGAGCATGGTCATGAATGCCTATAATCCTAGTATTTAGGAGGATCAGGAGTTCAAGGTTACCCTTAGCCACGTAATAAATTGAAGGCTGTGTGAAATCCTGCCTGAATAAGGAAATAGTAATTTTGATGCATTTGATTCAACTGTTGCCCGGGTGTGATGATGCCACACTTGAGGAAATTTTTAAGTTGCAGGCTGGTGAGGTAGAGGGGTTCTCAGCAGAGTCCTCAGAGGCAGGCAGCCAACTCCTTTCAGGCCCAGAACACACATGCCCTGCAGAATGGCTAGATCTGAGGAAAAGCAATGGGAAAGAAAGTAGAGGGTACGAAGATCCTTTTTTTCTAAGAGGGACCAATCAGAATTGCCTGGTGTATGGTTATATTAGATATTTTCAATGCAGTGTTCTAGATAGTTGAAAGTGTATCACATACACTAAGGTAAAATATTATTTACAGATATCCATTCTGATTGCTGATAGTTTGAAAACTGCATATATGTATATGTATGTATATGTATATGTGTGTGTGTTTTAACTGACACATAACAAATGTTTACATCTGCGAGTTCAGAGTAAAAATTTAGCATAGGCATATAATATGCATACAGTCAGGGTTATAATAAACACTTCGGGCAATAAATATGTTAATAGCTCCTCTCTGGAAGCTATTTTGAATCGCACGATTATATGTTGTTTACCACGGTTATTCTAGCCTATAGAACATTTTAGAAACTCAGTTGCAGCAGCAGGTTCTGTTGTTTGAAGCTGCCATGTCTGACTTAGTGAAACAGCTCTGATGCACCAGAACTTGGAGGTTTCTCCACTGCCTCATTCAGTTGATCTCAAGGAAATCCGAACTTCATGACCCAGCAGAGGTGACTGGAGGTCAACCGGCCTCTGCCTTCTGCCCATGGAAGTCTGGACCCTTAGACAGATTTATCTGATTGGAGTATAGTCACTGCAGACACTTGGGTGCATCTCTGTAGGGAGCCAAATGCGCTATCCAAAACTGTCTTGCAGGCAGTGAACAGGATAAAGGGAATGCCAGGTGCTCTCAGGCATGCCAAACTTCTAAAGCCTAATCCGGTTGATTCAGGGCAGAAGTGAACAAGGCCAGTTGGAACTTGATTTGGCTCCTGAACTGAGGAGGCGCTCTCTTTAAGCTCCCTAAAAAAAAAAAAAAAAAACCCAGGGAATTGACACAGAGAACTTCAGTACCATCTCACCGTTTAGTACTGTCTTCATTTTGCTGCCCAGTTCTAGAGGGTTCTTTGCTACCCAGTGGAGGAAATGTTACTGAAGAAGATCACATCTTTGGACCCATTCCTGTCGCCCCTAACCTCCACTGCCCTTTTGAACAAGCTTGTCTAGCTGGTTCTGCCAGCTGGAGGGTGTCTTACCCTGCTCTACCCTTCCAGCCCCATTCACTCCATTACAACAACCACTGCCTCCACTGGGTTTAATGAGTAAGACCTGCCTGCCACACGTCTGGGCCATTATGCCGTTGTCACAATTGGCATTTTTCTGTTCCTGTTATCCAGTTGCCTTCTGTGTGTGTAATTGCAAAAGGTTCAATTTCCATTTCAGCCCGCCACTTATTTAATAATGGAACCACAGAGGAAAAAGCATCTAGTCAGTGAAATTACAGAGAGAGCACTTAACGCCTCCACCTAGGTGTCGGTATTGAGGTCATTTTGCCTGGAGTGGGGCAAAGTGATACCTGATGCTCTGAGAAGCCAGGGGCTGTCTAGCAAGAGTCAGGTGGGCGTCTGGGTTTTAGAATCCAGCAGAAACATGTGAGCATGCTTGCATGTATGTTCATGCCTGTCTTTGTGTGTGTGCACACCTCTGTAGTCTGTGCACGTGTGCAGGTGCATTTATGTGCACATTCTGACAGTGTGCCTGCTGCAAGTGGCAGAGCGTGCGCAGAGATTTCAGGAAAATGAGAATTCATTCTCTCATGCTTTTGTTTACCAGCCACAGGAACACAGTGGAAGACGACTCTGCTCGGGATTTGGACTGAGTCCTGGCGACCGACTGGACAGTTGAGATTTCTATCCTCAAGGAACACACATAGTGAAGAACAAGGGTTCTTGACCTTATCACTACTGATAATTTTGGTTGAGTCCATCCTTTTTGGAGGACAGAGGCTGTTTGGTGCACTGCAGTGTGTTCATGTGTTCAACAGTGCTCTTGCTCCTAACATATAATCACAAGCTTCTTCCGGAAATGTCATTGCCACAGCTTCTGCTCTGGGGTCGACCAACTATGGACTAAAACCTTCAGAAAGCATGATACAACTGTACTAAGCATGCGCACACTTTTGTATTGTCAACATTTACTAGCAGCATAGTAGAGTAACCCGCTTAGCATTTGCATTATATTGGTTATTACAGGGAGTTTAGAGAGGACTTGATAGAGGGAGAAGTGTGCATTGGTTATATGCAAATGCTGTGGTACTTTATAGAAGGGACTTGGCCAACTAGATTTTAGTATCTAGAAGAAGTGGTAGAGGGTCTTGGGGACAGCCATGTGTTTCAATCAAGACTACTTAGTGCCAGTACCCTGGGAGCACAGAGCTGATGGAGGGATGGAGGGAGAGGAGCTTTGAAAGAAAGATCTTATTGTAGGTGACTATCATCTGTTGGTAAGCCCAGCTACAAGCAGGTAAGGAGGTAACCTAGGATGGTGAAAGATGAGGATGAGGCCCGAGTAAAAAGGGCATAAAGCGGACAGAATCTTGTGCAGAAACATATCTGCTGCTCCTTTCCAGTGTAGAGCCAAAGGTACGGTGGCACTTCAGGGCACAGGGAGTAAAGGGGGACTGATTATACTGATGTTCCTGAGATCATGGGAAAGAGAGAGAGGAAAGAGGACCAGAGCGATAAGGGAATCCCTATCTTTCTGAAGTGGGCTCATAAGATCTTCTTGAGAAGTAGGTATGTTGAACCATAATCCTGCAGGTAAGCATAGTACCTGCATGCTTACAGTGTGGATGAATAGGCCCACACAGTGCATGATGGGTGGCCCGTAAACCAAAGCAGGGACAGAGCCAACTGCAGGTCTCCCATCTAGATATCAGTAGGGGTTTTCCAGTTCACTCTAGAATCTGTGATACGAGATTTACAAAATTACCCAATGACCAAGGACTGAAATTAGCCATCTTAGTTCTTTGTGTGCTCTGCTCTTCTGTGCTTACAATGCTTCTATTTTCCTCTTCCATCTGCCTAGCATCCTGTTTCCACCACCAAGGCTGTAAGCCTCCACTTGTTGCTGCAAGGAAACATCCTATTTCCAAAATGCTCTGGTGATGACATCATCCCAATGGGATTTTGCTCCCAGGGCTATGAAGGACCGTTCTGTACAACTGAGTAGAAGTGGTGGGTGTCACCAGTTAGACAGTGGGGAACGGGACACATTTTTAATAGAGAGTGGTTCTGGCTGGTTTTGTGTCTCAACTTGACACCAGGTAGATTCATCAGAGAGGATGGAGCCTCAGTTGAGGAAATGCCCCCATGAGATCTAGCTGTAAGGCATTTTTTTAATTAGTTATTAATGGAGGAGGGCTTATCCCATTGTGGGTGATGCCATCCCTGGCCTGGTGGTCTTTGGTTCTATAAGAAAGCAAGCGTAGCAAACCATTAAGCAGCACCCCTCCATGGCCTCTGCATCAGCTCCTGCCTCCAGGTTCCTGCCCTGCTTGAGTTCCTGTCCTGACTTCCTCCAATGCTGTATTGTGACTTGGAAATGTAAGCCAAATAAGCCCGTTCCTCCCCAACTTGCTTCTTGGTCATGGTGTTTTGTCACAGTAATAACCCTGACTAAGACAGGAGTTACAAAAGAGAGGGGACTGGCTTTTTATATGTTTTAAATTTGCTTATTTTTTTCCATAGTAAGATGCCTGGGTTTGTCAAAAGAGGGTAATGCAGAGATGGGAATGCCCCTTAGTATTTGAAGCAATAGTTTTGATGTATGGTAGACAGATAAGGGTGGATGTATCTAGACTCTTCCAGGAGACCCTTTACTGTCAACAAACCATGGAGAGAGTGCTGGTTCCTGGACCACAGTTTATATGGGGCAAGGAATCTCCATGAAAGCTTCAACCTTTGGGGAAACTGCTCCCTGGCAGCTGCTGGGAGCTAACGGCTCAATTAATCAGAGCAATGACACTGAAGCCACAGGGCTAGTGAATGCCAAGTCTATATGGGGCTGAGAGCTTCATGAATCTCTAGGACCAAGATTTATGGGACCAAGAAATGTATGTCCATGTTCTACAGACCTGGATGGGATATATAAACTTGAGAACAAAAAGCTAAGAAAGCTGCCTCTCCAACGTTCCATCACAATTATTCCAAATGCTAATTTAGATGCTGAAAGTGCACATTTTCCCCAGGTGTTACTTAGTTCTAATAGTTACCTGTGTTGTACAAACATATATTATATGCTTGGGGCCCGGTAAAGCTATTTTTATCTTTGGCAGAAAAACATAACTTGTAAACATTTAAAATTTTCCTCAATTGGCCTTTGTGTCAACAAAAGTTGTTGAGAATTTACTAGAGTGCTGCTCTTTGGAGATGGTGTGTGGAAGGGGAGAAAATAGGTCAGAAGGAGAGCAGAACTCTGAGTTTTGTAAACAGACCATTCATTGTTCATTAACTTCTCTTGGTTATTAGCTGAAAGCTTCTTGAAATCTCCAGCAATGTTGAGGGCAATGGGACTGATGCCTGAGATGATCCCTGAAGCTGTCCAACAGGTGGCCAAGGTCAGGGTCTTTTTCTTGCTTCTGTGGCACATTACCACAAGTATAGTAGTTTAAGGGGCACAAATTCACTCTTATGAGCTCTGGAGGTAAGTATAAAATGAATATGTCTGTAGGGCTGTGTTCCTTCTAGCAGTATGTTTCTAGCTTCCAGCTTCTAGATAGCTGATTGTTTGACTCATGATCATGCCTCTGACCTCTACTTCTGGTGTCAAACCATCAGCCCCAAAACATCATTAATCTCGTAATGTGTTTCTTCCAGATATTTGTTTCACAGAGACTGAGAGCTAACTACTCCGGGTGGCCTTGCTTGCTATGCCAAGTCACCACACTTCAGATGTGGGTCATCCACTGGCCACAAAGTGAACCCTTGAGGGCTCCAGTTTAGAATTCTGGGACTGAGTCTCTAGCATTCTCCCAATCACTCATTATTTTTTTAATGATTTATTTTGATTTTATGTGCATTGATGTGCCTGTATGTATGTATGCATATGTGAGGGTGTCAGATCCCTTGGAACTTGAGTTACAGACAGTTGTATGTAGCCATGTGAGTGCTGGGAATTGAACCCCTGTCCTTTGGAAGAGCAGCCAGTGCTCTTAACCACCGAGCCATCTCTACAGCCCTCCATTCATTAATTTTTGATGGATAGCCTTGATGGCTCACTCCAGTTTGGCCGCAGTACTCACTTAACCAGGCTCTTTCTGTGTATGATTCCTGGCCAAGCCCTTCAAGGTCATCACGACTTGTGACCTCCCCATAGTCTTCTCAGATCCCTAAATTTCCTCTACACCTCTTGACTTTGTCATGTACCTCTTCTCCTGGGCCCATTGTTCTTCATTAACACCTAGACTCTCCACTGCCACGCGGAAATAGAGCTTCAGGATAGATCTCAGCAGTTTGCTGACAGCAGCTTTCTCTCAGCCACTCTTGGTTTGGGGAGGTTTTAGGGACTTGTACATTGGCTGTGTGAATGATGGTGAAAAGACACGGATGTGACTGCCTATAGAGGTAGGCAAGGTCTAATACAGTGTATTTTCTGTCACTGACTATGTCACAGATCACGGACAAGTCCCTTCAATTCTATGGGAATTGGGAATATGGGAAAGGGGGCTAATGATCTCCCTTAAAAAATAAACTCTGGGGAACCACTCCAGTGAAGGTTTCAGGGCTCTGGGCTTTGGCTGCTGCTCTGGGCTCTGGCTGACATTCTGGGTTCTAGTTACTCCAGGTTGCAGCAGAAGAAATCTTGCTGATGGTGCCAGGAGAGTCGTTCCTGGGAACTGATACCTAGAAGATTTCATTTTTATGTTCTTTAATCTTCTTTTCCTCAGGTTTATGCTAGTCGGGTTAAAAGGGAGGTATGCTCATTTGATAAGTTCATAATAAAATATAATTGTTAAGAAAAAAAAAAAAAACTCTTGGTCCTTCTCCCCACTCTTCCATAAGACTCCTGAAGCTCTGCCCAGTGTTTGGCTGTGAGTCTCAGCACCTGTTTCCATCCATTGCTGGGTAGAGCCTCTTAGAGGACAGCTATGCTAGGCTTCCATCTGAATAGGGGAAGGCTTTCTCCTGTGAGTTTCAGGTTGTGCCAGGCATTGGTTGGACATTCCTTCAATCCCTGCTTCATTTTTATCCATGCATATCTTGTAGGCAGGGCAAATTTTGGGTCAAAGTTTTTGTGGGTGGGTTGGTGTCCCCCTCTTTCCACTAGGAGTCCTGTCTGGTTAGATGGTGGCCTCTTCAGTCTCCATGGCCCTTGCTACTAGGAGTCTCAGCTAGAGTCACCCCCATATCCTCCCAGGAGCCTACCCTATCCTAGGTATCCAGCTTGTCACAGAGATGCCCCTGCCTGCAATTTCTCTTCTCTCTGCAAGCCCTCTGTCCTACCGCCCTTACTCTCTCCTCTCCCCACAACTGATCTGCACCCTCATTTCCCTCCCTATTCCCTCTCCTACCCTGTTCCCTTGATTCAACATCTTCCCCCGTCTATTCTATTTCCTCTTCTGAGTGAGATTTAGGCAGCCTTCCTCAGTCCTCATTACTTATCATTTGGGGGGTGTTGTCTGTGAATTGCAGTATGGTTATCCTGTACTATATGGCTAAAATCCACTTATAAGTGAGTACATACCATATGTGTCTTTCTAGGTCTGGGTTACCTCACTCAGGATGCTATTTTCTTGAGCCTCACAAGAAGACCAACAGAGTCAAATACCCAAGGCCCACGAGTGCTTGTGGAAACTGAAGCACCAGCCAAGGACCATGCATGGACTGGACCTAGGGACCCTACAGAGATGTAGCCAGTAGGCAACTTAGTCTTCAAGTGGGTCTCCTAGAAAGAGGAACAGGGGCTTTCTCTGTCCTAGACCCTGTTGCTTGCTTTTTTAAAAATCACTCTCCCCTGTTGCCTGGTGAAGAACCCCTGCCAGGGGAAAGTGATTTTTAAAAAAGCAAGCAACAGGGGAGGAGGATGTGCTCAGTCCTGATGTGACTTGATGTGCTGGTGGGGGTTGGTAATGGGGGGCTTCCCTTTTCTGAGGAGGAAAGGTGGGGAGTAAAGGGAAGAGGGAGGGAGGGTGGAACTTGGAGGAAAAGAGGGAAGTGGCTATGATCAAGATGTAAAGTGAATAAACAAATAAACTAACTAACAAACTCACTCCCTCACAGGGCACATGGGATACAATCACTTTCCTGTTATTAGACCTATAGGCTCCTTTGCCTCCTCTTTGTGATGGAAAGTGCATAGCGACTGTGGTGGTTTGAATCAAAATGACCCCTACAGGTTTGTATGTTTGAATGCTTGGTTCCCAGTTAGTGGAACTTTTGAGGAAGGATTAGGAGGTGTGGCCTTGTTGGAAGAGGTGTGTGGCTAGGGTGTGTTTCAAAGTTTCAAAAGACAAGCCTGCTCTCTCTCTCTCTCTCTCTCTCTCTCTCTCTCTCTCTCTCTCTCTCTGTCTGCAACTTATAGATCAGACATGAGCTCTTAGTTACTGCTAAGAACCGTGCCTGCCTGCCCCCATGCTTCCTGCCATGATGATCATGGACCAACCATCTGAAACTGTAAGCAAGCCCCGAACTAAATACTTTATTCTGTAAGTTGCCTTGGTCATGGTGTCTCTTTCAAAACAACAGAGCAGTAACTAAGACAGGTTTCTCATATCTGTGACAAAATACCCCAACAGAAGCAGTTTAGGGAAGGAAGGGTTTATTCTGACTTACAGTTCAAGAGTATAATTTCTTCATGGTGGAGAAAGATACAGGAGGGAAAAGCAGGTAGGGAAAGCATGGCTGCAGGGGCAGGAAGCTCCTGGTCAGATTATTTCTACATTCAAAAAGCAGGAAGTGAACAGGAAATGGCTTGGGCTATTAAAACCTCAAAGCCCAGCCTCAATGAACCCCCTTCCTTCAGCGAGGCCTCACCTTCTAAAGGTTCCAGAATGTCCACCAAGCTTTCAAACACATGAGCCTATGGGGGGCATTTAACATTTGGGCCACAGCAGAAGCACAAGGGTCCTTGGGGTATATAGCACTAATGTGTATGCCAAGCACTTGAAGGTACTTGGCTATCATGAATCACGATTGAAGAATTATGTTTGTGGTCTCCCCCAGTACTCTCCCTTTGACATTTCTCTGAGTCTCCCTTATATAATGTATCTAACAGCCACAGGAGCTAGTATATGGTCATGTCTAAAGCAGCCAGAAAAATCTCCATGGTCCAAGCTTGGACCACTTGTTTGCATGCTCTGTTTGTCTTATTTCTCTTCTATAACCACTGAGTGAGGAGATGGATTTCTTTGCTGGGCAGCGTGTAAATCATCACATGGTGCCAGTATTAGCCCACTCTGTGTCTTTAGCATATATCCATTCTACAGACCCATTTTGATTTTAACAGAGTAAGCTATCATAGGTGCCCTGCAGACCCCAGTCTCTCAGTGGACTTGTTTGCCATGTGGGACTCTCAGTCACAACCATCCATGAGTCACTAAGCAGTGTCACCTTCTGACAGACTGGAAAGGAAATTCTATGCAGACTGCCAGCTCTTCTAGGGGGGCTTTCTGTCAAAGAGAGATCTGGCCCAAGGGCAGCCAGCAATCAGCAAGGAGCTGGATGATCTGCAGCCCTCGGTCAAGATGCTGGGAGATGCAGAAGCCCAGACCCTATGCTTCAGGAGAACACTTCCTTGGTGAGAGCGATTCTGAGTTCTTTATTTCTATAACTGAATAAAATGCATTCGCTTCTTCACCCCGGTGATCACGTTTTTCATTTCCTCTTTGAAAATGCTTCTGGAACAATAGTCATTTGAGAAGATTTACTGCTGAAATGAAAACCCCAGGAAGGTGGAATTAGAACCTAGCTGCCGGGGTGGAGTGGAGTTTCACAGTGGTAGAGCAGGCCTTCAGCTGTGGGCATGAGGGGTTTGGTGGATGCAGTTGAGCAGGGGCCGTGGTGGAGACCTTGCTTCAGCCACACCTGGGTTTATTGCACTGCCCTGGGCCTCAGATCTCACTTTTCTCTCACCATACATGTGTATTAAGAAGGTGGCATATTTTGTGCCCTCTGTCCTTAGGCTTTTGTTTGGGAAGAATAATAAAATTATATTCTGCTGAAATCATAGCTGCCTCATTAAAGCGATATCGCAAAGAGAAACCATGGTTGGCTTTAAGGAAAAGGAAAAGGCATAGTCAGAAGGAAGCTTCTAGAAAGTGAGTATAGAACCTCCTCCTCCCCTTCCTCCTCATCTGTCCCCCTGTTCCCCCCTCCTGCCCACCCCACTTCTTTTTCCTTTTTATACTCACCAAGCCCTGCATCTCCTGAGTGACTGAGTGGTTGGTGAAAGGTTGCAGCCTGGCTCTGTGGCCATTCATATGGACTTTAGTCCCACCCCTCACTAAATAGGTGGCCACAGGGAAAGGAGCTGAGCTTAGTGTGCCTCAGTGGACTCCTTCGTAAAATGAGCACATCCCACTTAGTGATGAGTCTTTGGCTCAATGTGTTGTAACAATGCTTGGGATAGAGTAAGAAAAAAACTCTGAAATGGTGAAAGAACAAGAGATATTGATAAAGACAGCCTGAGTTGAGAACACTTAAGCCTACAGAGGTTGGCTGTATAAGCACCGTCACAGAGAACAAGCTGAAGTATCTACCAAATGTGTCGACTCCTGTAAGTCATAGGAAGGAGACCAAAGTTGTCTGGCATCTGCCTTCAAGGACTTCTCCTCTATTGGGAGATGAGTTGAGTGGTTTCCATATGCCAAGGATGATTACTATGCCTTTTCAAAGTCCCTGCAGTGATGTGACTATGACCTACATCTTGGAATCTATGAAAGGACCTCAGTTACAGAGAGGGGAAGGGCATTTTTTGTAGCTTTTATTCACCTTCTATTTCGTTTTGGACTTTGTGATCGAGAACAAACTCTTTCTTGTTTTTATTTCTTTAATTTATTCAGATTACAACTCAATTGTTTTCCCCTCACTTGTATCCTCCCATTCCTCCCTTCCTCCCTTTTTTACCATATTCCCCTCCACTAGGTCTGTGACAGAAGGGGACCTCCTCCCGCATCACATGGTCACAGCCTATCAAGTCTCATCTTGGCAGCCTGCTTATCCTTTCTCTGAGTGCTACCAGGCCTCCCCACCAAGGGAAAGTGGTCAAATATGGGGCAACAGAATTCATGTCAGAGTCAGTCCCTGCTCTCCACACAATTGTGGAGAATGTCTTGTCCATTGGCTAGATCTGAGTAAGGGTTCAATGTTTACTGCGTGTCTTGTTCTTGGTTGGTGCAGTAGTTTGAGCAGACCCCCCTGGGTCCAGCAGATCAGCCAGTCATGATGTTCTTCTTGTAGGTTGCTAGGACCATTGGTATCCTTCTATTTCCCCATTCTCCTACACTTCTCTCACACTCCCAGTAGGAAGTCTGTGCATCTAACCCAATCTTCTGGTAAGTGAAGATTTTCATGGGACATCACTTTTGGGCTAGTGTCCAATTATAAGTGAGTATATACCATGTGAGTCTTTCTGGGTCTGGGTTAACTCACTCAGTATGATCATTTATAGTTCCATCCATTTGTCCACAAATTTTGGAATTTCCTTGTTTTTAATAGCTGTAAATTGACCATAGTTTCTTTTTCCATTCTTCAACTGAGGAACATCTAGGTTGTTTCTAGGTCATGGCTACTAAGAATAAGGCTGTTATGAACATGGTTGAGCATATGTCCTTGTGTGATTGAGCATCTTCTGGATATATTCCAAGGAGTGGAATAGCTTGGTCTTGTGGAAGCCCTATTCCCAGTTTTCTGAGAAAGTGCCAGATTGATTTCCAAAGTGGTTGTACAAGTTTGCACTCCCACCAGCCATGAAGGAGTGTTCCCCTTTCTCCACATCCTCACCAGCATGTGTTGTTACTTGAGTTTTTGATCTTAGCCATTCTGATGGGTGTAAGATGGAATCTCAGAGTTGTTTTGATTTGCATTTCCCTGATGACTAAGGAGGTTGAGCATTTCTTTAAGTGTTTCTCAGCCATTTGATATTCCTCTGTTGAGAATTCTCTGTTTAATTCTGAGCCCCATTTCTTTTTGTGTGTGTGTTGTTGATTTTTTTATTAATTTATTCATATTACATCTCAGTTGTTGGCCCATCCCTTTTATCCTCCCATTCCTCCCTCCCTCCCGCTTCCCCCCCTACTCCCCTCCCCTATGTCTGTGACTGAGGGGGACCTTCTCCCCCTGTAAATGCTCATAGGGTATCGAGTTTCTTCTTGGTGACCTATTATTCTTCCTCTGAGTACCACCAGGCCTCCCTATCCAAGGGACATGGTCCAATATGGGGCACCAGAGTTTGTGTGCAAGTCAGATCTCCTTCTCCTCTTAACGGTGGAGAATGTCCTGTCCATCGGCTAGTCTGGGTAAGGGTTCGAAGTTTACTGCCTATATTTTCCTTGGCTGGTGCCATAGTTTGAGGAGGACCCCAGGGCCCAGACCCGCCTGTAGTTTTCCAGGACCCTCTGGATCCTTCTATTTCCTCATTCTCCCAGACTTCTCACACCTAAAGTCTCAATATGATGTCCTCCCCTCTGACCCACTTTCCTGGTAGGTAAAGTTTTTCATGGGGACGTACCCCGTGGACTAGTGTCTCGATATAAGTGAGTATATACCATTTGACTCTTTTTGCTTCTGTGTGAACTCACTCATTATGATAATTTCTAGTTCAATCCATTTGTCCACAAATTTCGGAAATTCCTTGTTTTTAATAGCTGAGTAGTATTCCATAGTGTAAATGTACCACAGTTTCTTTATCCATTCTTCTACTGAGGGACACGTAGGCTGTTTCCAGGTTCTGGCTATTATGAATAAGGCAGCTATGAACATGGTTGATCATATGTCCCTGTTGTGTGGTAGTGCGTCTTCTAGGTATATTCCAAGGAGTGGAATAGCTGGGTCTTGAGGAAGCCTTCTTCCCAGTTTTCTGAGAAAGCGTCAGATAGATTTCCAAAGTGGTTGTACTAGTTTGCATTCCCACCAGCAATGAAGGAGTGTTCCTCTCTCTCCACATCCTCGCCAGCATGTGGTGTCAGTTGAGTTATTGATCTTAGCCATTCTGATGGGTGTAAGATGGAATCTCAGTGTCGTTTTGATTTGCATTTCTCTGATGACTAAGGAGGTCGAGCATTTCTTTAAGTGTTTCTCCGCCATTTGATATTCCACTGTTGAGAATTCTCTGTTTAGTTCTGAGCCCCATTTCTCTATTGAGTTATTTGGTTTGGTGGTGTTTAATTTCTTGAGTTCTTTATATATTTTGGATATTAGACCTTTGTCAGATGAAGGGTTGGTGAAGATCTTTTCCCAGTCTGTAGGCTGTTGCTTTGTTCTCTTGACAGTGTCACCTGCCTTACAGCAGCTTCTCAGCCTTATGATGTCCCATTTATTAATTGTTGACATTAAGGCCTGGAGCCCCATTTCTTAATTGGGTTATTTGGTTTGGTGGTGTTCAATTTCTTGAGCTCTTTACATATTTTGGATATTAGACCTTTGTCAGATGTAGGGTTGGTGAAGATCTTTTCCCAGTCTGTAGGCTGTTGCTTTGTTCTGTTGACAGTATCTTCTGCAGTGCAGAAGCTTCTCAGCATCATGAGGTCCCATTTATTAATTGCTGACCTTAAGGCCTGGGCTATTGGAGTTTGGTTCAGGAAGTTGTCTCCTATGCCAATGTGTTCCAGGCTCTTCCCTACTTTTTCTTCTAACATATTTAGTGTCTCTGGTTTTATGTTGAGGTCTTTAATCCACTTGAACTTGAGTTTTGTGTGTGGTAATAAACATGGGTCTACTTGCATTTCTCTACATGTAGACATCCAGTTAGACCAGCACCATTTGTTGAAGCTGCTGTCCTTTTTCCACTGAATAGAGTTGGCTTCTTTGTCAAAAATCAGATGACCATATGTGTGTGGATTTATTTCTGGGCCTTTGATTCGAGTCCATTGATCAACCAGCCTATTGTTATGCCAGTGCCATGTTGTTTTAATTACTGTTGCTCTATAGTACAGCTTGAAATCAGGTATGGAGATTCCTTCGGTGGATCTTTTATTGTACAGGATTTGGTTTAGCTATTCTGGGTTTTTTGTTTTTCCATATGAAGTTGAGAATTGATCTTTCCATGCCTTTAAAAAATTGTGTAGGTATTTTGATAAGGATTGCATTGAATCTGTAAATTTCTTACGCTAAGATGGCCATTTTTGCTATGTTAATTCTCCCGCTCTACGAACAAGGGATGCCATCTTCAATCTCCGTCTTCAAAGATTTGAAGTTTTTTTCAAACAAGTCTTTTACTTGCTTGGTTAGAATTACTCCTAGATATTTTATATTGCTTGTGGCTATCATGAAGGGTATAGTTTTCCCAATTTCTTCCTATGCATGATTGTCTTTTATATATAGGAAGGCTACTGACTTTTTTGAGTTAATTTTGTATCCAGCCATGTTGCTGAAGGTGTTTATCACCTGTAGGAGTTCTCTGGTGGAATATTTGCGGTCACTTATGTACACTATCATATCATCTGCAAATAGGGATAATTTGACTTCCTCCTTTCCCATTTGGATCCCCTTGATCTCGTTTTGTTGTCTTATTGCTCTGGCTAGAACTTCAAGAACTATATTGAAGAGATATGGAGAAAGTGGACAGCCTTGCCTGGTCCCTGGTTTTAGAGGAATTTCCTTGAGTATCTCTCCATTTAATTTGATGTTGGCTAGTTGCTTGCTGTGTATAGTCTTTATTATGTTTAGGTATGTGTTTTGTACACATACTTGTACAAACACTTTCAAAGTCACATGGCCACTCGGTGGCCAATGCCAGGACTAGGCTTTAAGTATCTATCTCTCCTCCTAGAGCTCAAAGGGTTTAGAAAACAGGTGACCTTATTTTTCTTTCCTTATTCTGAATCTTGGGGAAATACACAGGCTAGATCCTAGAAATGAACCCAGTTTCCTGAATGTCCTTGCCACTCAGTTATTACCAAGTTATATCCAGATACCAAATAAGGGGGAAAACAGATTTTCTTTCCCTGCATGAAGGTTCCTCTTGCTTCAACTCCGGTCTGAGTGTGGAAGTCCCAGAGGATGGGATCTGTGAGCAGATGCTCTGCTGATGATTTGGAAGGAGGAAGAAACCAGGGAACCTTGGCAGCTGCTTTTGGCAGGAGGCATCTTGGAGCAGACATCCTCCAGATGCACAAGGAACACCTGTTATTCCCCTTGGCTCTCCATAGGGTCTCTGTGCCATAGCTGCCCATAATGTCTGTGACTGTCTCTACTTGTACAGTCTGACTTGCATCCTAGACATCATTTCCTCCTTGAGGCACAAGAAGCTTGGGACTCACAAGCAGTGGAAAAGGCTTCAGTTTCCAAGGAGTTCCAAGAGAACTTGCTATGGTTTGAAGGGGTAATATTGCCTTTTGTTTTCCACTTAAGAGGTTTAATAGTGAGATATAGGAACCATCTACACACACACACACACACACACACACACAGAGAGAGAGAGAGAGAGAGAGAGAGAGAGAGAGAGAGAGAGAGAGAGAGAGAGAGAGAGAGAGGGAGGGAGGGAGTAGTGAAAGGTAGAGAGGAGCTAGAGAGATAGAAAAGTAGAGAGATAGAGAGGAGAGAGGTAGAGGGGTAGAGAGGTAGAGAGAGCGTGCCACGTGGAGTGTCCTATTTTTTTATATGGCCCACCCCCGTGGCAGGTAAGCAGTGACATCACAGGTAGGTGGACTGAAGCAGAATCCTAACATTCCTACCTTTTCCTATATTTAAAAATCAGGAACATTGGATTGTTCTTAAACCATGAGTAGGAATGAAGTCTGCTCTTAAGTTGCCTCTTTTAGATGATTTCTCTGTGGTAAGAAAAGTCTTGAATGGGATGGCCAACTGCAGTGGTGCTTGGGGATGCCCTGATCTTCCAACCACCCCACAATGCACAGAGATGTAGGTGGACCACAACTGTTCTTTACTCCTTCCCCTCTCAATTTTGGCTCTGACCTTCTCAGTAATTTAATTTTTATTTTCTTCTTTCTTGCTCAGACTCTTTGCCCTTTAGATGTGTTTTTCACAAGTCTGGATAGTGGATTTGATTTATGTGATGGGTAATACAGTGCCTCTCCCTGGATGACAAAGGGGCCATTAAGTTACTTAAAAGAGACAAATACATAATTCTGAGATATAGACTTTATACAGAAAGTGAGTGAGTGCGGTTGAAGTTTTTGAGTAAAATGTTGGATGTCTTGATATAAAATATATTGATCAAATAAAAATAAAATTAAAAATACTTATTTCATAAAAATATTACTATGCATTTAAAATACATATGCATGTATTAATAAAACATTGCTACTGTAATAAAGACAGGCCAGAGATAACCAAAATCTGAATGATTTTTTTCATACCTAATGTAGCAAAATAATCAATTGTGCAGTTAATGTCCAGCTAGTTAGTGTCCATGGTGTCCAGTTCAAGAACTTCTTCTTTGGAGGCTAGAGGTCCTCAAAAGTTTATTAACATCGTCTCACCCACTGGCATTGATCTGGTGGCAGTAGTATAGAAAATTTCTGTCACCAGTTCAAAAGATATTAAGTCAACTTTGACCCAGAATAAGAAGGCACAGATAGGTGCAGAGATATTGCCCCAGCTACAGTCTACTGAAGGCAGAGTTAGAAAAGGCTACTATACTCAGAAGGCCTACTTGGCATGGGATTTAAGGAGTAGAAGTGAGGAGATGAGAAGAAGCAAAGTCAATGTGAGGCTGTGTCAGGAGGATGCTACTGTGTACACTCAGACCACAACCAGCGAGGACCACATGAGATGTACATCGGACCCTGCCTGGGATTCTCATCAGGAATGGCTAAAAGCTCTCAGTTCCCATCTCCCCCTTTCACTTGATGGAATCCTGATGTGCTCTCCCTACTATATGCAAGTTATGTTTGTACATGACAGGAGAACATAGGAAGTGGTGCTTTTCCAGGCCTACGAAGATACCACTATGCTATGTAGTTTCTAGGTAGAACTCTGAGAATATAAAGTATGCCAAGCTGTCTGGTTAATGTCTATGGCCCAGGTAACTGAGATCAAAGGGGAGGTTATAAATGTGAGGCACAGTGACTCATGTCTACTTCCATACTATGATGTGGCTTGGGACAACAAAGATGGATGTCTAGTATTTCTATCTACCACGGCTCCAGGGAAGGCCAGCTGATTGCAAGCCTTCTTTTGAAGCATTAAAGCATGGAAGAGCATCATCTCAGGGTGGTAGAAAATTTACAGTGGCCTACTTCATGTGGGAAGCCAAGAGGTCCTGACTGTACTCCACAAGTGGAGAAATGGAAGTGGTATGCCAATAGCCATGACACAAGCATGGAGTGCCTCCTCAAGCCCATGCACTTGCTAAAGTCTTCATCCCAGAGTCTTTTTTGCTGGGAAGTGATAAGGTCTTTAGGAGATGGGTCTAGTGTGAGATCCTTAGGTCACTGGAAGGTTCTGGAAGGGATTGTTAAGATCTTAGCCCCTTTCTTTTTCTTTCTTTCTTTTTTTTCATAACTTATTTTTGAGATTATAATAAACTTACATTTCTCCTTTCCCTTTCCTTCAGTCAGTTGTCTAATATACTCCTCCCTGCTCTCTTTCAAATTAATGGCCTTTCCCTCCACTAATTATTATTGTACATGCACACACTCTCTGTCTCTCTCTCTGTCTCTCTGTCTCTGTCTCTGTCTCTGTCTCTGTCTCTCTCTCTCTCTCTCTCTCTCGCTCTCATACACACACACACACACACACACACACACACACACACACACTTTTACCTAAACATAATCTGTTGAGTCAATATGATGTTACTTGTATGTGTGTCTTAAGGTTGACTGTTTGGCACTGGACAACCAGTTGGTGTACTCTTCTTTCCTTGGGATGGCCATCTTACATCTTCCAGCTTTACTCAGTTGCCTATAGTTCTTATGTAGTGTTGAGGTCTTGTGGACTTTTCCCAATGCACTTTGGCATGTCCACTGGTGTCATCTTCTTTCAGCCCAGCATTTGGGCAATCATGTTAATGAGCCTTTATGAGTGTAGAGACAGAGTCTCATAACAAGCTTCCTGACCCTCCATCTCTTACAATCTTTCTACCTCTTCTTCCACAATGTTCCTTGAGCCTTCAGTGTAGGAGTGTTTTGGAGATGTATCCATTGGGTCTGGGCTCCACAACTCTGCATGTCGGTTGTATTTTTCTCTAATGATCTCCAGCTGTTGCAAAGCAAAGTTTCCTTGATGAGGGGCTGAGACTACACGTACCTGTAGGTATAAGGACAAATATGTGTAGGTTGTGGATAGGTATTTTGCTTCTTGGTGATACATTCTTACCATGAAGCAGTTCCTCACCACAGGTCCAAGAGCAATGGGGTCATATGATCAGGGGAACATTTCCAGCTGTGAATAAAAAGTGAACCCACCTTGTTATCTTATGTGTTGGGATGACCACTTCTCCTTCGCTCATCAGTCTCTACTTCAGGGATCGTGACAGAAATCCCACCCCCAACTTGTGCTTTTTCTTGCTTTTCTTCTCAGATTAATCTGCACCATACATCTGTCTCCACAGAATCAGTCCTGGGACTTTTTCATCCACAATCTTCTGTACCTTTCTGTGACAATCTCCTTGTTACTTCCTCATGCCAACATGGTTCTTCTGTGTCTGCACACCAGAAAAACAAGAAGACCCTGTTGTCTTTACTCAAGAAACAGAAGATGAAATTATGCTCCTCTTGTATCCAAACTTCTCAATGTCCTCCATGAGGCACTCCCTCCCCAGACTTCAGCATCCCTCCTAAGTGCCAGTCACCTTGTCTGGAGTACTCTGGCTTTGGTCCCTGTCTCATGGTTTCTAAAGGCTGCCATGATCTATTTTGCTTTTTGTCTCTCACAGAAATAAAACCTCCTTTGACCCTATTCCTAGCTACCACAGTCCTTCATGTCATACTGTGTTTTCTGGGGACTTCTTTATAGGCCTCCATGTCTGACCCAGGCAATGCAGGTGGTCCATTGTATCATCCAATTCTTTGCTCACCCCGTGGACCATCTGCTTCTCTAGACAAAGTGTATCTGTGTGTCCTCGACCAAGCTGCCCACAGCATTTGTGAGTCCAAAAAATGAGAAGAGCTGAAGACTGGCCCTTCCTGGTCACTAGGAGTAAGACCACTTTCATATCTGTGAGCATAGAGAAATTGAGTTGGGCTTTAGGGGCCAGAAAAGACAGCATTATAGAAAAGAACACAGATCCAGATGCTGGCCCTGGGGGGAGGAACAGGTAAGATTCAGATGGTCTAGCCCCTCCCACCCTGGGATCTTCTATATGTCAGTTCTTCTTCACATCAGATCTATTATTTTTTGCCTCATTGTACTCCTTGGCCTCTTTCATTTTCTTTCTCATTTCTGCCCTTTCCTTGCCTTTCTACTCCCCTCTTTCCTCTCCCTAGTCCTCCACTCTTTCTTTCACATCCTTTCTTTTCTCTTCTCTGATTTCCCAATGCCCATTCATATCTCTTTCCCTTCTTCTTCTCTCTTATTCATCCTGTATTCCCTCCTATCTTATATCTCCTCCCCTCTTCCTCCAGGCAGGAAGCACTGAGACCCCACATGGGATACCTTGGGGAATGTGTCTGGTTTTCCATCTAGTTTTTCTGAGGCTCCATAGAGCATAATGTTCTTTTTTGGAATGAGGTATAAACAAGAATTGATTTTTTGAAAGTTGGATGTAAGTGGTACATATTTTTCATGCCAGTACTCAGAAATCAGAGGCAGGCAGATCTTTGGGTGTCCAAACGCAGACTGGCCTACATAACAAGTTCTAACCCAGTGAAAATTCAAAGTGAGATCCTGTCTCAAATCTAAACACAAACAAACCCGCCAACTAACCAACCAACCAACCAAACTCGAAGCAGATTATTAAAAATTACATGCATGCTCGGGTGGCAATGAGCAAAGAGACACCTTGTTGTTGGTGTTGTTCTTATTCTATCAATCTATCTATCTATGTATCTATCTATGTATCTATCTATGTATCTATCTATGTATCTATCTATCACCTATCATCTATTTATCTGTTTGTGTGTGTATGTGTGTGTGTGTGTGTGTGTGTGTGTGCGCGCGCGCGCGTGCGTGCGTGAGCACTGCACTCAGAAGCATGCCATGGCTCACATGTAGAGCTCTCCTCTACCATGTAGATTCTGGGCACTGAACTCAGGTCATCATGATTATCAGCAAGCACCGTTGGCCCCGATAAACGGATGAGTCGTCCAAGCATTTGGAGTGTGACACACACTGTAACATGACATGCAGCCTATTTGTGAGGTTCCCTTGTGATGCAGAGCAGGTGTGGAGAGGAGGGTCGTTGCAGCAAGAGCTTGCGAGACACTTCCCAGCTCTGCAGCGGGGGTCTAGGAGGTGTATGACACTATGTCCAGCAGGTAGGTCAGAGAATTAAAGACATTGTCATGTGCTGAGCGCTGTCTGGCATGTGCTTCATTTCCCATTAACGTCAACATCGCTTTAATGACCACCAGTTGCCAGTTTTCATTGAGCCATCTCCTGTCGGATGACCCCAGTGAATCAAAGGCATGCACCACATGAATGCAGCCTTGATCCTGTTGTATTATCTCCTCCCTAGGACACACCTTGCTGAGGACAAACCCTCCCTGGCCATGAGGAAGAAAGCAGGCTCTGCTCCTACCCTGTACATTGCCTGCCATCAGGCAGACACACAAAATTAGCAATTAGTGTTGGACACCTCCATGTAATGCTGAGGATGCCTTTCAATTAGCAGGCAGCTGCTGAGCTCCCCTTAGTTAGTGTCACTGTTCCTGCATCTACTCTGCATGATAATTGCAGTATGCACCAATGTGTATTTTTAACTGCTCCTTTTCTTTCTGTTTCAAATGGAAAGAATATCATCTCTTTCACAGAGACTCAGCTGCAGCATTGTTGCCCCTATACAATAAATAAATAGATAAATAAATAAATAAAGACCTAAGAGCAACCTGGGACCATTGTCCTTAAACAATTGGCCACATGAAACCCCAGGTCGTTCATTGGAACAGGCACAATGTTGTGTGTTTGCAGCCAGTTTTGAAAAGCATGAAGTATGTAGTGCTCATAGACCACGATGTTCACAAAGGCTCAGGCTCTAAGGATAATCACCACAAGCTGTTTATAAAGAAAGTGACTCCCAAATACCCCTTTGTAGCCCTCATTTTTTAACAGAGTTACAAACCGATGAAATGCCCATCAGACAGCTTGAGCTTAGAGAGAAAGCTTGGTTATACTTTTATATTGTTTGAAGTACTTTTGGGGGAGCATTTTTATGTTTGCAGAGACTTGGAAAGATTCTATGGTGAGCCCTTGTGTGTCCATCCCCCCACTCCTAAGTTTAACAGCTTACATAATAACCACGTGGCAAATGCCAGCACCAAGAAATTCTGAAACATTAACGGGCAGAGAGCTGGACAGCACTGGGATGGAATGTTACCTGTTTCCTTGGTAGTGTTCCCTTCCTCTCAGGAAAGCCCTCAGCCCATTGCACTGTTGTCATGACTTTAGTTCTTACTGAGCTGAGCATCTTTTATTTCTAAGTACTGAGGGTTGAGTTGAAGTACCCTTGTATGCCAGCCGTGTGCTCTGCTGCTCTGTTGTATCTCCAGTTCTTGTGTTGCTTTTAGTTTACATTTGATTGTTTATTCATTTATGAGTGTGTGCACATCTGTGCTGTGGTGTGGAGGTCAAGGGCCAACTTGCTGGAGTCTTTTCTCTTTTTCTACCATGTGGGTCTTTGAATGAAACTTAGATCGTCAGGCTTGGCAGCAAGCACCCTTACCCACGGAGCCATCTTACCAGCCTTGCTTTTAGGTTTCAGACAGGGTCTCACTAAGTTGACCATGTTATCTTTGAACTCACTGTGTGGTGAAGGCAGGCCTTAAATTCCCCCTCTTCTGCTTCTCCTTGTCACCACACTCAGATGAGACTTTCTTGGTTTTTCTTTCTCTTTCATATTCTAGATAGTTTTGAGGACCTTAGACACTCTATGGAAGGGTCTGTTGTTTGGACTTCTCTCATCAGATCAAGGAACAGATTTTGAGATGAATATCCCAGGCAATGGGCTCCTTGGTTATGTGGTATTAGGGATATTTGAAGCAGTATCACTCACGCACTTGGCCAAGGTGTCTTCTGACTGATTTTTCCTTCTCCTATGTTTCTCACCATTGTAGTGATAAAATACCCCGACAAAAAGTAGTTCAGGGGGTAAAGGGTTTGTTTTTGCTTACAAACCCCGGTTATAGTCCTGTATTATGGAAAACTCAAGGCAGCCAGTTGTATCACCACCACAGTCAAGAAAAGAGAAATGAATGTGTGCATGCCTCCTTATGCTCAGACCTATCTACATTTATGCACTCTAGGACCCAAGCTCAGGGAATGATGCTGCCCACAATGGACTGGGTCTTCCCAAATCATATATCACAATCGAGACAGTTTCCTAGAGATATGCTCACAGACACCTCTCTCTAAACAGCCTCCCATTGAGACTCTCCTCCTACCTGGCTCTAGGTTGTGTACAATTGACAGTTCTGACCATCTCACTCCTGTATGGAGCTACTCTTTTCTGTTTTCATACATATTCTTTGGAAACAGATTCTATGACCAGTCCCTCAATGAAGAGAAGAGGAATTAAGTCTCCCTCCCCTGCTAAAAGGATGCATGCAATACGTCATTTAAATCTTCTGGGGAGCCTAGATTTCATGGTCCACTTATCACTATATGAGTGGGATCTGGTAACTCGACTGCTTTAAGCCTTCCACTTCTTTCTTTTGCAAAAGGAGAAATTATATTTAAAAAAATACATTCTTCTGGTTTTCCCAGCTCAAATGACAAGTGATCAGCTTATAGTTAGGCTAATGGATTCTGTAATTAGAAAAACAAGGGTTTAGGTTCTAAGACTGCCACTTGCCACCAATCCTAGATTGTTTTGTCTGTAAAATGGAATGGTGGCATTACAGAGAGAACCTGTCAGGCATTTTGTGCAAAGGAATACACAATACACTTCAACTATTATTTTGACCAAATGGAGATTCAGCAATATTTTGGTCAAAGTTTATATTTGATAGTATAAATAGAATACTTTTTCTTGCCTATGTCATTACAAACAAATATTTTGGGCTCTTTTCTAGCCTTATTTAAACTTAGTATGAGAAACAGTTGCCCAAGGCTCTCCAATCCCTGCCCCCAGCTTTAGCATAGCCGACAGGTTCTGCCGGATTGCATCTTCAGTAAAATTCTGAGACCCCCCACTTCAGGGTGGACATCCACCTTCTGGGCCCAGAGCTATCCTAGGCTTCAGAAACTGCTTACTACAAAAGAGTAATGGATGACAGCAAAAGCACGAATGCCATGCATACCATGCTGGCATCCAGATATCCAGAACAGGGAACTGGGATCCTAACAGGGGTTTAATGTCAAAGAATGTCGTCTCTGTCCTTAGTGGATACAGCAGGTTTTGAAGCTGGTCATCTTTCCCTGTACAAATGCTTCAAGTGTATAAAAGTGAAGAAAACCTAACCGTGCAGCTGCATAGTTACTGTCTGATACTGGCAAAGCTCAAACTGCCTCAAACACTTCTATACAGATGTGTGGTTGATGGGTCAATCTGTCTAAGAGAAAATCCACAAACTAAAGTAGATGGCACATCAGGGGGTTGTTGTATCAGTGAACGAGTCCATGAAATTCCATTATAGACTAATACCTTGACAGAAGAAATAGTAGCAGGCATGGAGAGATTTACTGCCATCTTAGACTAATCACAACCAAAAGGGCGATCATCTAATAAAAATGATCAAGAACTCTACTGCTTAAAGTCAGTCAGACACTATGCTTCCTACAAATGGAAAGCACTTAAGACAAAATCGCTTTATGAAAGCAAACAAAGACATCCACAGCCTGCTTGCAACTGCAAAAATCCTCGCACATAAGGATGGGCTCAGGGAGGCAATGAGCAAAAAGCAAAAATGTGCTGTTTAGGGAAAAAGAAAGCAGTTAGGTAAAAGTTAAAAGCCTTCTTTGATTTCAAGTGTCCAAACACGCCTTCCAAGCGAAGCAAAACAGACACAGCTGCCAGTCAAACTTCCATCTGTTTGGGGATGAATCCATCAGTGGTCTTTCAGAATACCTTCTGGTCTCCCTCTTCCCTCACTCAGCCCTCAAGACTCCAGGATAAAATTAATCTAACAGAGTCATTTTTACGGGATGGGTAGAGAGAAAAAGCAGGCCTCTGTATGAGGAGGAAAGAAAGAGCTCTTGGTGTGCTATTCTTAGCACCTCGGGAGAGAGGGAAGCCCCAGGGTGATAAGGGTGGGGGGGGGAGTCCTTCACCATGCTACAGTCTTTTAATGAGTGCACTGATCAGAGGAGAGACAGAAAGCACCTTTCAGTGGCACCTGAACAAATACCAATTTAGCCCAGTTGAAGATCCTCCACAGTTGGCCCATTCCATATTAACAGCGATAGAGAGAGGAGAGAAAGCAATTGTGGTTTCAGTGTTGATTCCATTCATACTGTTGGCAGTTTTTTTTAGGAAAATGAATGACAGTTTTGTTTCTAAATGCAAGAGTTATTTGTGAAAAACCCTATCCCAGCAATTAACAATTCAAGATGAGACTACTCCTAGTGTGTGTGTGTGTGTGTGTGTGTGTGTGTGTGTGTGTGTGTGTGTGTGTGTGTGTGT
>OU015748.1:79791384-79805368 GCA_907169655.1 Acomys percivali | reverse complement strand
TCCTTCCTTCCTTCCTTCCATCTTTCCTTCCTTCCTTCCTTCCTTCCATACTACCCATCTTCTTTTGAAAGGAAGCTATAAGCTATTAAAATAAAGAAGAGAGTCTGCATTCATTGGAAATGAAATAAAAGAGGATTAGCTGTGTCTATGACATCACTGGAAACATCTGAAATAACAGCTTTCATGTATTGGAAAATAAGAAATGGAGGGCAGCCACCAGGTCAAAGGAGAACAAACAGAAATGATATTCGCTGCTCCTCTTTGTCGCCCAGGAAGTGTTTCCAGGAAACACACAATGAGCCAGTGGCATTCCTGGACACCTCATTTAGCATCTGGAGAAGCTGCAGTGGCCTGGATTCTGGGAGCTGTGTTCAGGAAAGGGGGCAGTACGGGTGTCGGGATGTCTGAGAGCTTTAAGGACCCCCAAAACAAGCTCCGCTTCATGGGGCTCGTAGAGGAGGCCTCTGCGGTCTTTAGCTGCCTGTGGGCTGCTTGACACTTGTACTAGAGAAGACCACCTGAGGCCAAGAAAAACATACTTTAGTGGATGCTAACACTCTTGAAGTTGCGTAGTCCTGGAAACAAATCACATCCCTAGCAGCCATTATAGGGGCTCTTGATACAGAGAGCATCAGGATGGGTGCTCAAAAGGGCATTATCTCATTGAAGAGACACAGTGAATCTGACAGTGCATACAGGCAAACTTTGAGAAAAATCAGTGTTTCCTCATGTACCTTAGGCCAAGAATAACTTTCAAGGCCATTAATAGAAATACAGAAAAAAGCAGCATCTGGTAATTTAAAGTCATCTGTGTCTACACTCGCAGAACAAAAGCATGAGCCACAGTGAGTATTTTCAAAGGGTCAGATACAGAATCATATATTTTATTCTTACCATATAGAAATTGGAAGCAGAATGACCAGAAGCTGTAAGTCAGCCTGGGAGATATATACACGGTCTCAAAAAGCCAACTAACCAACCAGCCAAACAAACAAGCAAAAACAGACACCAACATACACACACACACACACACACACACACCACTCAATTAAAAGATTTGTATGAAATGACAGAATTTGACAAGAAAGAAATTGAAGCAGTTATTTTATAAGTATCTTCTCACATTCAAGAAGTTAAACACCAATGTTAGCTAAAAACATAAACTATATGTAAAATCCAAGTTCCAAGAGATGAAAAGTATCTGAGATATAGAATATACCAAATGGCATTTAATTGTATAATTGAAGTGATGATGATAGAAATTGTCCAAAATACACTGTATGGTGGTTCATTCTGATAGTGTGAGTTCCTGGGAAACTGAGGCAGGAGGATTGCTTATTTGAGAATAGCCTGGGCCACATAATGAGTTTCATACTAAGTTGGCTTTCAATGATAGGAATCTAAAATGAAACAGGAAAAAAGATAAAAAATAAAATAAACAGAATATCAACAGGCTGTGGGATGATATCTCAGGGCCTATTAGAAGTACAACTGGAATCACAGCAGAGAAGGAAAAGAAAAATGTCCAAAGATATAATTCCTAAAATTCCCCGTTTGATTAAAACTATACAACCTTAGATACAAGAAATTCAAGTGTTTTCACTTTGAAAACAACAAGAATGACATACAGCCTGACTGATTTTCCTAAGACCAGTGACTAAGAGAGTGTTATAAAATGTCCAGGAATGCAGGCAACAGGCACAAGAAGCAAGGAGGAGATGCGTGTTGGACTACTTGTGGGAGCCAGTGTGGAGAAACATCTCTAAAATATATTTTTAAAAGGGGTGGGGGAGAGTCAACCTGAAACTCCACAGTTAGGAAAACACCTTTTTAAATGAGAATGAATGCTACAGCTTAAAAGAGAGATTTGTTTAAATGCGCAGTTTAGAGAGGAGGTCGCTAGTCTGGTAGTGATGAGAGCTTGGCAGTATAGCTGGGATATTACAGTCCAGAGGCTGCATGGTGAGAGCCTGAATTAGGGCGGCTGTTGCAGGACCAAGGAAAGGAATGAGGTGGAGAGACATGGAGTCTGGTCTGCTGGGGGCTCTCTGCTGAGCCAGTAAGCCTATTTTCCACAGCACAAATGACGTGTTATGTCTCTCTGATTCCCAAAGATGTAAGGCAAGCCTACTGGCAGCTCTTTACAAATGTAGTTTCAGGGGATGGCGAGATGGCTTAGTCAGTAAAGACACATCGCCAAGCCTGACATCCTGATTTTAATCCTGGAAAGAGAGAACTGACTCCCCAAAGCTGCCTTCTGATCCCCATGCCTGCACTGTTGTATATGCATGCTCATACATAAACATATCACTTGCATGTACACACACACATGCACATGCACCCACCCACTCCCACCCCCCATTTTTTAATTTAATAAAATGCAGTTTCAATATTATCACCTTTAATTGGTGCTTTTGTTCATATGTCTCAGTTACTCTAGGTACTGGCTTCACTTTGAAATCACACTGTCAGGGGCTCTACAAATCACTATTAATACAACTGACATGATTAATTTTGACAGGCAGCAGTTTGTTTTGAAGCTTCATCCACGTAGTAAAGAAAAATAAATAAATGAGCTAATCTTTTCTAGCCTCTGTGTTTCTCTCCTTGACAACCTGAATTCATTTTTAAAAAGTGAATGGACTTGAACACTAACATAAGATTAAAATAAGCAAAATTCGTAAATATAAATTAACTTCCACCTTGTAGAAAATGCCTCTAAATGATATAAGCCTCTATCTACCTTTTAAATAATACAAGCTCCTAAAATTTAGGTGACAAATGCAGGAGTGCTGAATTAAAATAATTAAAGTCATTATGGCAACAATTAGATTAATACTTCCCAGACTAAGGTGGCTATTAACCCATGCAATGATTCATTTGTTCAGCAAAGAGGGACACTTGGGAGCAACAGTAGCAGTTTATTTAACCTTTATGATCTGGATAAAAACCCACCATAGCTTTCTATGTAGAACTCACCATCTGCTTCTCTTGATTCTATCACACCATGTAAACATCTTGAGAATGCTTCTCAGTCTTGAACTGAATTCTTCCCCTCTGATTTTTAGTGGAGAATTCTCGTGGCTGGCAAATGTCCTGTTTTGCCATCTCAACAGACCCCAATCCTTCCTCTTGCCTAAGCCTTACTTTGCTTTGTAATCCCTGTGTGTCCCCACACTGTAAAACCGTGAGAAAGAGTTTTCCTCTGTCACAGTCACATGGATTAGCAGTGCCTCTTAGAATACCTAACATAATGGGGATCAATTTGGAATGACCATATGAGTTCAAGCCCTCTTAGATCCTCACATGCACAGTACCAGGTGTGCAGTAACTGTTCAGCAAATAGGTGTGTGTTATTCTAGATTGAAGCAAGGTTCTTATGTGTGTCTGCTCCAAGGCTATGGATATGCAAATGACTCATGACACATCTTAGAGATGAGTCAAACACTAACAGAATGATTAGTTCTAATTGGAAACAGTAGAAGACCGGGGTTTTAAACACATGGCCATAATGGTTAAAGAGGGAGCTCGGGAGACACCAGCTATGCTGGCAGGGCAGTGCATCCGGCAGAAGAGTGTGCTGAAAGGACTGGGGAGCAGCTCTGTGCCATTGCAACATGGGATGTGTGGTGTCTGAGGATGGGGCCAGATGAAAGCTGTGGGCTCTGAGGCTGGACTAGAAAACTGAGTGGATTAGATGCTACTTTGTCATTTTCCCCTGCAGATCATTGTCTGAGTAGAGTGGGAAGACCATCACACTGGGAACGAGTATATATTTAGTGCCATTACCTGCAGTACAACCCTGTATATCTATTGTTTAATTTGATATAGCAAAGCTATTAGAGAGTGTACATGTTATGGTTTAGATGGCTTGTGTGTTTGAACGCTTGGGTCCTTAGCTGGTAGGAATGCTCTGTGAGGCTGTGGGAACTCTAAAAGGTGGGGCCTGGCTAGACTAAGTAGGTACTGGAGGGGCTGGTTCTTACTGCCAGGTACCTCCTTTCTCTCTGCTTTCTGTTCTGACATAAGGAGAGTCTCAATTGTACATGCCTACAAGGCTATTTGTTACCATGTGCCTTTCTCATCCTCATAGGATGTATCCTTTTCTCCATTAAGTTGTTATCTTGTCAGGTATTTGATGACAGAGGTGAAAACATGATAAATAAAATATATGTTTCACAGAACAGGAAACTGAGGCTCTTGAAGGCAAAATAAATTTCTCAGGTTGGCCCAATTAGTCAGGATCTGGGCCTGTCTCAATGAGAGACCCACCACACCATCACACAATAGCGCAGAACAAATTAGCTGCCCCTCTAGCCTACCTCTCTTAATGATATTTGTAGATAGTTCTTGTTTAAACTGATAAATAATGTTTACAAAATTATAATTATGTAAGCACTCGTCATTGCTAGGCCAAACAGCACACACATACAGACTTTCTCTTAACAATTTCTGTATGCATGGGCGTTGAAAATTGCCTTAATTTTTATAGTTTCTATTCTGAAGGGCAAATATCAGTACTCACACCTTTTCATACATGCCTACTGGCTCTTTTAGGTCACTGGGACCCTGTTTTCCTGTGTTATCACTGACTTTTCCATGGGGACAGCTCACTTCCTTAGCCTGACGCAGGATGACAATCCCAGGGTCTCCCCTCACTAAAGCAACTCTCCTGAGCAGGATCCTCTGCCTCTCAGATCCTGGGTCCCTTCCTGTAGGCCTACATTTCATTACGTGCTTCACCAACACTTTCCTATAAGAGGAAATGAAAAAGCTAATTTTAATTTATTTTTATAATCCTCTTTTTGTTTTGCTTTGTTTTGGCAAGTCTGAAGCTGTTTTCATTTTCTTTTGGAGTTGATGGAGACTAAGTTTCTAGGTGGGAAACATGCTGGGGACTGGTCCACCCAACAGCCATTTAATCCTCCCTTTTCTAAGGTTTCTTGTAATTTAAAGTCTAGGAAATTAAAAATGCATTCCTCAGGCTTCCAGCCACAGTGCAGTGCTATGTTCTCTCTCCCGTTTCTCTTGCTGTAAAGAAATATGAAACCAGGAAAAAAAATCACACAGGGCTACTACTGTGTTCAGGCAGTGGGGAACAGGTAATCTGTTTCTGCAGTGCTCAGAGAAGGAAGCCTCCTGAAGCGAATCTCATGATCAGGGACTTTATTCCAACAGCAACGTCCTGATTTTGATTCTGAGTTAGACTCCAAGCAGAACACATAGTCTAAGTGAGCCTAGGAGATAGCAGAGGTGAAAACACCAGGCAGATAACAGTTCAGGGCTGGAAACAGGAGAGGAGGAACCTGTGTAGAAAGGATGTTCTGTAAATTGGCAGAGAACCACAGAGATGCTGTTGCTGAGGCTGCATGGGGTAGGTCACCCACGCCTGTGACACAGTGTCCTGTGTAAGTCGAAAGCAACCTAGCTATTACAGGTCAGGCAGTGATCAGGCATGTCTGGGCTCAGAACATTGAAGTTCTCTGCCAAAGTGGATACCTTGCCTCAGTGCTCTGGCATCTAGCTGAGATGCTAGAAAGCCCACTAAGCGAGGGGGAACACCCTAACCATGGCCTCAGCCCATGACCCACAAGAGGAATGAATCAGAAGTTTGTGCTCTATGAAATGAATGGGGCTGGAAACATACCTTCAGTTTTCCACAGACTTGGCAGAGCAATGTATTTTAAAATAAATTTTATTGGCACATTTTCATTATGTACAATGATGGGTTTCATAAGGACATTTATTTGTATCATGTACTGTGACTGTGTTTATCTCCTCATAGGCTACCCTCTCCTTCATTCTCCTGCTAGGTTCCTTTTTTATCCTAGGCAATCTCTCTCTTTCATTCTCTGATCTCTTAATCTTATTTCTGCTTTCGGTTGCTTTCTCTCTCTCTCTCTCTCTCTCTCTCTCTCTCTCTCTCTCTCTCTCTCTCTCTCTCTCTCTCTCATACACACACCCTCCCCTCTGTGTAAAATCTAGACTCTATAAAGGAGAAAATGATGTTAATTTTAAAATCAATTATTCATTCACTTTACATCCCAGTCATAGCCCCCTCCCTCCTCTCTTCCCAGTCCCCTTCCTTTCCCCATCCCCCACTTCCATATTCCTCAGAAAAGAGGAGCCCCCTCCCTGTACCCATCTACCCCACCTCATCAAGTCACATCAGGATTGAGTTTGTCCTCTTCCCTTGTGGCCTGTAAAGTCAGTTACATTTTGGAGAAGTGATCAAAAGGCAGGCAACAGAGTCCATGTCAGAGACAGAGTGATGTTCATTTTTATATTTGGTTTATTTCCCATAATATCATGGTCTCTCCTTGCATTTATTTTCCAGCAAATGGCATACTTATTCTTCCTTATTCTGAAGAAGACACTAAACTGAAGTTTTAAAAATGATATTGAAATTAAAGTTTATATGATGTCTTTTCTACAATGTTCAGCATTAAACAAAAATATGACTAGCCATTGGACTAAAATATGATTAGACCAGAGGATAAGAGCTCTTACTGCTCTTGTAGAGGACCTGAGTTCACTTCCCAGTCCCACTCACATTCACATGCTCATACACAGTGACACATTCCTACACATAAGTTAAAAATGACAAAAACAAATCTTAAAACTATGAATAGACACAAAGAATTAAGAAGACAAGATGTATAGAATAAACAGAAAACAGTGACTAGGAAACAAAGTCAAGAGCATGCACACGTTTCACTTAGCAATAGTCACATGAAAGTAAATTTGATTTTAATAAGTGAACAGACAGAAATTTTCAAAGAGAAAATGCATCCTATGAAACCGAATGGAAATTCTAGAGCTTAAGAGAAATGTCACCAAAACCGCAGATTGGACATGGTAGAAAAAATAATAGACTAACTTGATGATTGATCAGTGTAAAAGAAAAAAGAAAGAACTAGAGAAAACTTAAAAGAGCTTCAGGGATGTGTTTAGATATCCTCAATTCTCCAGTACTCTAAGCTCTAGAATAGATGGTCGTGAAAAAGAAGCAAAATAAATATTTTTGAAAACCATGGCTACCAAGTCCCAATATTTAATGATTCCTAAGTCCTCCAAATCAGGCTATCATCAAGATAGGATAATAGAAGCAGAATCATGTCCAGTGGCATTATAACTGAGTAGATAAAAACCAGAGAGAAGGAAGAGGTCTTCAAGGAAGCCAGAGGAAACAAGGCGGCATCCCACACAGGGGAATAAACATAAGGCCTCTGCTAAATTTTTATTAGAAACAATAGAGACCAGCAGGTGACAAAGTGACACCTTTGAAGTGGTAAGTGAGAAAAACAGTAACTAAACTGTGACTCTGCATCCAACAAAGATTCTGTTCAAATGAGGTGAAATAAAGGCATTTCAACGAAATGGCATTTTGGTGACACTCCATGGTCACTATCCAAAATGCTACAGCACATTCTTCAAGGTGAAGGGAAATGACATCACAGGAATTTAGATGTGCAAGGGAAATGAAAATTAGCAGAGGTCATAAGAACAAGATCATTTCTCACTTCTTACAACTTTCATGAAAGGTAAGTTGCTAAAATGCAGGTATATAATCCACTTAAAAGTAAATACATAGCAATGAATTTTAAAATGTCCCCAACTTAATAATACAGTACCAATGAGAAGAATCCTGATGCTTATTCTAGAAGACAAATAACATTAAATCCTCACAAATTTCTTTTTTTTTTATCCTCACAAATTTCAATATCTTAAAAATAAGAAAGGAAGAGGGTACTGTGTTAGATTATAGAAGACTGAAAGAGAGGACAACCAAATGTAAGACATGGTCCTCAAACACAAACACATATACTCATTCACACGCACAGGGCTTGATAGGATGATTCATGATGCTTGCTTTGAACATGGACAATGCATCAGGCAATCTTATTGCTTCAAAAATAATTCTCAAGCACAGCCATTGTATTGTGGTATGTAGGAAAATAGCTTAGTTTTTGGTGATAAATATTGCCATCATTAGTGGTCACAGACATGATTATAACTTCCCTTCAAATGTTTTATTAAAGGGGGTAAGGGTGTGGTTCAGTGATAGAGTACCTGCTTAGCAGGTGCAAACCCCAGCTCCAGATGATCATTAGTTCCTGTGCTACAGAACTGTGACTCTAACTGAAGACTATATAGGTATTGTGATGGTTGGCTTTGTCAACCTGACACACCTTGAATCACCTGGGAAGACAGTATCAAATGAGGGGCTGTCTACATTGAGTTGGCCTGTAGCCATGTCTGAGGAGGATTGCCTTTATTGATGTGTGAAGATTCACAGCCCCCAGGATGATGGCCACTAATCTAGAATTGTGAACTGAGATAAACCTGGGCTGGTTAGCTTCTTTGTCAACTTGGCACAGGCCAAAGTCATCTGGGAAGACAGAAACTCAACTGAGAAAATGTCTCCCTCAGATGTCTAGTAGGCAAGGCTGTGGGGCATTTTCCTG
Source organism: Acomys percivali (assembly GCA_907169655.1). Taxonomy (NCBI): domain Eukaryota; kingdom Metazoa; phylum Chordata; class Mammalia; order Rodentia; family Muridae; genus Acomys; species Acomys percivali. The sequence continues at coordinate 79,796,900 of OU015748.1, read as the reverse complement.
GTTAACGATAGACGCGGGAGGGCCCAGTTAGCTGTAAAGAACTGCCATTTCTGAGAAGGTTGTTCTAGGCTGTATAAGAAAGCGGACAGAGCAAGGCATGCAGACCCAGTCAATAAGCAACATTTCCCCATGGTCTCTGTTTCAGTTCCTGACTCTTGGTTCCTGCTAGAGTTCTTGTCCTAATTTCCCCTCATGATGGACCTTAAGCTAAGACGAATTAAACCCTTTCCACCCCAAGATGCATTTGGTTATAATGTGTATCACAGCAACAGAAAGCAAACTAAAGCAAAGTCCTTTCCCCCTTCAAGTTTTTTTTTTTAGTGGGGTGAGGGTTTCAGGATATTTTTTTATCACAGCAACAAAAGACAAAATAGGAAAATCATCCATTGTCTTACTTAATCGTAGGTTGGAGAGTTCTGACCTGTAAAAGATCTGAAGTCAACAAACAACAACAAACAGTTTTTGTTACTGCCAGAGCCCCCTGGTAACTCAGCCTTCACTAATGAGAAATACTTGTGTGTGAACTTAACTGAGCAGAGTCACAGAGTGAGGCACCTGCGGGCTGGAAGGTGGAAGAGCTAGAGAAGCTATTTTGGCTAGACAGTCCCAATCTGTCAATCTCCTGCAGTGATAGAAGCAGCTTCTTCATCTTATAAGGAACATGACAGTTATCCTGCAGGCCCAGCCTAGAGCTCACTTACCAGATGCTCCACCATTTGAAAATTATTTCACTTTTGATCAACATTTTAAACTGCACATTTAATATAGCTCGGTGTAATATTTCAGTCCTTGCATATGGTGTGTACTGATGGAATGCAACCTCCTGTTTATCATCCACTGACTTACGCCCTCTATAGTAATCACCATCCTATGCTCAGGTGGTCCCTTTTGAGATCCCACATATAATGTTTGTTTTTCTGAGGCTGGCTCATTTCACTTAACCGAATAGCCTTCACTTTCATTCATTTTGCTGCAAATGACTGGGTCTCACTCTTATTTATGACTGTGCACTACCGTACTCTGTATATATGCCACAATTGCTTTCTCCACACACCTGTTGGAGGGGAGTCAGGCTGATCCCATGGCCTGGATGTTATGGATGCTACTGCCGTAATGTGAACCTCTAGGTGTCTCTTTGGCCTGCTGACTCTTACATCATTTGAATATATACTGAGAAGTCAGAGAGCTGGATCATGTGGCTCCTCTGTTTTTCATGTTCTGGGGCAGGTACACACCACTCTTCATATCCGACCTAATTTACATTCCTGCTGACTGTGTATGAGAGTTCCTTTTCCTGTGTGCCCTGACTGGCAGCTTTAATTCTTTATTTTATTTATAATGGCCACCATTCATTCTAACTGGAATGAGATGATACTACATGTCCAAGATTAGGACTTCCCCAATAGCTATCAATATTTGAAAAATCTGCCCCATGCCTTAGCAATAAATACTTCTTAGACACTTTGTGTGGTTCTGTCAATTTCAACAGAACATTGGCAACCTGCAGGTAGAAATGAAGATTGTCCCCAATTCACAGAGGGTTGGATTATGAGTGCTTGTTTTAGGACAGCGCAAACATGATACACACTGAGTACAGAAACTTGACCTTTACCCTGGATATGCAGTGTGATGCTCTCACAATGGTGGCTGGAGGCTGCGATCCCTGTCTCCCTGTCAGCTATGCCATCCAGAAGGGAGTAACTACCGTGGTGGGTTTGGTGCAATTAACAAAGTTTTAGCTTGTGGCAGTTTTAATTCACAATGAGCTTATTGTGTCATAACCCCATGATAAGTTGAGGAGAGTCTATATGTTTTATTCATGTATGCATCTTAAAAATATCTGCCTTATTTTGTCAGTGCTAATGATGCTATTAAAAAAAGGAAAGGAGTGGGGGAAGGGTGGGGAGGGAGGGAGGGAGAGAGAGAGAGAGAGAGAGAGAGAGAGAGAGAGAGAGAGAGAGAGATTATGACCTCCTTCCTAAGAAAGCACCCCTTCCTTAGTTGCTCTGAGCATGTACTGTCCTTTCATTTCTTTCCTTTATTACACTACTTCTTGGAGGTGCGCATCTGTCAGGGGCAGGAAATCTACATTTTATAGTCTACATTTTTCTTCATCTAATTCTTTTTAACCACACAAACTAAGAAGTATGTGTTAGGTGATGAGGAAGGACTGGATGTGGGCAGTCACACTGGAGTAATGAAAAAGGATATAAAGCTAGCTGTTTTCCTAGTTTTAACTCTACCCTGAGCTTTTCATTTTTTGATGGTGGATAAATATGCAAAAATATATGTGACAGTGAAAATGTACAACCCAGTGTGCAGCTCCACAGCTTCAGAATGGCTGATCTGACCGTATAGAGGTTCATTGAGATGTATATATAGACTTTGGGTTAGGTTAATTTTAGTGCAATGCCATTTTAATTTTTTTTATTTTTGTTTTTTATTATAATTTATTCATATTACAACTCAATTGTTCTCCCATCCTGCCATTCCTCCTACCCTCCCATGCCCACTCTATTACACCCCCTTAGATCCATGTCCGAGGGGGCTCTCCTCCCCCACTTTATGGTCACAGGCTAACAAGTCTCATCTTGGTAGTCTGCCTATTCTTTCTTTGAGTGCTACCAGGCCTCCCCACCAAGGGGAGGTCGTCAAATATGGGGCACCAGAGCTCATGTCAGAGTTAGTCCCTGCTCTCCACATAACTGTGGAGGACGTCCTGTCCATTTGGCTAGATCAGAGTAGAGGTTCGATGTTTACTACTTGTATTGTCCTTGGTTAGTGCAATAGTTTGAGCAGACACCCTTGGGCCCTGATCCACCCATTACAATGTTCTTCTTGCAGATTTCTAAGATCCTTTGGATCCTTCTATTTCCCCATCTCCTATATTTCTCTTACCTAGAGTCTCAGTAGGATGTCCCCACATCTATCCCAATCTCCTGGTAAGTGAAGACATTCATGGGACATGCCTTTTGGGTTAGTACCCAATTATAAGTGAGTATATACCATGTGAGTCTTTCTGTTTCTGGGTTAACTCACTCAGTATGAACTTTTCTAATTTCCTCCATTTGGCCACAGATTTCTGCATTTCCTTGTTTTTTGTTTTTTTAATAGCTGAATAGTATTCCATAGTGTAAATGTACCACAAATTCTTTATCTATTCTTCAACGGAGGGACATTTAGGCTATTTCCAGATTCTGGCTATTATGAATAAGGCTGCTATGAACATGGTTGAGCACATTTCCCTGTTGTATGGTGAAGCATTTTCTGAATATATTCCAAGGAGTGGAATAGCTGGGTCTTGAGAAAGCTCTATTTCCATTATTCTGAGAAAGCGCCAGATAGATTTCCAAATTGGTTGTACCAGCTGCAATGACATTTTTAACTTGTAAGTTCTTTATAATAAAGTTTTAACTTTTATAAAACCTAGATTTTTAAAATGTAATATATTCTGATTATAATTTTGCCTCTTTTAACTAATAAAGTTTTAATTTTTATAAAAACCTCATTTTGGAAAACCATACATTAAATGTCTTTGCTAAGTTTTATATTTTTGGTTGTGAGCCTATACTTTAATGGCTGAGCCATCTCTCCAGCCTGTCTTTGATAAATTTTAAAAACTTTGAAAGTGTTTTTTCTTTTTCTGAGTGTTATTTCTTCAGACTTCTGTTTTGCATTTAAATTTCAATGTTCGTTTCTTGTTTTTCAATTTCTGAAAACTTTTTTTTTCTGTTTTCTCATTGCTAGCTATGCTGTTTGGCATATTGTCTCATTTCTTTGGAGATAAAGCGACTTTTAGCAAGGTTTTCTGTCCCTGGTTTTATTGTTTCTTCTATGACATTATCCTTCCACTGTGTGATTATCTGTCTCTTCCAGATCGGAGGTTTTCTTTCATGATTTTGTGATATCTGGTTACCACAGCCTAACTAAGAAGTAAGTGTGGAAGTCGCTAAGATGAGGATAGACAGCTGTGTCTCCAGACAGGATTTATGGAGCCGAGGCTTTGTCCAGGACTGTGTGTGGGTTGAGTTTCCCCTGAGGGAAGCTGAGGTAAAGTGTCAACCATGAACAACTTCTTAGTACCAGGGCAAGGTAGCAGAGTTGTTATCACTCTTGTACCTCAAGGGAAAACAGGAGTGGTAACTAACAGTACCCACCTTTTTGGTTCAGGCAGAATGAATGAATGAGAATGCTCAGAAGAGGGCAAGGCACACAGTGCTCAGGACATTTCATCACTGCCTCATCGTCAACCATCGTTATCACCAAAGTGGAAAACCTCTTTGTATGCCTCTGAGTGGCCTAGCTCCTGGGGTCCTGAATGCAAGAGGTAGGGGTGGATCGAGGTGGCCTCATTGGCTCTTCCTACTCCCATTTTGACCCCTGAGTCCCCTGTGCCCAGTGTCACTGTTAACTAACAACCCTTGAGACCCATTTTTCTGGACTAGAATGCTACAGTCTTGCAAGGGTGTGCAGACACCGGTGTGGCTGCTTGCTGGTCTGGCCAGGGTCAGTAAGGCACTGAGTGGCTGCTGCTCTTCTCTGAATGTACCTAGACTCGTAGCCCACTCCCTGCCTTGGCTTCATCTTATGGCTGCCTTCCTACATAAAATCTGGCACTGCATACTAGGTGGCTTTTTTGGAGCAGTTTTACAGATAGATCCCTTAGGATCCTGAAAGCATCGGAGGTAGCACCTGCAAGCATCCTAGCATAATGCTGGGGTGCAGAACACCGATGATAAAGGGGTGTGGTTCCTTTTATTCCCTCCTGCTTATCTTCATTCCCTTTTCCTCCTTCTTGCTGTACCTCCTCCCCACCTTTATGCAAGCATGTATTTCAACCTTCTCAGGCTGCTTTGGAGACTGCCTTTTGTAATTAAAGCAGCATGGTGTGTAATGTCTGTGGCAAATTTATTTCCTCTCATATTTCTTGTAAGTGTTGCTGATGCAGAATGAATACCTCAGATTGCTCAGCAGCAAGTAAGTGAAATGTAAAACTTGCCTATAATAAGCCTGTATAGGAGGCACACATGGTTCTCTTCTTTGTCCTAAACTATGTAGCCAATTAGAAGCTAGTCCTGGAATATGACATTCCACCCTTTTCCCAGATGCATGAGTTTCCTCCTAAGGAGAAATAGCCCTGAGCTGAAAGGAGTAATGCATGACGCAGTGCCTTGAGCTCTGTCCATGGCTTCCTTCCACCTAGGATGCTGCAAGTAGCAGGGAGCTTAGAGCAGATGCTGTCACCCCTGATGGAGGAGAAAGTTGGTAGAGTTTACCTTTTCATTGTGAAACAAGTAAGAGGCAAGAGCTTGGGCCCCACCAAATCCACATTTCTTCCAATTATATTATATAGCCAGGACCTACCTGTTAGGATTTTATGGCATGCAACAGATATGATATGGAGAGATTTATTTGAGGGAAGGGAAAGGAAGAGAATTAGGACCTGAGTGGGTCATGAACATAGAGAAGGAGAGAGAGAGAGAGAGAGAGAGAGAGAGAGAGAGAGAGAGAGAGAG
>OU015748.1:79779246-79791374 GCA_907169655.1 Acomys percivali | reverse complement strand
AGAGAGAGAGAGAGAGAGAGAGAGAGAGAGAGAGAGAGAGAGAGAGATATGAATCCTGCTACTCATCTCTCTCCAAGATTTTTCTTTATTCTGTGTAGGATCCCAGTCCATGGCTGGTGGTGCTGCCCACAGTCAGGGTGAGTCTTCTAATTTCCAATAACCCAAAATAGAAATCCTCCCATTGAAATGCTCAGAGATTTACCTCCTGTGTGAATATAGATCACATCAAGTTGACAATCAATGCCAACCTTGGACCCCTATGAACAAGATGCTGAGTTCAGAAGCAGACAGAGACATCATTATCATATAGGAGCATAACATCCCATAAAGGTGGGGAGGTGAAGAGCAACTGGACTAGTTCCAGGGGAGGGCAATTCATACGGAGCATCGACTCTGACTGAGTTTATCTCACAAAATAAGTTCTTTGACTGACATTTTCTTTAGCTGTTAGCAAACATTCATTGGGGAAATCTTGCTCATCTGGGTGACTGTACAGTGAAGTGCCTATATTCCACTAACAGAGGGGAGCGCAGGCTGGACACTACTCCCTGATGATTTATCTCTTAAGTAGGGTGATGTATCTTGATAGAGTGAGGCAAAAGCAAGGAGGCTTTTTAACAACAGTCATTTAAGAAGCAGCCATTAAACTGCTACAAACCTCTAAGGGCTGCAAGAAACAAAGTGATTCTTGATCTGTCATGAAAAAGTAAGTTCTTTTTCTCTCATATAACTACTGAAAGGTCCAGGAATAAATGTTGATCTAGGTTGGAATTTTTCCTCCTGCTGTTGCTTAATTGAGCCCATGTGATGCTTGTTCATTCAATTATGCAGTATTGGCCTCATGGTGGCAAGATGGTTGCAGCAGCTCCTGCCTGAGTTTTTCTAGCATCATACCTGCTAGAAAAGTGACAGTGGTGAATGTTGGGTGAGGGTGTCAGGGATCTGTTCCCTACATTAGCTCAAGAGAATGGCAAGAAGTGGCCAAAGCATCCACGAAAGTGCACTGTGCTTTCCAACATATTACTCTGTTTATATGTATGAGTGTGGAGTACATATGTATGTATGTTCTTGTGTTTCTGTGTATGTGAATATGTTAGTGTGGGTATGCATGGAGGCCAGATATAGATATCAAGTGTCTTCCTCAATCTCCACTTGGGGGGGGCACAGAGTTTCTTACTGAACCCAGAGCTCCCCAGTTCAAATAAACTAGCTGGATGGAAGGAACGCCTTAAGGAACTCCATGTCTCTTACCATGAGTGCTGAGATTATAGGTGCTTGTTGCTGTGGCCAGAATTTTATGCAGATATAAGGATCTATACTCAGGCCTTTGTGCATATGACTAGTACTTGCAGACTAAGCCATCTCCCCAGACCATCCTTTACCTTCTAACTTGGCTGTAATTAGCTACATTTCCCATTATATTCCACTCCCAATCCTAATGTGTTCATTCCCAGGTCAGATAGCCAAGATGAGTTCCAAGTGCCTGTAACTCGAAGAAACCTGAACAACAAATGGAACTAAGGCTTGGGCAGTTTGGATGTGGTTTTCCTCCTGCACCAACAAAGTTTTGGCGGATTGCTGTCTGGTTCAAGCTTCTCTCTAGATTCTGCAGTCCCTTGGGCTATCTGGGAAGAGAAACTGCTGGCAGGTTCTTCATTGGCAACAGTATTGGATGGAATTCTCCAGCAACAGCAGGCTTATATTCCCATAGTCTGCAGCCAGGAAAAGAACAGATTTGCACAGGAGGCCTTGCCTAGCCAGGAGTCTCTGATGGAGAGATTCTGATCCTTGAATTCTAGAAGAACTGTGGAAGGATTGTAGACAATATCCCAGGTGAAGGCAGTCTAGGCGGGTCTTGCCTCAGGCTTCGCTGCTTGGAAACACCACTGATACCCCACTGAGATGGACATTATCGAAGACTGGGAGGAACGATCCTGGGTCTGGAATTCAGGAAATGGACTGGAGACTCCAACCAGGTGATTGTGTTTTTTTTTTATTAATATTTTATTAATTTATTCATATTGCATCTCACTTTTTATCCCATCCCTTGTATCCTCCTATTCCTCCCTCCCTCCCGCTTTCTCTCTACTCCCCTCCCCTATATCTGTGACTGAGGGGGACCTCCTCCCCCTGTATATGCTCATAGGGTATCATGTCTCTTTTGGTATCCTGCTATCCTTCCTCTGAGTGCCACCAGGTCTCCCCATCAAGGGGACGTGGTCAAAAATGGGGCAACAGAGTTCGTGTGAAAGTCAGTCCCCACTCCCCATTGCATGGTGGAGAATGTCCTGTCCATCTGCTAGATCTGGTTAGGGGTCCGAAATTTACTGCACATATTGTCCTTGGCTGGTGTCATTGTTTGAGCAGGACCCCTGGGCCCAGATACGCCCTTCATAATGTTCTTCTTGTAGGTTTCTAGGACCTGGATCCTTCAATTTCCCCCATTCTCCCATGCTTCTCTCACCTAAAGTCCCAATAGGATGTCCACCCCTCTGACCCACTTTTCTGGTAAGTGAAGACTTTCATGGGACATGCTCCTTGGGATAGTGTCTAGTTATAAGTAAGTATAATGAGTGACTTCACCCAGAAGCAGAAAGAGTCAAATGGTATATACTCACTTATATCTAGGCGATTGTGTTTCTAATCAAACATCGGGGATCCTGGGAGGAGACTGGTCCTTGCTCCAGAGAGACAGCCGCAGGTGGAGGGGAAGGGAGAAGGCTGCAGGTTCAGACTGAGCAGGAGCACACATGGATCCGGGAAAGGACCAGCATACAGGCTGGACCAGCATGCAGGCCAGCAACACCTAGGGACCCATCCCGTGGAGCAGACACCAAAAGGTTTAGTCTTGTTTCCCTTTAATGTTCTTTCCCTCTTGTGTAGGATAGCTGGGTTGCATAATAAAGTCTAATCGTTAAGAAACAGAGCCATCTTAAGGCAGGAGACACTGTCAAGAGAACAAAGCAACAGCCTACAGACTGGGAAAAGATCTTCACCAACCCTACATCTGACAAAGGTCTAATATCCAAAATATATAAAGAACTCAAGAAATTAAACACCACCAAACCAAATAACCCAATTGAGAAATGGGGCTTGGAACTAAACAGAGAATTCTCAACAGAGGAATATCAAATGGCTGAGAAACACTTAAAGAAATGCTCAACCTCCTTAGTCATCAGGGAAATGCAAATCAAAACAACTCTGAGATTCCATCTTACGCCTATCAGAATAGCTAAGATAAAAAATTCAAGCGATACCACATGCTGGAGAGGATGTGGGGAGAGAGGAACACTCCTTCATTGCTGGTGGGAATGCAAATTAGTACAGCCACTTTGGAAATCTATCTGGTGCTATCTCAGAAAACTGGGAATAGGGCTTCCTCAAGACCCAGCTATTCCACTCCTTGGAATATACCCAGAAGATGCTCCAGCACACAACAAGAAAATTTGCTCAACCGTGTTCATAGCAGCCTTATTCTTAATAGCCAGAACCTGGAAACAGCCTAAGTGTCCCTCAGTAGAAGAATGGATAAAGAAACTGTGGTACATATATACTATGGAATACTACTCAGCTATTAAAAACAAGGAATTCTCAAAATTTGTGGACAAATGGATTGAGCTAGAAATGATCATAATGAGTGAGTTAACCCAGAAGCAGAAAGACTCAAATGGTATATACTCACTTATATCTGCATACTAGCCCAAGGGGCATGTCCCACGAAAGCCTTCACTTACCAGGAAATTGGGACAGAGGGGAGGATATCCTATTGGGACTCTAGATGAGAGAAGCATGGGAGAATAGCAAAGTAGAAGGATCCACAGGGTCCTAGAAACCTACAAGTAGAACATTATGATAGGCAGATTTAGGCCAAGGGGTCCTGCTCAAACTAAGGCACCAGCCAAGGACAATACAAACAGTAAACTTTAAACCCCTACCCAGATCTAGCCAATGGACAGAACATTCTCCACAGTTGAGTGGAGAGTGGGGTATGACTTTCACACGAAATCTGGTGCCTCATATTTGACCATGTCCCCTGGAGGGGAAGACCTGGTGGCACTCAGAGGAAGGATAGCAGGATACCAAGAAGAGACTTGATATCCTATGAGCATATACAGGGGGAGGAAATCCCCCTCAGGAACAGTCATAGGGGAGGGGAATAAGGGGGAAATGGGAGGGAGGGAAGAATGGGAGAATACAAGGGATGGGATAACCATTGAGATGTAACAAGAATAAATTAATAAAAAATTTTTAAAAAATTAAAAAAAAGAAAAAATTCAAAGTGTGCTTAGCTCCCCAAAGCTCAAATTAACATTTGAAATAAAACATTTTGTTTCATTGCAAAAAAAAAAAAAAAAAAAGAAAAGAAAAGAAAAGAAAAAAAGAAAAAGAAACAGCCAACAAAGATCTGTGTTTGGATCATAGCTTCTGGATAGACAAGTTGGGAGGCCTTAGATAGGTTCCTGTGCCTTCCAAGCCTAGCTGGCCTTTTTGTAAAATAGAGGAACCAGAGTCCTCACCTTACAGACCTAAGATGACTATTTAATGAGATCATGTGCTTGGCCCCTTGCATTACTCATGAAAATATCCTGATCCCTGTCATGTGTGTTGCTGCCATTGTCAGTGTCTCTCCTGGCTGCTGAAACAAGTGACTATCAAGCTAGAGCTTTAACAAGACCGTTATTATATCACACTTCTGAGGTTCAGATGGCCCATGACCCAAGTGTTAGTAGATGTCTGAACACTGTAGGGAAGAACTCATAGGCTTGCCTTTACCTGCTTTTAGATGCCACCTATGTCCCATGAGTAAGGTTGTCTGCCTTCACCTCAGAGGCAGCACTGTTGTACTTCTCTGCCTTTATTCACTTATTATCCTTCTTCGTGTGTGTGTGTGTGTGTGTGTGTGTGTGTGTGTGTGTGTGTGTGTGTTTAAAGCTTTGTGAGGTTCATAGTGCCCCTGTGAATAATCTAGTAGAACCGTCCCACCTCATGGTCACATTAGCAAAGTCCTTTTCGTTGGTTCTGTTACATATTTGGCAAGTCTGAATGACTAAAGCGTGGGTGTCCTTGGCGCCCACTGTTCTAACACAACCATCACTCCAACCCCTGTCCTCTTTGTCATCACAGCCACAAACTAAAAGTAACATCCCCTGAGCTGCTCCTGGTTTGGTGGCTGTAAAGGACATATTCGTTGAATCTAGCAGAAGTGATTTTAGTGGGAAGGGGGCCTCTCGGGAAGGATGATGGGTTGGCAGGACTGAGGGGCCAGTGTCAGGGACACAAACCACATATTTCAAACAAAGAGAAAGATGTACAAAGTCTGCTGAACACATAATGGCTTAAAGGGACAATGGGTGATCCTACTGGGAAAATTGAGGGATCTGTAGTTGTAAGAGTGGATTTGGGGTGACTCCAAGAAGGATTAACTTGTGAACTGCTACACAGAAAAGGTAATTTAACAAATGAAAAGGTAGATGCTCTTCAAAGGCGAGGTTTCAGGAGAAAAGCTGCAGTTGCATTGCCCCATAGCATCGTGTAGAAAGACTAGGATTTTTTCTTATGCTCCAATGAGCACACTGTTTCACTGTTCCATGGCTTGGCAGTCCATCCTTTTATCCTCTTTCTGCCAATGCCCTCCCCACCAGACTCTCGTTCACAGTAGACCCAGTTCCCATGTTCCTGGGATTCCTGCTTTGGTCGGTCTCAAGGCAACCTGAATTTACTGACATCAGACACAGTGGAAAAGGTTCTGTATTGGTTACATTTATTCCCACCCTGAAGGAATACTGGAAAAAAATCATCTTAATAAAGGAAGAATTTACTTCAGTTCCCAGTTAGGATCTGCCCTCTATTGTGGTTGGAAAGGTGTGGTGGGGCGAGCAGCTCAAGCTGAAGCAGCAGAAATAGAGCTCTGCTTGCTCACATCTAGGTGAAACAGGAAGCAGTACATCTGAGGTCTGCCTCTCAGCAACCCATTTCCTTCAACTAACACCCCCATGGCTTCCCCTAAACATTTCTACCAACTGTGGACCAAGCACTCTAAAGACATGAACCTGTGGTGGTGGTGGGGACATTTCATGTCTAAATTATGACAGCATCTAAGGCCCATTTCTTTAGGAACTGTGGACAGAGTGTAGGAGTGTCATAGACATGGTTAATATCCAGGAACTTGGTTCTGGGGTAGGTGAAGTTCTAAAATCTTTTCTGGGTGATATGTGGCTCTAGGCTCCTTGCAGTGGCTACTGGGACCTTTCCAGGGACTTGGGGAGGACTGCCACCACAGCAAACCTCCTCCCCAAGCAAAGCTTCCTCATCAGTTAGTATCAAGTGAAGCAAGTGAAGGGCAGCATCCTCTCTCTTAGTAGGTAGGGAGTACCAGGTATGCTATGGTCACCTGTGGCTTAGAATGGGAAGTAAACAATGTGGCAAGAGCCCTACACTCAGGGTTTGCGTTCTGGATCTTTCCTTGCCTGGTCCTGTTTTGACACCGTTGAGATTCTCTTGGAAGGCCTATCAGTCATCCATGCTGAGCGCATATGCTCAGTCGATGTTTCTCAAATATTTGCCAGGTAAGAGTGGAACTTTGAAGAGGCCTCAGAAATTTTCTTTTCTTCCAGGAAGGAAAGGTGACAGGTGAAGATACTGTGATCACAATGTTGTTGTGGGCAAAGTGGAAGGCAGGGCCCCTAGGCTGGAGATGGCACTATGGGGACAGTTCATGATGCTTCTGGGATCTCAGCAATTCAGGCAGGTAGAGTGTAGAGGATACTAGGACGCAGGATGGGGGTGGTGATGGGGTAAGAGCAGTGAACCCAAGACAAAGGACCTGTGGCCACATGGTAGCACTCTTCCAGGACAGAGAGGGGACACTTGGTGGATGGTAAGCAAGCTCACCTTCCTTCTCAGATGAGTCTGGATGCATAGAGGGTGAACTGGTAGACCTCAGGAGAAGTAAGATTCCAGGAGCGTGTGAGGCTGTCACCCTTTTGGGCACAGGGATGAGAAACCTGTCCTTTCTACCTTGCTTGCCACCAAAAAGTTGGAGCCTAGCCCACCTAAACTCCCAGGGCTCTGGGCATTGTCCCCAGGTGAATTCATCCTCTTTTCTCCTGGAGGAAGCCACCACTGTCCTTGTCTCTGGAGCTCCTGACTCATGCAGTGATGTCTGTGACATGATGTCTGGAGCAGATAGAAGCTCTCTACGTGTTTGCACTAAGAACTAAAAAAGCAAAGGCCACATGCTGACTGACCTGCTGAGCATTAGATGCCAAAAAACCTCTGGTGCCAGTGCCTGCAGGATGCCCCATGATGGCAGCATGCCAAGGCATCTTAAGGGCTTTGGCTCTTGATTTTCCTTGGATCTAGGTAGAATCTCCAAATAGGATTTTAAATGATGGAATAAATGGATGATATATGAGAAGAACACAAAACAGAAGAGGGATGGGATCTCTCTGTTAGCTTCCTTGCCTCCCGTTTCTAATCTTTCTCCATGGCTCTTATCATCTTCTTTGGTTGTCATCCTGGTAGGCTATGTATGGTTGTTCAGGCTGTTCATGGCACAAGGTCCATCAGTAACTGATAGGAGAATAAAAACATTCATAGAGATGTAGGTCTCACCATGGGGTCCAAGTACATTAAGGAGGAAGGCTTTTGGTACAGAGCCAGGCACATACACTAACCACAGATATGCTCTGGGCTTCCCTTCAGGTCCCCGCTCTTGCTCCTTGCTGGTCTTGTAAGCAAATTATTGCTCTTGTCTAACACTAATGGGGATAGAAGGGCCTTGGTGGGTGCAGAGCTTCCTGTCAGGTGCAGGGTTCTCTGATGGGCAGGATAAAGGTCTGAGGTCACAGGAGCTGCGTGGGAGGCAAGAACCTGAAAGCCCCAGCTTTTGACAGCCAGAACCCCAAGCAAGGTTGCACAACCAGGCAGGCAAGACAGCAAGCAAGCCTGCAGAGCTCACTGTAACAACTGAACCTGGAGGTAAATGTTTGGACAGCTTTTCCCCAGATGGCCTCGTCTTTAAACTTATTTGCATGCTTCCTTTCAGTCCCTCAGGGTCCAGCTGACACCCCATACATTTGGACAGTCATTGGCTGAAGAACAGAAGACTAAGAGAGCTCCTTGAGGGAGGGAGAAAAAGGACTTATGGACAAAAGACTGTCCACATTTTTTTCCCTGCTCAGGGAGCTCTCTCCACCCATCCTCTAGGATGTGACCATCATTACCAGCATCAGCAGCAGGAAGAAGGCCTCATTACTGTTTTGGCCTCAGAAGCCTGCGGTTCTATAAGACTTGCTGAAGACAGGACACCTGTGCATGCTCCTCCAGACAGTGACCTGCAAACAAACTTGCTTTGCAAGTGACTGCTCTTGTCTGGTGCTTTCAAGTGTTCTGAGAGCATTTTCTTTCCTATTTTCAATGTTATTCTCACATGGTAAATGAAGTTAACCATTTCCCCTTTGCTATCTGCCCACCCCTTTCTTAGATAAATGACAGGAACCCTGTCAGAGATAGGAGATGGTCTCTATCAACTGCTTCAACACTGTCCCCAGGAGGTCCTTATCAAGGAGTCAGTGGGAGATGCAGGAGGGTGTATCGTTGGGTGTTAGAGCATGCAGGCATGTATACATGTGCGTGCATGAGTGCATGCATGTGCGTGTGTGTGTGTGTGTGTGTGTGTGTGTGTGTGTGTATGTGTGTGTGTGTATGTATGTATGTATGTGATGTGTACTGGAAGGGCCCCAGAAGAGTGAGGCTAGAGACAGACTTTGTAGTGGGTTCTACTGATGAAAGACATGAATGAGCCAAGTAACCTTGTCCCACCTACTGCCTGTGAAGCCCCTCCTCCCTCAACAAGTGACTCACTTTTCTGTTCTGTTTAATCCAGGAGACCAGAGAGAATTTTCCTCACATTCTCACTCTGCCCAGGCATATACCACAATTTTTGAACTTTGCAAACTTTATTTAAGAAAGGGCCCCCTTAAGAAATGTTTCTCAGATATCTAAGGACATCCTGGTTGGGCAGACTTTAGTCTTGGCCAACAGGGATGGGTGACTGCCTCCCTTCTCTGGAGCTAAGGGGGAAATAGAGTCTCTCAGGCTGGCTTCAAACTCCTATCTTAGCCTACTGACTGCTAGGATTATGCTATGCCAAGGCACAACCCCCTTCTCTTGAATGGACTCAATTCTTGCCTATTCTTTGTAGCCAAATATCAGCTACATGCATCTCCTTGCTTGGGAAAATGCCATGCATTGTCTCCATCCACCTTGTGCAGCAAGTTCATTGGTCTCAGATTCTCAAGGGTTTCACCTTTTCTTTCTCTGTGAAAGTAGCTTCTTTCCTAACCATTTGGTCCTACATAAAAGGAAGCAGATGACCCAGAAGGCCCTGTTGGATTTTTCCCTCACAATCAGGTATGTCTTTGGACCACACAGTGACAGATTTTGTATGACCGTGACAATAAGAGTTAGCGGTACTTCCTAAAGATCTGCAGATGCCCATCATTGCCTCAGCATTGGCATGATCTCTACAGAGGGCTGGCGTTATCTTCATCCTCACCATTTTGTTTGTCCTCAACTTCAATTTCCACATACAAAAAAAAAAAAATCTATGGCACAAACAGGGTCACTGTTCACTTCAAGTCACTTGCTGGTAAATGATGGTGCTGAGATTGACACTCAGGCAAGGTGGTTCAAACTTCTGCACTTATCTACTGTGCCTCTGGGAGAGAGGCATCTGGGGGGCATCCTGTGGTTATCTTTGAGTAGAGGAATGATGGGCTGGAGTTCTGCTCTTTGATGAAGCCAATGGGAAGGTGGGGATGTATCCAGATGCAGGCAGGCAGGTGGCCTTAACTCAGACATTGGTGGCCAGAGTGGAGCAAGTATAAGTCACAACACACCTCAAAGTCATCCTGACAGTGTTCTAGCCTTGTATCCTAAGCTTCAGCCTTGAGAGTGAGCAGGCCACTGTGGTGGTTTGAATGACAGTGGCCCAGGGAGTGACATTATTAATAGACCTGTCTTTGCTGTAGTAGATGTGGCTCTATTGGTGGAGATGTGTCACTAAAGTGTGGGCTTTGAGGCCTTACAAGTTTAAGCCTAGCCAGTGTGTTATTGTCTTTTCCTGGTGCCTGTATATCAAGATGTGGAGTTCTTAGCTCTTTCTCCAGCACCATGTCTGCCTGCATGCCACCATGCTTCCTATCAATATGATAATGGACTAAAGCTCTGAGCTATAAGCCATCTCCAATGAAAAATTTTCCTTTATAAGAGTTGCCATAGTCATGGTGTCTCTTCAAGCAATAAAACCCTAAATAGGACAGCCAGAGAGCATTTTATAGATAAGAAAACCAAAGTAGAGGAACTGCGCCACATACCTGGAACCACTCGGTGAACGTGCAGCAGAAACAGATTCTAAAAGTTGTTCTGGTTCCTGGTTGCTGAGTTGGGAAAAACTTGGCCCAAGTTATAAATCAGGGCCCTGAGAACACCTGCCTCCTGTCTATATGATATTAGAGTGGCTCATGTCTTGTCTGCTGTAGATCACCATAAGAGTCTGGGAGAGGACGCCATAGCCAGAGACCTAAGGCACATTTATATATAGCTCTAACTTTGTCTTCAGAACAGTCCCTGAAGCCCAGGTCATCATCACCATGGAGTGGATGTTGTCAGGGGACATAGCTGAGAAACAGGTTAACTCTGGACCCCTGGGAGAGGTGATGGTGACTGCAAAGCCATCACTTCTGCTACCACCTCACTGAAATCCTGACAAAGCATTGGACATGATGTCTAAGACAATACTAACATAAAATGTTAGAAAACTTTCCTGGGCTAGGATGTGGAAATGAGCTTGAACAATCCCTCTCTCATATTCTGGGCTATCATTTACATCTGTGTGATTACATTATGTGGTTACATATATTGCACCATGCGCTGAGTGGTCCTGGCTCACTCTGAGTGGCCATTAGGATCCTAAAGCCACCACTGGGCTATTCTGGGGAAACTGAGCCCTGAAATGCAGGAAGACATTTTTCTTTGCTGATACGGCATCTTGTCTGGCATCATGAGCTCTAGAGAATGCCAGCTGGTAAGGGAAGAAGAATCTTGCACCTGCCAGGTTATCAGTCTTTGATGACTTCTGCAATGGGGTCCTACATCCTTTGAGGCTGCTAAGGAGGTGACAAATGACTCAGAAGGGGCTGGAGGATTCAACAGACAGGGAGGCCAAGTGCAGGGAGGATGCTAGTAGTACAGTGTGAGGTAGAATTTGCATATTTATATCTACATACATTTGAACATTTGTGTGTGTGCACACATGTCCTTATATAGTATATGTGCTTTTCCAGCACTACTGGGGTACAGATGAGCCCCACTGGTATGATATCATGGTTATTTCTAGTTAAAGCCTCTTGTGACCATTTGAATAGGAATGTCCTTTATATACTCATGTGTTGGAATGCCTGGACATAGGAAGTGGTACTATTAGGTGTGGTCTTGTTGGAGTAGGTATGGCCTTAGAGGAAATGTATCACTATGGAGGCTGGCTTTGTGGTCTCCCATGCTCAAGTTATGCCCTGTATGGCACACAGTCTCTCCTTGACGCCTGTGGATCAAGATGTAGAACTCTCAGCTTTTTCTCCAGCACCGTTCAGGCCTGCAGGCTGCCATGCTTCCTGCCATGATGATAATCGACTAACCCTCTGAAACTGTAAGGCAGCCCCTATTAAATGCTGTCCTTTATAAGAGCTGCTGCAGTCATGGTGTTTCTTCACAGCAATAAACCCTAACTAAGACACCTGTGGAAATGGCTCATTGGGTCAAATGCTTGCCAAACAAGCATGAAGACCTGAGGGTTTTATTTCCCCTCCCATGTGGGAAAAAAGACAAGGTATGATGATATCCACATGTAACCCCAACTTCTGGTTGGGCAGCACAGAGGCACAAGAATCTCAGAGACATGCTGCCAGCCAGTCACAATGAATTAATGACCTCTATGTTCTATGAGAGATGCTGTCTCAAATATCAAGGTGGAAAGAAATAGAAGGCACCAGACATTGACCTCTGTCTTTCATATGTACACACACACACACACACACACACACACACACACACACACACACACACAC
>OU015748.1:79753803-79779236 GCA_907169655.1 Acomys percivali | reverse complement strand
CACACACACACACACACACACACACACACACACACACACACACACACCACATCAGGGGCTCACAAAACCTTCACAGTGGAACACTGTGAAAGGAATACTGACCCAGAAATTAGGATCCTGAAATCTGATGGTGGCTCCAGTTCAGTGGGTGACATCATGAACTCAGTACCCTATCTAAGCCTCCTTTCCAAACAGATGAAGCTACAGAGCCCAAACCCTTCACAGCGGCCAGCGAGGCTCAGAGAAGGCGCTGTGGTTCACAATCCACCATCCTTCCTCAGTGTTGAGTTGCTGTTCCTTTAGCTGGTGGCATGTAAGCGCAGGAGCTGCAGCTGTGTAGGAATGAAGGAACCCTCCTCTTCCAAGGTCACAACACCCACGCCTTGATAATCAGCCAATAGGTGACACATCAATACAGGTCAGGATCAGTTGGCCAGCCCTAGCCTGCCCAGCTAGAAGCTCCAGGGCAGTAAACAGAGGCTATCCTTGGGTCTACACTGCATTCCATTTTCACCCTACAAGCCCTGTTTACCATTGCGAATCATCTGTCCTGGACACTGACTCCTGTCTCAGCACTTCCCCTCTGAGAACTCCAAGTAAGACCACAGTAACCCACTCTGTAACTCAGGCATCTGTGATCTGAGAAGTGAGCATCTGAACACTTCCCAGTCAGGTCTGGAAAGTACCCTTGTCTTCTGTGCACTTCCTCTGTCATCTGCACCTTTGATGGGCTTATCTCTCTATCCGCTGGAGAGTTCAGTCAAAGCCCTATGCAATCTTGGTCATGGTTACTATCTTACCTGCAAAACATATTAGGTGAGTCTCAAGATCTATGTCCATCTACTTGAGATTGCACTCAGCCTGAAGTGTGACCTCAGATTGGCATCCACGCTCCTGGAGATGCGTTGGAATCTGGCCTGGAAGGATGTGTGTTACCTTTGGGCCTGCCTAGCCGAAGCCACATCAGGACAGAACCTGCAACCTTAAACTTGGAGGGAGCTATTAAACCTCACAGATCTTCTGTTCATGTATTGTTAGAAACAAGCCTGCAAGTTCCCAGAGAGGAAACCGAGATGAGTCACTCTCTTCAGATATGTGTTATTAGGAGAGCAAGAACATCATCCAGGAGGTAATTAATAATGGAGCTGTAGATGAAGAGACAGGCCCTTCAGTTCTGAGGTGCTTCAGTGGGAGAGAGAGCCACCACAGACAGCATGATGTGGAAAAAAAGAGCCCTAAGTTCTAAAAAACAAAGGGAACTCCTTGTTCTGAAAGATTGTGAAGTTCAGGGGTGGGGGTAGTTCCCACACTGTGTGAGTAGCTCATATTTCCTGCCTTGTGATTCCTTGTATACATTTATATATTTACCTATATATAATATATTTTAGATAATATGTAATATAAAACAATTATATATTAAATATATTTTAATATAAAATGTAAAATAATACATTTAATACATATTTTATATAATAAATATCTAATTATATATTAAGTATTTAACATATATAAACACATACTTATATAATAAATATTTAATCATATATTATATATAAGTACTGAAATAGAATAAATATATAAATGTAATATATTCATGCACACACACTTATATATGTGGAAATAAATATACCTCATATTTTAAAGCAATCTGGGTTTGATATGGAAGTGGTGTTGTGGTACGGCCTAGGTGAGTAGCTATAAATAGGCTTAATTATCAATGTTGCTGTGTGTAGTGCTAACTGCAGAAGTATGTGGCCTGATTTCTGGGAGGGGCCAGTTAGAAGATCTATATGATAACTCTTACATGGAAAGGTGCGGGTGGGGGGGCAAACATTCCCTAAGCCTTCCTTTCATACAGAGTCCTGAGAGGCTGGAATGAGACAGGAAATGTGAATGCTCACAACAATGTGACGTTATAAAGAAACATTTTTTTTAAAATTTATGATTCATAGACTTGGAAATTCTAATTGTACAGTCAGATGGCTCTATGGTTAGGTTTCCATTAATGATGGTGCATGATACCTATTTTAAGTTCACATATCCATCCATCCATCCATCCATCCATCTATTCATCCATTAATCCATTCATCCATCCACCCACCTGTCCTTCCATCTATTCACTATTTTTCATTCACTATGATTTTAATTCTGGGTCTGTACAGTATCTATACAACATACAGGATACTTGGTTCTGGTACTGGAATGAAGACTTCACCACTTACCAGCTGGGAAGTTCTGGGGATGTGGTTAACCTCTATCAACCTCATCTTCCACTCAAGAGAGTCACAAGCACACATTAATCATTTTATTCATATCAACTCATTAAACCTCCTAAGGGGTTGAGCAACCTGAAATATCACTTTCAAAGTATTGGAAGTAAACCTTGTGTTATAGTTGAGTTGTATGGATATAATACTTCATATTAGAGTAGAAATTATATATATGTATATATATGTATAGTGTGTGAATAATCTTAAATTTGAATTCTGTACTGATGTATCAAAATTAAACTTATTTTTCACTGATATACCAAATTCTACACCAGTGAATTAAAAATAACTTTGTGAGCAACAACGAAGTTCTTAAGGTGAGGAGTAGATTCAATAATACACTTTTTGTCCTATCATCCCTATATATTTCTATATTCCCCCTTCTTTCTTTTCAACTCCTATCTCCTAACCTAAGAAAAAAAAGATAAGGGAAAAGAGAGACATCCCTGAGTCCAACCTTGTTTTCTCTCTGAATAAGACCACTAGTAACTTATAACCAACTCCCAATGAAAATAAACATCTATAGCCCAAGAAGGCAACCAAAAACCTACCTAATCCCCTTAAAGGGAAATGGGGCATCATTCTCTTAAGGTTTCTCCTCTAGAAGAGCAACAAGTACTCTAAATGGATAAGCATATCTCCAGACTCCACTGAAGATTCTGGGGGCCTCCTTCAGTTAGTACTAGAACAAACAACAGAAATGGGACTGAGCATATTTTAAATTCACTACAAGCTTTGACTTGTTTTTTAAAAGGACTTTCCCCTCATAAAGGTGATGAGCACACACACTGCAGATCTCTGATGGAAGTGATGCCTTAGTTACCATGGTCTCCCCACAGCATCATATCTGGCATAGGGTGAGGCTGTGGTATTCACAAAAATATAGGCTGATATAAATATTGGGATATTCAGCGAGCCTCTCTGGGGATGCTATTGAGCTTGTTAGAAGTTCCTAGGTCTCATGTGTCAACACATTCCTTCCTGAGCAATCCCCCCTCATCACAGGCTCTGCCATTACACAGGGAGGGATTTACCAGCTGGAAAGAAAAGGGAAGGGTGACATTGAAGCCTGGGATTTCCTGCCCTTTAATAAGTATTTTAGAACTGACACTGAGGGCACTTGTAATTCATCTCTACATCCAGTCAATCATCCACGGCTGGGAGCATCCATTTCTGTTTATTTCCTCCCGAGAGGCAAAGCTGCACATTTAATTACTTCTTCCTTCCTTCTTCTCTCTGGAAGCATAGACCTTTCAGTCATGTGGGCATGGGGCCCAGTATGTCCTCTGCCATGGAAGAAGCTGGGCAGCACACACTAAAACTTGTACCTTTTATCCCCATCCTTAGCTGCCACTTTACCCTCTTCCCCTGAGCACTTTCTAGAGGCCCTTTCCCTTGTGCACTCCACACCCTTGCCTTCTGACCCCAAATTAGCTTTCATTCCTGCCTGCCCTCACTGCTGTCATCCATCCCTGCAATTCCCCCTCCACTCAGCTGCCAGAGCAATCTTTTTTAAAGAGATCCATCTCACATCTCTGCTTCGGTTGCACTAGAAAGAAATCATGAGGCAAACTGGTGTAGTACTTGAGTGCTCATTTCTTATTTTATGTAGCTGTGAGCATTTTGACTGTTTAGACAGGGAAAGCTCACTAGTCTGTCTGGAATGCATCATGGGCTACCTTGAAAGGTGGAAGGTGAGCTGAGTATGGACAATGAGAAGGTTCTATGGGGTACATTTGGGAGGGATCCAAACCCAGCAGTGTTTGTGGGCCCATCCCAAACCAGCAAAGGCACCTAGAGCATCAGGCTTTCACATGCCAACTGCTGTCCAGGGGGCTTCTCGAACCATGGCAAGGCCAGAAGAGAACCAGGAGTCTTGAGCCAGCCCTGCTAGGCATTCTGATACGTAGTTGTTGAGGAGGGAAGGCAGGGTTGGCCTCAATAGGGAGGCAGATCTGAATCTGCATCCAGAAGGTTCCCCAAAGCCTTGTGTCTGGAAGCTTCTGAAGTTTCTGAGGCCGAGGCCTCTCAGGAGAACTCCAAAAAGCTTAGGCACCTGTCTCCCAAACTGCCATCTCCCTTCAAAACCTGACCCACATCTTGGGGGAAGCATAAAAACCATAAGTGGCAGGTGCCCGTTGTCTCGTTTAAGTTACAAGCATGACAACAGCTACTGTACACTCGATCTGGGATTTGATTATCACAGTCATCCTCTGAAGTATTACTCTCAGTTGTCTCCGTCCATACAGCTTGTCCTGGAAACCTTAGGGATCTCAAGAGAATGAAGACAGGACAAACATATGTATAGAAAACCTGGGATTTGGTGGGATATGTCCTCTCGGATAGTCATACCTACTAGCCCAGCAGCCCAGATACAGCACAGCGGTAGGGGTGGGCTGGTCTTGGTAGGATGATTCTGTAGAGGAACAGTTATGGGCTGTAAACATCTGGTAAGAGGAAGCTGCCATTGTTATTTTTTGTACACAACGGTTAATTGTTTTCACAGGTACCCAGGAGGAAGGCTGTGTTGCTCTTCGAAGCCTAATATGGGGAAGGCTTTTGCCACTGCCATGGGGCTGGGACACTGGGGTCATTCACATTGCTATACCCATGTCAACATGACTTATTCACTCATGGCTTCCTCCAATCCCTCCACTCGATGGGGTAATCTTTGACCCCACAGGACAGTTTTTAATATCTGATATTTGATTGACAAAATTCATTTGATAGTCTCAATAGGCACAGAAAACTCAAATGACAAAATCTATAACCATTATTTTAGAAAGACTCTTATATTATAGCCCAGGCTAGCCTTGAAATTGCCAAGTATCTAAGGATGTTATCTATCTGTTTTCCCTGCTTCTACCTCCCAAGCACTTACAGGTCAGTATCACCACATTCAGTACCTTTAACCTATTCTTAATTTTATTAAAAAAATTAATAAACTCCAAACAGAAAATTATCATCCTGATAATGGTTCTATGTGAAATGCATAGCTAATACCCCAGTTAATAATAAGAAATTTAAAACTCGTCCTAACAAGACAGCATGGCACAACTTAGTTTGCTATTATATTATTCATTCAATAATATCTTGTAATTTCCAGCTAAGGCAAAAAGGAAGAAAATGGGAAAAGAAAAAATAATAGGAAGGAAGGTAGATAGGAAGAAAGAAAGGAAGGAAAGTAGCTGGTTGTATATACTTTATCACAAAGAAAGATGTAAGAACATCTCCATGGAGCTGTTATGAAAGCATAGTGGTTAAGAGTATTTGCTACCATTGACAGAAGACCCAGATATGGTTCCCAGAAGCCACATCAGACAGCTCACAACCATCTATAATTCCAGCTCCAGGGGATCTGATGCTCTCTTCTGGCCACTCCAGCCTCCCGTGTACATATATGCAGACAGACACACATATGTATAAATAAAAATAAAATACTCTTTAAACGTGTTTTAGTTGTATATGCCATGACCATTTGTATAAAATCTAAGTTCTCTACTAACAAACAAACAAACAAAAAACTATGAGAACAAGTAAGTGTATTCTTCATGGTTGTGCAGTACAAGATCACGATTGAAAAAAAAACATAATATTTCTACAGACAAGCAATGAATATACCCTGAGTGAAAAAGAAAACATTTTACTTATAGTACAGCATAAGAAGAAGAAATTATCTAGGAACAAGTTTAACAAAAGTAGCTCAAAACAAAACAAAACAACAACAACAACAAAACACCAAAAAACAAAAACCAAACCGACCTTGTGCAAACCACAAAATACTGTGAAACAAATTCTAAGTGGAGAGGCCTCTCATGCTCCAGGATTGGAGATTTAAAATTTCCAGCGCAGGGATGGTCCTTCAAGTGGGCTTCATATTAACCATGGGCCTAGCTGGCATTACTATTACTAATTTCTGAGGAACTTGACCCTATTCCTAAAATGATATAGAAGCCAAAGGACCCACCACATCTGAAACAATCCTGAAAAGAGCAAAAGAACAGAGTTGGGGAATGTATGCTTCTGAATTTCAAAATTTGCAGACCTCAGGCTGGTGACAAGCCATGGAGACAGCACAGTCATCAACAGTGTATGTGGATCAGCGGAAGACAATGAAAGCCCAGAGCTAAGCCCCTGACTGTCTGGGCAGTTGATTTGTAGAGCAGTTCAGTGGGAGCAGGTGGGGGATGGGTAAGGAATGTTTTGTTCAACAATGTTGATGGACAACTGTGTCTCTACAGGCAACACCATGAAGTTAAAGCACTTCCTCACCATACACAAACATTTCAAAATGATTAACAGACTGTTGAGAAAGAGCCAGAAAAAGAAAATATAGTAGTATCCCTTCATGACCTATGGATTATTAGGCAACCCCTCCTTAGATGTGATACCAAGAGTTCACACTGAAAAGTAGACAGACTTGGCTCCTTTAAAAACCAAACATTTGTGCTTCTAGAATACCATTAAAAATGGCTAATGGTAACACAGGGGATAAAAGTTGTTATAAGGAACTTATGAGCATATCAGAGAAAGAGAAAGAACTCTACGAAGCAGTAAAGACAGCTAAAAAGCACCTCAGAAGAGCCTCTGTACCATGCACTGTTGGGCCAATGCCAGTGATAATACACAGTGAGGCACTTAGCTTCACATTCACGAAGGCTGCAATATATACAGAACATAACAAATGTTAATGAGAGTGGGAGATACTGGGACCCTCACATATTGCCTCTGGGAATGTAAAATGGTCTGGAAGTCCTCAGATATAAGGTTACCACATGATTCATCAGTTCCAACCTTCAGTACACAGCCAGGAAAAAAAGAAATTGATGTTCACATAAAATCTTGCTTACAGATGCTTACGGTAGCCTTATTTGTAAAAGTCAAAGGTAGAAAAGTGCAGTGAAGTGTCCTAAAGATAGAAAATGACTCCTGTACAAAACTGACTTTGCATCCAGGCTTAGCTCCTGAGCCATGAGCCCCTGGGGAGCCCCTTGGCGTCTGTAGGGTTGGATCGGTTTGTAGGTTCAGAAGGTAAACCCATATAAGGGAACAAGTTTACTGTTTGTTTGCCTGTTTCTTCCTTTTTTCATAATGGTGAAGATTCTAGTGTGCATCTGGAGGACATTAAACAATGAGGTAAGATAAGTAATTGCTTATTAATTCATAATAATGAGAATGATGACAAAGACGTGGTCCTGTGGAGAGGATTTCTCTGTTTTCAGGGTTTGCATATCTCCCATTTCCTGTGCTTCTCAAGTTCTTTACAAGGAGCCTGGGAAGGGAAGACCCTGGCAGATAGGGGACTATGAAGGAGTTTTGGACAGCTGTGCATAGCTGGAGCCAAACTCTACTCCGCATGGCTTCTCGTCCTCATTCGGATTTACCACGGGGTCCAGACTGCTTCTTCGTCATTGTTGGCAGATCGCTTTGGCTCAGAACACAGCATTCTGATAAGTCCAATCAGTGCTCAGTGTCCTCTGGAGGTCAAAGAGCCTGGGACCCAAGTGCCGTCTAGTCTATGCAATGACAGCAGCCAGATGCTGTCAGCAGCCAGAGCCAAGGGGGAAATAAAATGCTAACTGAAAGGGCCAGAAGCGCAGGGTCTTCTGTTCCTGCTCAAGAAGACTGAGCAAATGCCAGAAGTCCCACTGTCCCACATTGCATATGAGGGACATATTTGGAGGGACACCCTCAGCCTGCATTCCATATGTATTCTGCGAGGGTCTAGAGAGAGGCAGCCTGAGGACCAGCTGTTAAGAAGGGAGGAGAGTGGGATATAGCACATGCTGGCATCCCAGCTTGCAGGCAGATATGGAGCTTATCCATCCACACTAGTCTGATGGAACGCATGGAACGGAGAATGAATATGATATGATGAAAGCTTCGAGCGAACATGTTATGTTTCACCCACAGAGCAGAGAACTAGCTGACTTGGGCGTTCAGTGGAGGCTGTACAAACATGAAAATTTTATTTAATTATTCCTTCAAGGTGATTTTAAGTTTTTCTTATTTTTGCAAATAAGGAAACCACACTCACTGGCCTCCATGGGCTCAGTGGTGGAGCTGGAGTTTGAAGCTCCCGTTCATGTTGATACTGTGCTAGGCAGGAGGAGGTTCATTCGTGAGGAACAGAACTGTAATGTTAGCCAGGCTGGCTGTGGATGCACCCAGGAAGGTTAGCCAGGCGAAAGCAGAAGGAGATGGGGTGGGCATCCCGGAGTCTGTAAAGCCCAAGAGTGTGTGGGACCCAGAGCGGAGGGAGTTGTGAGCACACATCTCCGCTACTGGGGTGTTCACAAGTCCTTTCAGCTCGTTGTGCTCTGGGCTCATGCTTACTCTGGGGACTGTCATTGACCAGCTTCCTCGGGGCTGAGGAAGTGCATGAGCTGACTGAGCACTCAATCTGGCTGGAAACTAACCTTTGTCCTCGGAGACTTACTTGTTTTCTGAGTTCAAAACAAGTTCAAGTCTATCTAATTCATCAATGGACTCCTCTCAAGGACTCACCATGAAGTATTAGAGCAGGATGGAACCTTTGCCCCTCGTCCTGTTGTTTTATCCAAAGCCCATGTTAGTAGACCGGAAGGTGCATCAGTTCACATCTGGGATAAGATGAAGAACAGGAAACAGCGTGACCGAGATGTTTTGAGAAAAGGGGAAAAGCCTTTGGCAAAGACTGATGTTGGAATCGCTGCCGGCCGTTTTCATGTTTTTCCAGGTGGATGCTGTCTAGCTAAGTCTCCAAATTGAAACTCTCCCTCCTGGTGGAAGCAGGAAGGAGGAAGGAGGAAGGAGGGAGATGGGAGGAGAGAGGTGGGAGGAAGGAGAAGGGATGGAGGAGAAAGAGGGAGGTGGGAGGAGGAAAAAAGAGGAGGGAAGAGGGACGTGGGAGGAGAGAGGACAGAGGAGGGAGAAGGCTCATTAGATTCAGGAAGGGAATGAGCTCTTAGGGCTGGTAAACTGGTGAAAGTCAGAACCCACAAGGCCTCTCCCTAGGGTTACATAAGCAGTAACAGTGGTTGAGGAGAGGCAACTCCAGCTAGGAAGCCACTTGAAGGTGGTGCAGAGCGCAGCTCAAGGCTGCGGCTTCTGTGAGTCATCGCTTGGGCTAGCGGAGCCTCTGAGGCACACATGCTCCTGTAAGTAACTCTAATAAACCCACTGGTCAGAGAGCTAGAGCCATGCACGGTTATTCCCTTGTTCTGCCATTAGTCTCCTATGTGGGGTGAGCAGACTTTTTGTTTAGGTCTTCTTGGAGAAAGCACATATCACTGGATGTGCCCTGAACATCAGCAGTGTGGAGAGGTTAGCTTTGCGGGAATGAGTACCAGAGATGCACTGCAGGGATGCTTATGAAGGAATGGCTTTCTGTTACAAAGTCACTAAAATCAGCAAGTTGCCTCCCATCTTCTGTGTGTGTGTGTGTGTGTGTGTGTGTGTGTGTGTGTGTGTGTGTTGCCTTTGAGGAATGTGTGCTCCACATCTGTCTCTTTCTCTCACCCCCTAATCTCCACACCTAATTCCTGTGCAAGCTCATCTGTTTGCCAGCCCTTAAATCACATGCTTATACTAGAGCAGTGAGAGAGATAGGAAGAGCAGACACTGCTTATCTTTTTAAATTCTTCCTTAGGAGGCATATTACCTTGGAGCAACAGGGGTTGGCAGGTGGGAGGGTTACCTGGTCATGTCCTATAAGCCCTCTCTCCGGGACACAAGGCCTTTGTTGATCTGGAGGAAGGTGAGGAAGGAAAGCTTCACAAGATCCCTGGTGTGGGCAGCACGATCTCTGTGTTGTCTTTGGAGGTGGCAGACACCTGAGGAGTGACTCAGGTGGCTCTGGAATCCTGCTGTTTGCCTTGCCACTTAGAAAACTGGAGCTTAGAGCCATTAGGTATGGGCCCAGACAATGGCTCTGAAACATTCATTCCTTTGATGTCAGAGATATGTGGTCTCTACCTTTCTCCAGACCCCACTTTATGTTTTTTAAATAATTTATTCAGATTACACCCCGCTTGCTATCTGCTCACTTGTTTCTTCCTGTTCCCACACTCCCTCCCTCCCTTTTTTGCCCTATTGCCCTCCCCTAGACCTCTGACAGCAGGGGACCTCGTCCCCCAGCCTGTCAGGTCTCATCTGGATAGCCTGCTTCCCCTTCCTCTGAGTGCCACCAGGCCTCTGCACCAAAGGGAAGTCCTCAAATTGGGGGCAACAGAGTTCACGTCAGAGGCAGCCCCTGCTCTCCCCACAACTGTGGAGAAAAATCTGTCCATTGGCTAGATCTGAAGAGGGACAGACACTATTTTAAAGTCCAAATGGTTAAAGTATAGTTCCTATTCATTTCCCAGAGTGGCGTTCTTTGTACTGTAAGATGTTAATCACTTTGTGTCACTATGACAAAATGCTTGATGTAATTTCTTATAAAGATAAAAAGGTATGTTGGCTTTGGCTTACAGTTTTGAAAGTTCCAGTCCACAGCGGATAGACTTCATTGCTTTGGGTTACTGGTGGGGATACTAGGCAACAATGGCAGGGAGTATTTCATAAACTGCTTATATCATGAGCATAAAGCAAAAGAGATAGCATTATTTGAGGTCTTACAACTCCTTCAAGGATCTGAAGACCTCAGTACAAGCTACTTCCTAAAGGTCCCATTACCCCCCATCAGCCTTGCAGTTCAAGCCATCAACACACAGACCGTTGGAAGACAGTTATCCCAACGATAGCAGTGAGTAAGGAGCAGATCAAAGCAAACATGCAGAGTGCTGTCGAGGTGAAATGTCGAGGTGTGTGAGGATGTCTTCCTGGAAGAGGAGACCATTGGGGGCTGAACTTAAATATAGGAGCTTACTTAACAAGCAGATAAGAATGCAAATCACTGGAACTGTTCATGTAAATTCCATCGGCTGTCTATTATGGCAGGAGAGGATTGTATTCCCAAGTTCCCCAGAAAACTTCGGCCAATGAAATCTGAGCTAGGTGGAAAGCTGAGGAGATAGTACGCTTTCCATACTAACTTTCCTTTGTTATGTTGTTCATGGAAGTTAATGCTAGAATGCAGCCTCTACTAACTTCAATCATAAAACTTCTATAATAAGCAGTTATTCCCTTCTACCTTGCTTCCTAGTAACAACATTGGTCATGTGGATGAGATTTATGGGACATTTGTTTCTGCAGCTGTACTTTGTCACCCTGACTAATTCATACAGGCATCATAAAAGACAGAGAAAATAGTACCAAAAATACCTGGAGGTGAGAAATAGATTCTGGCCGATCAATAGCTCAGGGTGGCTATTGAATAAATCATGCCACTGGAAAATGGACAGCAGAGGATAGGAAGTGGCTCACCCCTGCTTTGTAGGTTGCATCTGTGTCCTATGAGCATCAAGGATCCATTGGAGGTGTATTTCAGAAAAATCACCCCAGCTGCAGTGTGGAGAATGGGAGTCCCAGAGGATGCTGTTTTACAAGGTGAAATTAAAAAGAAAAAAGAAAAAGATGTTTGAACAGGCAAAAATAAAAAGAATGGCTCAAATCACAGAATGGAGAAAAAGAAGACACATGCAGAGAGGTTAACAAGGGAGAATCGATCAGAGCTGGTGAGCAGCTATGTGAAGATGGAGAAGAGAGAGGGGTCCCACCGCAAAGCTCATGGTCTTTCCATCTCAATTTCCCTCATTCATTCAGCTTACTTGCATTTGATAAATGCTTTCGCATTTCCATCTCTGACTTAGATTGAGCAAATATCTTCTTCATAAAGGCAGAAACTGAACTCCATAGAGTGACAGGAAGACATTCTTCAAAGTCACAGTGCTCAGGGTAAAATCTCCTACATCTAAGCTTATCTTTCTCTAAACCATCCTGACCTGGCTCACTTATAAGCTTTAGGGGAGAAAGTCGGATTTTCAGTGGAGGGATGTTAGAACAAGGCAAAAGTGGGTTGTGGGAGGTGGAGTTGATGTTTTTTGGGCAGAGTTTTCCAAATGATTTATTTAAGAGTTTAAGCATGTGCTGTATACATAAAATACAATATGCTCAAAAGAAACCCCATGTACCAAAGTCTGGATTTATAAGACACAAATGAGTAATTTTCATTCCATTGTAAAGGCCCTTTCCCCTTCTTATTCTAAGTATTTTTCATGGGGTTCTTGAAAGGAGCAATCTTGGTCTCCCATGATGCCTTTAAAATGCGATTTATTGCACATGTTTTATTAGTGTTCTTGTGCTTAGTAAAGCAGGCGCTTGTGGCACTGTGCCAGTGTGAGATGTCATGAGTTTGGTATTTCCAGTTGCCTTGATGGTAGATCTGAACGGAGACACAGGAAACAGAGTCAACTGTGTGTTTTAAAATGTTCCAGTGTCTCCCAGTCAAACTCAGGGAAAAAAACCATCAGACTTTGAGGGCTTGCAGAGAAGGAAGCTGGGACCTGGCCAGTTTCTCTCTCCTCTGGTTCACTTTCCTCTTTTAAGTGGGAAGAAGGATAAGTCACTGGTTTGACAAAGGCACAGATAGCACTTAAGCTATGATTGGGCTATATCCTAATGAAGCTATTGTAGGCAGCATTGCATCTAAGACACTTGACTTACCAACATCATAAACATGCACTTATGTCAGTCAGTCTACAATTGGTTGACATCACCTGCTTTGTGACAAAATGCTGTATGTCACATGAAATTTATTGAGCACGGAATTGAGGTGAAGAATAGGCTACCTCTGTTTTTTTTTCACACCAAAAAAGTAAAACCACCAAAATAATCTGTCAATATTTGAAGTCTTGCACATTTATTTCTTGGAGTATTTTCACGTGCTTAATTTTATCTTTATTTATTTATTTATTTTTCTTTTTTCACAATTTTATTAAATATTTATATATACATTTATATTATTACACATGTATAGAATGAACTACCTACAGCAAGAAGAACCACAAAACAATAAGGAATTATGTATATTTTACATTCATAGTGTTTTTAATATAAGTATTTGGCTGCCTTGAAGAAAACATCTTTCCTATCTTAGTGATTCTAAAATTCTGAACGAGAACCAATATCTATCATATCTCATCTCTTTAAACTTAGAATATCTATCTAGACCTAAAAGCATATTAACCCCTAAACAAGTAAGCTTAATTGTAAAACTAAACTATTTGGTCTTCAACCCCATCAGAGACTTGAGAAGGAATAAAATTAATTAATTACCTGAGTAGCCTTACACAAGCTTTTTAGTTTCATAATATCCCATTTATTAATTATTGATCTTAGAGCCTGAGCTGTTGTTGTTCTGTTCAGAAAGTTGTCTCATGTGTCAATGACCTCAAGGCTTTTCCCCACTTTTTCTTCTAACAGGTTTAGTGTGTATGGTTTTATGTTGAGGTCTTTAATCCATTTGGACTTTAGTTTTGTGCAGGGTGATAAATATGGCTCTATTTGCATTTTTCTACATGTAGCCATCCAGTTAGACCTGCACCATTTGTTGAAGATGCTACTTTTTTTTTCTATTGTATGGATTTGGCTTCTTTGTCAAAATCAAATGGTCATAGGTGTGTGAGTTTATTTCTGGGTCTTCAATTCAATTCTGTTGATCAATCAGCCTATTTCTGTGCTAGTACCATGTTGATTTTATTACTGTTGCTATATGGTATAGCTTGAGATCCAGGATGGAGTTTCCTTCATTTTACAGGATTGTTTTAGCTATTCTGGGTTTTTGTTTTTCCATATAAAGTTGAGAATTGATTTTTCAAGGACAGTAAAGAATTGTATAGGTATTTTGATAGGGATTGTATTGAATCTGTAGATTGGTTTTGGCAAGATCGCCAGTACTATATTGATTCTCCCTATCCACAAACATGGGAGATATTTTTATCTTCTGAAATCTTCAAATTTTTTCTTGAGAGATTTAAAGTTTTGTCATACAACTCTTTCACTTTCTTGGTTAGAGTTACACCAAGATACATTATATTATTTGTGGCTATTGTGAAGGGTATAGTTTCCTTAACTTCTTTCTCTGCCTGTTTGTCATTTGTATATAGGAGAGCTAGTGCTTTGTTTTGTTTTTGTTTTTGTTTTTGAGTTAATTTTGTATCCAGCCACTTTGTTGAAGGTATTTATCAGCTGTAGGAGTTTCTTGATAGATAATTTGGGCTCACTTACGCATAGTATCATATCGTCTGTGAACATTGAAAGTTTGACGTCTTCCTTTCCAATTTGTATTCCCTTGATCTCCATTAGTTGCCTTATTGCTCTAGATAGGACTTTAAGTATTATATTGAAGAGATACAGAGAGAGTAGACAGCCTTGTCTTGTCCCTTATTTCAGTGGAATTGATTTAAGTTTCTCTCTGTTTAGTTTGATGTTTGCTATAGGCTTGTTGTATATTGCCTTTATAATGTTTAGGTATGTACCTTGTATCCCTGCTCTCTCCAGGACTTTTAACATGAATTGGTGATGGATTTTTTCAAATGCTTTTTGGCATCTAAGGAGATGATCATGTGTTTTTTCCTTTCAGTTTGTTTATATAATTGATTACATTGATGGATTTCTGTGTATTAAACCACCTCTGCATGGCTAGGATGAAGCCTACTTAGTCATGGTGAATATATTTTTGATGAGATCTTGAATTTGGTTTGCGAGTATTTTATTAAGTATTTCTGCATGAAAGTTCATAAGAGAAATTGGTCTGAAATTCTTTCTTTGTTGAGTCTTTCTGTGGTTTAGGTATCAAGGTGACTGTAGCCTCATAGAATGAGTTTGGTAATGTTCCTTCTGATTATATTTTGCAGAAGAGTTTGAATAGAATTGATATTAGCTCTTCTTTAAAGATCTGGTAGAATTCTGTGCTGAATCCATCTGGTCCTTTTGTGTGTGTGTGTGTGTGTGTGTGTGTGTGTGTGTGTGTGTGTTTCTGTATTTTGGATGTGAAGTTATTTATTTCCTGTGTTTTCCTGGGTGTAGTTAGCCTCCTTGGGTAGGAGTTTTCATTCTACTACCTTCTGTAAGGCTGGATTTGTGGTTAGGTACTGGTTAAATTTGGTTTTGTTGTGGAATATCTTGTTTTCTCCATCTATGGAGATTGAAAGTTTTGCTGGATATAGTAGTCTGGGTTGGCATCTGCGGTCTCTTAATATTTACATGACATCTGTTCAGGGCCTTCTAGCTTACATAGTCTCTGTTGAGAAGTCCGGTGTATTTCTGATGAGTTTGCCTTTATATGTGACTTGACTTTTTTCTTGCAGCTTTTAATATTTGTTTTTCTGTACATTTAATGTTTTGATTATTATGTGGTGGGAAGATTTTCTTTTCTGGTCAAATCTATTTGGAGTTCTATAGGTTTCTTGTATGTTAATGGGCATTTCTTTCTTTAGGTTGGGGAAGTTTTCTTCTATGATTTTGTTGAAAATATTTTTGAGCCTTAGAGCTTGAAGTCTTCTTCTTCTGTTCCTATTATACTTAGATTTGGTATTTTTATAGTGTCCCAGATTTCTTGGGTGTTCTGTGTCATGAACTTCTTACTTTTATCACTTTGTTTGATTGATGTATCAATAACTTTGATCATATCTTTAACACTTGCAATTCTCTCTTCCATCTCTTGTATTTGTTCGGCATTTCTTGTGTCCATGGTTCCAGTTCTCTTCCCTATGTTTTCCAACTCTCAGCGTGCCCCAGCATGTGTTTTCTTTGTTGCTTTATTTCCCTTTTTAGGTCTTGAATAGTTTTATTCATTTTTTTCTCCTATTTGATTCAATTTTCTTGTAATGCTTTATAGGATGTATTTAATTCCTTCATCTGTTTGAATGTATTTTCCCGAATTTCTTCGAGTGATTTATTTTTCTCTTTCAAGGCTTCTATTATTTTCATCACCTCAGATTTAAAGTCTTCTTCTTGTGCTTCATGGGTGTTCATATCTCCAGGGCTTGCTGCAGTAGCATCACTGGTGTTCAGTGGTCTTATGTGGCTCTGAGTTCTGTTGACAGTCTTCTTGCACTGGCCTCTAGGCGTCTGGTGGTCTCTGGTGTTAACAGGCCTAAGGGTCCCTCCAATGGGGTTGCTGTCTTCATCCCATGTGGACCAGGCAGGTTGGGAGGAAGCAATGAGAGTTCCAAGCTGTAGGTTGTTTACTAGAGCTCCTCAGAGACCGCCTCAGGATGGTGGATAGGGGTTGTTGGAGCCTGCAGACAGTTCAGCTCATCTGGGTTCCCTGTCTATATCTTAGTTGGGTCAGGCAAGAGAGGAGTAAGCTAATAGAGTTCCAAGCCCAGAGCTTCTCAGGTGCCCTATGGTCCTTTTTGAGATGGCAGGGCTCTGCCTGTCTGCTCTGTGTTCCAGATGGGCTAGGCCAGTAAATGGTTGGGGGTCTGTGAGAGATCTGAGCCCAAAGTGCTCAGGTGTCCCACAGAAAATGTGAGTTGTGGCCCATGCCAGACTCAGCTCTGCCTATCTGCTCTGTGTCCCAGATGGACCAGGCTGGTAGGCAGCTGTGGGGCTGAAGGAGATCTGATTCTAAAGTTCCTGGGCCTTCTTGAGATGGCTGGGCTCTGCTTATCTGCTCTGTGTCCCAGATGGGCTAGACTGGTAAGCAGCTGGTAGGTGAGAAGAGATCTGAGCCTAAAGCTGCTCAAGGAATGGCAACTAATGTGGAGTGTGGCACATACAGGTCTCATCAGCCTGTCTGTTCTGTGGCCTAGATGGGCCATATCAATAGCTGCATGGGGGTGGAGAGCGATCTAAGCCCAAAACTGCTCATGGGGTGGCAACTAATGTGGAGTGTAGCCATGCAGATCTGCTTAGCCTGTCTGCTATGTGTCCTAGCTGTGTCAGGCCAGTAGGCTTTAGACAGGTGGAGAAAGATCTGAGCCCAAAGCTGCTCACAGGAGGGCAGCTAATGTGGACTGTGGCCAGCACCTGGACTTACCTCTGTTTTATGCTCTGTGTCACAGATGGACCAGGCTGCTAAGTGGCTGGAGGGCTGAGAGAAATAAGAACCCAAAGCTGCTTGGTGCTCCACAGGCCTTTTTGAGATGGCAAGGGTCTGTTGCCCAGATGGGCTAGGCCAGTAAGCAGCTGGTGGGCTGAGAGAGATCAGAGCCTGAAGCTGCACACAGGATGGCAGATAATGTGGATTGCAGCCAGTCCTGCGACTCAGCTCTGCATGTCTTCTCTATGTCCCAGATCTGGTAAGTAGCAGAAGAATGGATAGAGCCCAAAGCTGCACGGGTGTCTCACAGTCTTTCTCAAGATGATGGCTAAGGTGGGTTGTCCTTCTGGACAGGAAGCTTGATGCACCCATACTCTACACAATGTGGATCTCTCTCACCGGGGATAAGCAGCACTGGTGTTTTGTAGCTTTCATTTTTGGTCTTTAGGTCGCTGTGCATCCTGATTGTCCTGTTGATCAGAAGCTGTGTGTGATCGGTGCCACCATCTTGGATCTCCTCAGGTTAATTTTATTTTTAAGCAGCTGAATTCTTTTATAAATCATAGTATTGCACAGAAATTTCATGTACAATAAAATAAAAACAGGAAAGTAGGTGTGCATGTGGCTACCCTCCTGGCTATTTCTTTTCTCCTTTGGAAGTCCCTAGGAAACTAGGCTGCAGAGAAATCAGGAATTCATAGGGTTAAATAAATGGTCACCCTGGAGCTTTTTGACACACCCATGAAGGTCTTAATCACTAACTTATATTAGCCACTTAGCTCAAAGTGTTAGTAATGGCCACATAACTACTTCATGTTTCTGCTTTCTAGCTATAAAAGGGGGGCTTTCATATTGCATTTGGTGGGCTCTGATAACGAAAAACTACCCACCACATCATTTAGAATACTTACATATTTATTGTAAATGTTACACACACACACACACACACACACACACACACAATCACTCAGTAGTAAATACGTGCTGGAACTAATTGCAGAAGTACTTTATATGTCACTCATTTAATTGTGGCAACATCCTAGACAGTGTCCTCCTCTACGTTCGCAGTGAAAACAATCTGCCTCAGATTGAGTAACTCCCTGAAGGTCAAGAGGCTAGGAAGTGAATAAATATGTACCCAGAAGTTTTACTCATATTGTTTACAACCCTAGTCTGAAAATTGATTAAGATCCCAAGGAGGCAGAGTTGAGGGACAGAACTAAGAGTGACCAATCTATGCCTAAACTATTAGCTGCTCATGTTAATAAATTTCATATAAGGCTTAAGGCAATTTGAAAATGGGCTTTCATCAGTAGCCACAGGGAGACCATTAACATGAACCTCTTACGAGGAGCAGACACTTGAGGTAACCTTTATTGTCAAGAAGAGAAACTATAAGCATACGTATTTTTAACTTTTACCTGGGGCATATCATAGGGGCTACATTGTCACTTGTCAGATGTATCACAGATGACCAACAAAACTCCTGGCGATGGCTGCATGAATGTTAACACGAGCAAGCAATCATCACTCTTAAGCCTCAGATAACTGTGTGAGAAAATGCAGGCAGCCTTGGCTGGCTACTTGCTGCATATTTGTCTCCATGTTCAGCCCTTTAGCACCAAGATCTCATTGAATTGCTCCCCACCCCCATCTTAGATATGGACAACAGTCGTGATATTAAGGATTTAGATTCTACAGTTTTCTTCAGCTGAAGCACTTACAGCGACTGAGATCCACATGTCATTAGGGGCCACCTGGAAAGAATGATCATCCTTTGAGGACAGCCCACAGGGGTAGTACTAAGGCAGAAATGGTTGTGCCTTCATAGCTGGTGTCCTGTGTTGGGTAGATACATGCCTTTGACCCAGGAGGTTTTCTAGGTCAGCTGGCTGGAGATCTGAGGCTTAGTTCCAGAGATCACAATGGAAGGGTTCTCTCCTATACTACATAGCCTGGCTGATGTTGTCTACAAATCTGCCTGTAAATTCTGCCCTTGCCTTTGTGTAGTATGTGCTTAGAGTCAGAATCAGAACTCAAGCCTCACTGTGGTCTTTGGCATATCTTTTTGCGTCTCTAGCTCACTTTACAAACAGCCTGTCAATAATCCTCT
This sequence comes from Acomys percivali, assembly GCA_907169655.1. Taxonomy (NCBI): domain Eukaryota; kingdom Metazoa; phylum Chordata; class Mammalia; order Rodentia; family Muridae; genus Acomys; species Acomys percivali. The sequence continues at coordinate 79,759,945 of OU015748.1, read as the reverse complement.
CTGAGCCACTTTATTGGTCTTCAATTTGTTTTTATCATGATTTTATTTCTCCTTTGACTGTGATAAATAGATAATTTTTCTGTGAATATCCATCTGAGCTGGCATCTCTGGTCTTTTAGAAATGATAGAACATCCGTTCAATCCTTCTGGCTTGCACAGTCTCCATGGAAAAGTCAGGTGTCACTCTAGTAGGCTTGCCTTTGTACGTGATTTGCTCCTTTTCCTTGAAGGTTTTTAATATCCTTTCTCAGTTCTGTATATTTGGCATTTTGATTAATATGTGTATGAGGGAGTTTGTTTTCTGGTCTTATCTATTTGGTATTCTATATGCCTCTTATACATTAACAGGCATCTCTTTCTTTAGATTTGAGAACTTTCATTCTAAGATTTTGTTACAAAATATTTACTCTGCCTTTGACCTGGGTTTTTTTCTTTCTCTAAGCCTCTAATTTGTAGACTTTGGTCTTTTCACAGTGTTTCAGGCTTCCTGTGTGCTCTGTGCCTGACTTTATTTCAGGCTTACTGTTATCTTTGACTAGCTACCCATATCTTCTACCTTGTCACCAAGATATGAAATTGCTTCACCTACTCTATTCAATATATTGGTGATGCTTAACTGAACTTTTTGTTTGCTTTCTAGAAGTTTTCATTTTTTAATTGAAGTTTGGTTTTTCTGTAGTGGTTCTATTTACTTGATAAATTCTATTTTCATATCTTGAACCACTATTTTAATTATTTCATTCAATTGTGTTTTGTTGTGAGGTATTCACTAGAGAAGACTGCTCAAACATAGGCTTTAAGCCAATAGAAAGCCCTTATTAATCAGTTGGCAATTAATTACACTGGATGATCAGGATCTCAGTGAGGCCCTGAGTATTTCTCAGGGCGAGCGTTTAAGCACAAAATGCACAGTTTTGGTTGGCATGCTTTAGTTAACAGCAACAGTGAGCCAGAAGTGGAACTACAGATGCCAACACAAAACAAACAAGCAAACACAGAAACAAAGAAACCAAGGTTAGTCCATTTAGAGACTTTCTCATAACCATAGACTTTACTCATAACCATAGACCTTGATGGGTCACGCTTTGCTTTAGTTCTGGCAGGTGGTGATGCCTATGTTCTGAGTTTTATGGCTTATATGATACTTCCATCATGGAGTCATCAATATCCCATGTTATAATTCTTTCAGATAATGCCACCCCCTATGAGCCTATGGGGTCCTACAGAGGTCTGTGGCTTTGTTACATTTGTATAGTCTGCATTACAGCATTTATTAATATCTTATTTAAGAACCTTGAACAGAGTCATAATTGATATTTTGAAGTCCTTATCATGTGTTTTATCTAAATTGCTTTCCTCTGGGTCAATTACAAGAGAGATGCTTGTTTCTGGAGGAGGCATATTGCCTGAGTTGTTCATGTTTGTGTTTTTGTGATGAGATCTGTCTGAGGTTATAACATTTGTAGCATTTCTTGATGTAGATAGCTGTTTTCACCTTTGTTGAGTGAGTATTTTTTCTTTGGTTATTGTTACCCCAATGTGACAGGTAGTACAACAGCAGAGTGATGTTTAGTTTTCAGTCTTGGGGCCACTCTGGGCTTTGGGAGGAATACTCCCACTGGTTCAAGTTCTGAGAACTCTGGATCTGTGAGTTCAGACTCTAAGCAATTTTAGATTGCCCAGTGGGGGAGGGTGCGTGTAAGCTAGCAGGCAGGGAAGGGAATGGCTCTGGAGGCTTTGTGAGTGGGACTAGATTCATGAAAGGCAGAAGAGGCAGAACTGGTGTGTCCTAGGTCTGACTATTTGTCGTAGTGTGTCCCAGGAGAATGGAGATGGGCTGGGAGGAAGGGCTGAGGCATGGAGATGTTGCTGTACTAGGGCACACTAGAGCAATAGGAGTGATGGAGAGGAAGGGAGCATAGTGAGCCTTACCTGGGTCCCTGTCACGTTCTGTGACTGTGGAGTTCCTGGTAGAGAGAGGCTATGTGGTCAGTGGGGAGTCACACAGGAATGGAGAGAGGCTGGTAGGATTGGGTGAGGATGGTTGTAAGCAATAAGTAGGTAGGGGTCCATGGGTCTCCACCACGAGGGTGAGTCCCAAGAAGTATGTTAAGCATTTTTAAAAATTAGGTAGAATTCAGTATCAGATCTTGATAATAAGTTTTTGTTTAGAAGGAAGTTTTTTTTACGGCTTTTGTATAATTGCTTGTTGTGGATCTATTGAAATTGGTTTTGTCTTCTTGATTTAATTTCAGAAGGTCATATTTGCTTAAGAATTTGCCCATTTCCACTAGCCCAAAAGGCATGTCCCATGAAAGTCTTCACTTACCAGGAGATTGGGATAGATGTGAGGACATCCTACTGAGACTCTAAGTAAGAGAAATATAGGACCTGGGGAAATATAGAAGGACCCAGAGGGTCCTAGAAACCTACAAGAAGGGCATCGTGAATGGTGGATCGGGACTCAGGGGAGTCTGCTCAAACTATTGTGCTAACCACAGACAATACAATAGTAAACATCGAACCCCTACTCTGATCTACCCAATGGACAGGACATGCTCCACAGTTATGTAGAAAGCAGGGACTGACTCTGACATGAATTCTGTTGCTCCATATTTGACCACCTCCCCTTGGTGGGAAGGCCTGGTGGCACTCAAAGAAAGAATAAGCAGGTTACCAAGATAAGACTTGATAGCCTATGACCATATAGTGGGGGAGAGGAATAGAGTGAAAGCAGGAGGGAAGGAGGAATGGGAGAATACAAGTGATGGGATAACAATTGAGTTGTAATCTGAATAAATTTTAAAAAATTTAAAAAAGGATTTGCCTATTTCTTCTAGATTTTCTAGTTCTTTGAAATATAAAATTTCAAATTATTATTCCCCTGTGGTTCACTGGTTTTTATTGTTGTCTGTTGTAGTGCACACCCTACTACATTTCTAATTTCTTTTTTTCCTCATTTTCATTATTTTTATTTTTAAAGTATTTTAAAATTTTAATTTATTATGCTTCTTTTTAAAACATATACATTTATATTATTACATATGAATAAAATAGACTACATACACTAGGAAGAACCATGAGACAATCAGGAGTTATATAAATGTTCCATTCATAGTGATTTGGCTATTTGTGTTAGTCAAACTTACATATCTAATTTTGTTAGCCTTTGTCTTCTCTCTCCTTTAATTAATTTGGCCAGGAGCTTACTATTAATATTTTTCAAAGAATCAGCTTTTGTGTGACAGACTATGTATATATTGTGCATGCATATATATGTGTGCACATGTATGTGCATGTGAGCATGGAAGGCAGGGACAACCTTCAGTGTCATTTCTCAAGCACTTCAGTATTGCAATTTGAGAATGAGGTGCTCACTGGCTTCGGTCTCACTGATTAAGCTGGGCTGGCTAGCCAGCAAATCCCTGCAATCCACTTATCCCTACCTTCCGAGTACTGGGACTGCAAGCTTGTACCACCCCACACAGATATTTTACATAGATTCTAAGAATTGAACTCAGATCCTTCAGCTTGCATGGCAAACAGTTGTTTATTGTCTAAGCTATATCCTGTGTTGTCATTTTAGTTTTCATTTTATTAATTTCTGCTCCAAACTTTATCGTTACTTGCTGCCTACTACACTGGGGTTGAGTCTTATATCTTCTTATATCTTAAGCACAACATTAGGTTATTTGAGATTGCTCTGGTCTTGTAATATAAGCACTTCTATGTATAACTGTTCCTTTTAGACCTGGCTTACTTATATCTCAAATGTTCTGGGAAGTTTTATTTTTGTGTTTATTTAAGTATACTAACTTTTTAATTGCCTTCTTAATTTTTTTCCATTGGTAATTTGAGAGTGTATTGTTCAGTCTCCAAGTACTTGTGTAATTTTTATAGGTTTCTCTTCCTATTGATTTCTAGTTTTATTCCAGTAAGGTCTAATAAGGTATGAGAAACTAGAAGTACTTGTTTTGCTTGTTAAAATGAGTTTTGTGACCCAGACTTTCATCTTTTAGAGATGATTCCATGGACTTTTGAGGATAAACTGTAATCTATTTCTACTGTATGTACTATTCTGTTGATATTGCTTAGGTTCATTTGATCTCTGGTTTAGTTTAACTCTGAGGTTTTGGTTTGGATGGCCTTCTGCAGATGAGGATGGTGTGTTGAAGCACTCAGAATTATTTCATCAGGACCTGTCGGTCCCTTTACGTCCAATTTCTTTTGGTAAAACTGGGAGCTTCAACAATTGGTGGATTTATATTTAAATTGTTATATGTTCCTCATGTTTTTTCCCTTTGCAAATGTGCAAAGGATTATTTATATCTTTTTTAATGTTTTTAATTTTATTTTATTAATTTATTCTTATTACATCTCAATGGTTATCCCATCCCTTGTATCCTCCCATTCCTCCCTCCCTCCCATTTTCCCCTTACTCCCCTCCTCTATGACTGACTGTGACTGAGGGGAATTTCCTCCCCCTTTATATGCTCATAGGGTATCAAGTCTCTTCTTGGTAGCCTGCTATCCTTCTTCTGAGTGCCACCAGGTCTCCCCAACCATGGTCAAATATGAGGCACCAGAGTATGTGTGAAAGTCATACCCCACTCTCCACTCAACTGTGGAGAATGTCCTGTCCATTGGCTAGATTTGGGTAGGGGTTTGAAGTTTATGGAAATTATCATAATGAGTGAGTTAACCCAGAAGCAGAAAGACTCAAATGGTATATACTCACTTATTTCTGCATACTAGCCCAAGGGGCATGTCCCACGAAAATCTTCACTTATCAGGAAACTGGGACAGAGGGGAGGACATCCTATTGGGACTCTAGATGAGAGAAGCATGGGAGAATAGCAAAGTAGAAGGAACCAGAGGGTCCTAGAAACCTACAAGAAGAACAGTATGCTAGGCAGATTTGGGCCCAGGGTCCCGCTCAAACTATGGCTCCAGCCAAGGACTATTTATATCTTATGACTAATCTCCATTTGAATTATTTGTTTTTTTTCAGATTCCAAACTAGCTATGCTAATGTGTTTGAGTCTTCCACTCACTTGACTGATGGACTTTGAACCTTTGACTCAAGCTGTGGTTACCTTTACAGACTTGTAAGCCAAGAGATTTAAATCTTGTTTTTAAATTCAATATAATTGTTGATGGATCAAGGCCATTTACATTTACAGTAATTATTGAGAGATGTTTACTAATTCCTTTGATTTATATTTCTAAGTTACATAATCTTTCTTTCTCCCCTATCAGCACTAGGATTTTGCTGGTTTACTGTACTGTATATGGTGAATTCCTTCCTAGCTGTCCTGTAATAATCTGTTCTCTATCGTGTGTGTTTATTCCTATTCTCCTGTGACTGAGACTGCTTTTCTTCTGCTGCTATATATATTATTCATTCAAGTATCCTCTGCAATGATGATTTGTTAATGAATTGCTTTAGTCTGTGCTTATCTTGAAATATATTTAATTTATCACCAACTGAAAAAGATAGCTTTTTTGAACATAGAAGCTTTGTTTGGCAATTATTTAGTTTTCGATCTTTAAATATATTATTCTATGCTTTCCTGGCTTTTAGAGGTGCTGTTGTAGGATCTGATGTTATTCTGATGTGCTCGCCTTTGTAGTTAAATAAAAATGCTGTCCATTACAACTCTTGCATATAACAGTGTGTGTGTGTGTGTGTGTGTGTGTGTGTGTGTGTGTGTGTGTGTAGGTGTGTATAAATGCCAGAGAATAGCTTCAGTTGATTCTCAGGAACTGTGCACCTTGCTTTTTGATACAAGATTTTAAATTGGCTTGGAGCTTCCTGATTAGATCAGGTTGGCTGGTCAGTGAGCCCATGAGATAGACCAGTTTCTGTCTCCCTGGGGCTGAGGGATGACACAGTTTGAGCTATATTTGTCTTGGCTTTTTTCTTGTGCATCACCCACCTACCCCAAGTCTTTCAGAACCTGTAAGCATGAAGTTCTGAAACACTTATTCTCTTTAGAATTGATCCTATATATTCTTATTTTGACTTCACCCTTTCCAGGTCATCCGGAGGTCCACTTTCTTACCTGAATCCTCTCTCTCCTCTCCTCTTCTCTTCTCTCTCTCTCTCTCTCTCTCTCTCTCTCTCTCTCTCTCTCTCTCT
>OU015748.1:79736627-79753793 GCA_907169655.1 Acomys percivali | reverse complement strand
CTCTCTCTCTCTCTCTCTCTCTCTCTCTCTCTCTCTCTCTCTCTCTCCTTCCTTCCCTTCTGTCTTGAAATAGCTAATGCAGATGTATATAAGGAAGACATTATGAAACATTCTCATTGCATAAACAGTCTATGTGCATTTGACAGTGTTAGACACTGGTAATGTGATGTTAGTTGAACACAGGTGGTACCTAGCCCCTTAGAGCCTTATTTGCTGAGGAGTAGAGATTTTATTTGGGATGTAGGTCTGATTAAAGTTATGGCAGCTTGTGGTTACCAGAAGGACCAATGGATGCCACTGGGGCACCGAGCTGGAAGTGCACCAGAAGACCTGAGTGCCATCAGTCTCTAGGTAGGAAAGGATAAAGCTTGGGGTCCTGAGTGAGTAGAGAATGAAGTCCATGTCACAAGATCTCTGGTCCATCTGAGGGAGTGGGAAAAGGAGATTTTTCTCCACCATATATGTTACTGCTCTGTTAGCTGGGCTGCCAAGGTGGCAGTGGGTGACAAGGTAGCAGTGGGGAGCTCAAGACTTCAAGCCCATGTCAGGTGACAAAGAGGGCTCAGACTGACTTGGATGAATCAGGCAGTTGCGTTGGGAACAGCTGGCAGCTGGCTTCCACAAATCAGCACTGCAGTGAGCCAGCAGGCAGAAAGGAACAGCAGAAACTCAGGCAGCAAGGCGAGCTCTAGTGGTGACCTCAGCATTACTACAGTGACTGCCTGGCTGGCAGTTGAGTCAGGGACCCAGGAATAAATTCTTTCCCAGATGTCCTTCAGTGAAGTAGATAGCACTCACCACTTTATTTCATGTGAAACAGGGACATATAAACCTTGGGCAGGGGGGAGGGGCTTTGAGGATAAATGTGTCTCATTGGGACTTAGGACACTAGTAATGCTATTTGCTTGGGGAAAGATAACAGGTAACATGCTCATGTGACTGACCACCTGGAAGTTGTAGCACATGCTCCTGAGGTAGGCACGGAAAGAAGGAGAGAGCTCTGTCTCACATGTTCCATTCTCAGGATGGGGTTTTAAATCTCAAATCTGAGATTTCTGTGGTTTGAACATGCTCCATCTCACCAGTCCCATGCCAGTTCTCTTGGAGGCATGGTACACAAGCCCCACAGCAGGTATTAAGAGGACTGACACTGGCTCTGCAAACTAGGCACTGGATATGGTTAGTGAGAGTCCTCTAAACTTTAGGGTCCATGGCATCAGTTTTCAGTGGAGTGATTTCTTGTTTCCAGGAGCCATTTTGAGTCTGTAGCTCCACTAAGTTTCTGTTTACTGTAAAACTTAAGATTCTGTTTCTTGGAATTTGACCTGACCATATCCTTGAACCTTCCAGGAATTTGACTTGGTTTGAACCCAGACTGTGCATTGATCTACACTCTCCCAAAGCCATAAGATATTTACCAAGTGATCTCAAAACTCTATCTGCTTTTGTATTTTGCTTGCCAAGTTCCTTGTTGGAAAGCTCCTAAGTTTGTTGTTGTTCTTGTTTTGTTTTGTTTTGGGTTTTATTTGGTGTTTTGCTATAAAAACTTCATAGATCTCCTGTGTTTAGAGCTGGTTTTCTGAACCCTGCCTTATGGGGTGATGGCTGGCCACCAGCTCTCTAGTGTATGTACAATATAGGCTGCTTTGATATGGCAATTAGAGTCAGTGGTCTTTCTCTTTGACTCTGGGGGGTTAGCAGGTTGTACTACCAGCATCTAGCATGTGGAATCCATTTGATGATTAAGAATTCTCAGGCTTTACATGCCACATGGTGCTGAGGTGGAAGAACTCTGTTTCCAGGCCTAAATACTAGGTTGCGAACTAAAAGCAGTGGTGACATAGAAGGCATAGGGTCTTCCAGGAAGAGGAAGTCCAGTGGGAGAAGCTGAATCAAGAAGCTTATGTAAGACTAGAGCAATATAGGTATCAAAGAGTGGAACCTGGCACTGAATCAGGGGGGGACTAGCTCTCACTGAGGTTCCTGCTGATACAGCTCTGGGTTTGACTGATTGTTCTAGAATTTCTTTGAGTATATTAAGAAAAGTGATAGTCGTGATGCCACGTGATTCACATTTATTTTTAAGATTTTATATATATATATATATATATAGTGTGCTGCCTGTATGGATGCCTGAGAACCAGAATAAGGTACCATATCTCATTATAGATGGTTATGATCCACCATGTGGTTACTGGGAGTTGAACACAGGATCTTTGGAAGAGCAGCTAGTGCTCTTAACCTCTGAGAAATCTTTCCAGCCCCTGTGACTTAGATTTCTAAAAGACTTCTCTGACTGCATCAAGAAGAATCAGGAGCAATGGAGGCATAAGACTATGTCAAGTGCTGTGTGGACCTCTCAGCAATAGATTGTTCCTTTTTTGGATTATTTAACCTAAAAAGGCAGCCAGATCAATGAAGACTCAGAATACAGAAATGGTGTAGGCTAAAGAGGTATCATTTATGGTATGATATGATACAACAACTCCAGTGGAGGTGGACAAAGATATCATTTACTGAGATGGGAAAAGTGAGATGTATCCATAAATAACATTGGTTAAGAGGTATCCATTTGAGTTAAGGGACTTCCATGAAAAGGTATATCCACAAATGTTCTGGTCCTGCTCCCTTGAGGATAGAGGCCAGTAACTTTCTCCTTCACCGGTCTGGGTTTAGTTTCTGGTGAATAGGATATGAGAAGAGTGATTGGGTAGGACACATAAGGTTAGGCTAAAGAGTGTCTGTGGCTTTCATCATCAATGCAATCACCCTCTGTCTTGATTCAATAAATCAGCTAAAGTGTCAGCAGATAGGGGCACTAGCTGACAATGTGTCAGGATGTTCAAGGAGCCTACCAAGTTCTAGGTGGTAAAGAACCGATGCCCAGCAACAGGCACATGGGTGTGAGTGTAGAAGCAGGTGGTTTCCAGCCAAGGCTTGATATGACTGCTGACTCTACATCACATTTTGAGGACAATCTTAAGAGATATCTTGACCCAGAACCACCAGCTAAGCCACTTCTGGACTCCTAACTAATGGAAATGATGAGATTGTACACATTACATGTTTAAAGACTGGGTAAAGTGTTACACAACATCATAGCCAAATGCAGATGTTTTAGAAATTGAGCTGGTAAAGATTATCTCGGTGTTATCTAGACAGTCACATCTCTCCTGAAGATTTGATCAAAACAGGGCAGACGTAAGAGTGCACAGAACAGTGATACTGTGGACAGATTCCTCTTTAAGTAGATGATGTAGTAATGCCAAAGAAAAATGCTGCTTAGTTCTTAACTTCACAGTTCCAGAGTCAGCTTTACTCTTGCAGGAACCAATACACCGTTTCTCATCGCTGTAGCCACTCAGCAGAAAGCAGTGTTCCTGATGGTGGGCCTATAAGCTCACCCTGGTCAGGGTCCTCCAAGGCCTTCCTGTCACATAGCCTAGTCAGATAATGCCCTTGTAACCACAAAATAGTTATAAGTAAAAACTCTGTAAATTCACCTAGACTCCTGTCTCATCTTTCTTTAGATTAAAGGGCTGGGCCAATAAGGAGACACTGAGCTACTTGAAGAAAGTAACGGATAGATTCCAGAATACCCTCGACCAAAGCTGGGGTGATACTGAGGTCAAGCACTGGGGTCACTTTTAAGGAGGTTTTCACATGGTTGTGTCTTTGCATGACCCTGAGAGCCAGTGTCACTTCCTGTATCCCTTGGTCATAAAGACTTGAACCTAACCTATGTCTACATTAATTTCTAGCCCTATCTTGGTCCTGACTCTGGCTGTACTCCAGTCCCCTGACCTCAATATTTCTACACTACCCTATACTTCCTTCATGAGCTTTGCTGCATGTTTATTATCTTCAAATGTTTTTATTTCCTCCAATCAATCTTATGAGAATTTTTCCAAGGTAAGCTATAAAACACCCATGAGGCTCAAAAATCAGCTGACAAGCACACCAAAGTCTCTGGCCTAGGACTGTGTTCCTCCAAGGGTCCTCAGCTTAGACTGTTTCTTTAATAGTGTATCTTAGCAAACCTTAGCTTCCAACCTATTTATGGAGATGTTAGAAAATGAAGAAATTGTCCCAGAATGAATGGATGCAGAGATTTGCTTGATGTATGCCTTCAGCCTCTTTTCAGATGGGGACAAGTGCCTCACAGTGGGTGTAGGTGTCATGCCCAAGCTTATACAGATTCATAGTGTAGCCTGCATCATAACTACCTTAGTTATCTTAATGTCACTTTAAAGAATACTCCATACTGGCACTATGTAAAGAAAAGGTTTATACGGATCACCATTATGATGACTGGGCTATCTGAACAGCATGGTGCTTACTTGGGGCAAGGGAGCCTTGGCTGTGTTCCAACACGTCTGAAGACAGAAAGGCATGGTCCATGTACAGAAGGGGAGTAAGTACGAACAAAGAAACTGGGGTGAGGGAGAAAAGAAGGGAACAGGCTTGTATACTGTTATAGCTCATTGTCCACTTGTAGTGTTCAGCCCAGTAAAATCGTAGCCTCAAAGACTCAGTGCCCTTTCCCTAGGCTAGCGCTTGGAGCTTCAAGCATCTCAGCATGACTACACAGGAGACAAATCTTTAAGCACATGAAACTTGGCATGACAAACCAAATCCAAACCATGGAGACATTTGCTCATGTCACTTTCAGCCACTGTGTTATAGCGAAAATACAAAACCCTTTCTGTGCGGGAACAAGAGATTCTCCACCAAGACAGTCAGTCTCCTATAGAATGACAATGAGTGCACAGAATGACAGTGAACTTAGCTAAGGAAGTATCGGTGTCGTAGGGTGTTGAGTCCTCTGGGCACACAGCAAGAACTGTATAGCTAGGTCATATGGGAGACCTACCTTTACCTTTGTGAGGATTCATCACAAGGATTCCCATAGTGGTTGTTCCCGTTGGCATCCCGCTAGCAGAGAAGTTTGTTTTGTGTTTCATTTTGACAATCACGGTACTTTATGAAAAAGGAAGAATATTAAAATGAGCATAACTAGGCCCTGCTGCATACACTCCTTGTTTTCATTGTTTTCCTTCTGGTCAATATTGTGCACTGCATGTCAGCTAACAAGAGAAGTGGTGAGGAAGGTAGCCCTGGACTGCTTCCTTCAGACCTTCCAAGGCCTCGAGTGGTGGCCACTGGAAGTGCTCAAGCTGCCGGGTCATGGCTTTACTTCACTAACTTCACCCTTGGGTATATGCAAACACCCCAAGATGTAAACAAAGGAAAAGAGTACATGTGCCTTTAGAAGATTCATTTTAGAAATCAGAACAAGCTTAATACATTATTTAAATTGTTGGTCAACAGTTGAATTCTAATTTTTAAAGTAGCAAAAGTCAAAGATCATAGTTGACTGAATGACGATTGTTCTGATCTAGCTAAACATGATCCCATGAGGGTAGAGAGAGAGAAATCCCCCTCTATCCTCTACAGCTTCCTGATTCTTGAAGGAAACAACCATCTGGTTGCTACCACGTAGAGGGGTCACTACATGGGCCAGGTAAGAATATGCTGGTTGAAACATAATGAAAGAAAGGCTATGTGGTAGGGTGTCAAAGGGATCTTTTTGACTCTGTCTGAAACCGAAGCTAATTTCTTTTCCTATAGAACAGTCAGTCCCCCTTGGAACAGTAAATTTAGCCTACAAACTATTTGAGAGTTAAGGAAGTTGACATACATAATTATACTTGACAGAGCACAGGCACTGGACATGTCCACTTTCTTCCTTCTTTATTTCTTCCATCCACTCTGCCCTTTGAACTCGATCTGAGTTTGAGTTGTCCAGTCAAATTGTCTGAGAAGAGGAGTTGGGTGTAAATTTTTTTTTTTTTTGAGCCAGCCCCTGGAAGAAGGAGTGAAGTGGGAGGGAGGATACATGAAGCAGTACAGGGGAGGAAGTGGCAGGAGGCTGTCAGATGGAGGAAGGCAGATGGACATCATGGCGTCTTGATGTCATCAGGCATCTGGGACATGTGAAAAGTGCTTTTAAAACCACCCTTCTACCAGATAGTTTAGTTTTACAATTAAGCTTAATTGCTTAGGGGTTAAGATGTTTTTAGGTGTAGATAGATGATTTAAGTTGATAATGAGGAAATATGATAGATATTGATTTACCTTCAGAAATTTCGATACAAAATAGGAAACATGTTTTCTTCAAGGCTGTCAAATACAAATAGCCAAAACACTAAGAATGTAACATTTATATAATTCCTGATTGTGTCATGATTCTTCTCGCTATAAGTAGTTTATTGTATTTATGTGTAATAATATAAATGTGCATGTAAAAATAAAAAGATATTTAATTAAAAAAATAAAACGATCCTTCTGAGAGCAGAAGGCTGATGTCTTGTTTACTGACTGATAGTCACCCCAGGGTGCCATCTGCTCACTCCTCTTTTCACTAACACACATCGAGTTCTGGCCTGTGCACAGGAAATAGGAAATAAAAGTGCTAGGTTGTTCAACTGCTGCCACAACTATTCATTAAACCTGTGGGTGAAGTTACATATGAGCTATGAAGTTCTGGGACATGGAGCCAGAACTGTCTGCTGCGTGTGGTTTAAGGCAGCTATCACAAGAGATGTCTATGTTGCTGGGGGCTGTATTTCTTTTTGTCTGGATGCCTTTGCCTCTCAGGCTCAAAGTATCATTCATAACTTGGAAGGTAACAGTAGGTCTGTGACACACTGAGAGTTCAAAAGATGCTGTGCCTGTTGCCTTGCCCTCAGCAGCTGCAATGGTGACAGTGACAGAGGGGTGGCTGCCCTGATGTGCTACTACCAGCAATGTTTGCATTCAAAGCCAGACCCACACAGGAAGCAGCTTCTTTTAAGCCTTCCTTATCCATGAGTATGTGGTCTCCTGAGCATCTGCACCATCTAGTAGTTGTTTACAAGTATGGTTCATCCAGCAGGGTCAGGGCTGCAGTTCAGTCAGACCCTTGATACACCCGTGTGGTGTGTGAAGCACTGGTCTACAGCCCCAAGGTGAATCTTATCCTCGGGACAACAGTGGGTAGCTTCCACATTTCATTTTGCTGTGCAGCATTCTGCACTTCTGCCTTCTCATACCTCTGCCCTAGGAAGCCCCGGCATGGTGTACGTTCATGGGCTTTTTGAAAGTCTATTGGAGGCAGTACATACTTCTGAAAGTCCAGTATCATCCATTCTCTTAGGTATAACTCTTCACATCTCAGAGACACCAGGGACACCACTGGTGTACTCCAAGAAGCCTCAATTTGTGTCCCTAGAGTCTGTGAGTGGCTCAAATGTGATGAATTTTCACAAACTTTGCTGCATGTATCATCCTTGTTTGCCTTAATCACCACTATGCTGGTCCTCTGGCACCAGATGCCTGTCTTCTGTGCGATGGTATCTGTAGGACTATACAACGACAGCATGTGATGGAGGGCTTCATTCTAGATCCAGAACAGGGATGCTGCATCCCCATTCCAGCACCTTCTCCCTAGGTCCATTACCAAAGTGTCTCCTGAAGCTTCCAAAGTGGTGTAAAGACCACAGCAACTGGTTGTGATGTTTCTACCAGTCCTGCAACAGCCTGCAACACATAAAGCATTGATAGACTGGAGTCAATTGGGGGGGGGATGATGGCTCTCATTCTCAGAGGACTAGCAGAAGGGCATTGGGGGACAAGAGAGGGAGGGTGGGACTGGGAAGAGATGAGAAAGGGGGCTGGGATCAGGATGTACAGTGAATACATTAACAAACATTAATTTAATTAAAAAAATACCATGACCCAAAAAAGGCAGAGGAGGGTTGTTAGAATATTTGCATCACTTAAATTTTACTAAGAAGTTTGTCATACTCTCTCTGGGCCTTATTTCTCATTGCTGTCATCAGAATGCCTGACAGGAACAATTTAAGGCATGAAAGGCTGCCCTTAGTCTTTCTCCCCAGCCACTGTTACTGCTTGCATTCTGAGAAGTGCAGTATCAGCCACTCCCCCTCTCCCATCCCCATGGCCTGTTATGTCTCACTCACTCACTATAATGCAAGCAGTGACGAGAAGAATAAGCACGTGTGGAGCCTTAACCACTTACGTTGATTAGCTCATTACATCCTCATGATCATCAGATGGGGTAGGTCCTGCTATTATCCTATTTTCTAGCTGAGGAATTTCAGTCATGCTTGAAGTTGGGAAGTGCATGTTTTATGATTGTCTTCAATATTAGTTAAGAGTGGTGAGGCCACAGGTGGGAGAGTGATTGCTGTTGGAAAGAAGATTGGTTACTACTCATGGTTTCCCAGATGAGAGGCATAGCATGCTGTGGTGGAGGAATACAAGGAAAGCATCAGGACAGGCCAAGGGGCAGAGGAGAGGAAGAGCCTTTCCTGTGCTCTGGTCCCTACAAGAGGGGATGGTTATGGAGACCCAAGGTGGGCTCTGTTGCATAGACACTGTCTTCAGCTCTCTGGTACCTGCCCTGTGTGACAAGAGCAAGCTATAATTGCTTGGGTGAGAAGGTGGTGGAGTCTGGACTCTGAATGTACTTACTTGTGGTGTCACTGACTGTCTAGGAACTAGCAGGCTCTGAAATGGCATCTAGCCATGTAGTCCCATCTCCATGGTGGTTGCCCTCCCTACGGTGGGAGTTTCTTGTAGTCCGCTGACTCTGACATGAACTCTGGTGCCCCATATTTGACCACTTCTTCTTGGTGGGGAGGCCTGGTGGCACTCAGAGAAAGGATAAGCAGGCTACCAGGATGAGACTTGATAGGCTGTGACCATGTGGTAAGGGAGAAGGTCCCCTTCTGTCATAGATCTAGGGGAAGGAAGTAGGGTGAAAGAGGGAGGGAGAGGGGAACGGTAGGATACAAGTGAGGGGATAACAATTGAGATGTAATCTGAACAAATTAATTAAATAAAAATAAAAAAGAAATGGGAACTGGGAGGAATACCTGGGGAAGCCTGCAGCCATTGCTGCTCTGACAGGGGCTTTCATAAGGCTACATATCTTGGTTCAAAGCAGGAGGGAACTTCCTGTCTTATTTGGGGGTGGGGCAGTCTTGAAATGAAGTGTCAGTTCTGAACCTGCTGTGCAATCACCAATCAGAAGCCTCTGAGTACTGAAACACAGCCCTTATCTCCGTCTCACGTCATCTTAAGCCTGTTCTGAAACAGTCTCTGGAGTCTTTGACTGAGACAGGTAGAAATTGGATGTTAGAGACAATGAAAAGCAAATGACTCTCCCTGGAGTGTATTTTCCCATTTTCTCTGCCGCATGCTGTCTAGAACACTTTTGCTGCCCTCCATATGTTGATGGGGACACAGTGTCCCTCTGCTGGAGCCCTCCACCTCCTTTGTTTGGTCTGTCAGCTTGCTTGACTGGTAAAATACATCAGGCGTGACTGCTTGGACTTCTATAGCTAGGTTGTCAGTCATCATAAGCTTTGCTCTTTGCCCTGTGGGCCTCTTGGTTCCTGAACTGTCTGTATGTGTGAGCTACCACAGAAGAAGCCCACATTGACGTGCATGCTGAAGGGCTACGCACAGCGTTCCCGTAATTGTCCCAAATAGACCTATTCCAGTTTTCCACATTAGACGCATGAGCAAAGAAATTGCTCATTCTGAAGCCAGGTTGGACCGTCCCACAGATATTACAAGGCGCTCCATTTGGAGTAAGAATTGCTTATTGAGCAAATCTAATTCTCATTCTACAGAATTGTGAGTGATAATATATAGTGATTTAAGACGAAAGATATTTAATGGAAATTTCCATAAAAATAATTAATACATTTTCACTTATGCACCATCCTGAGTACTGTAATATAATTTTGTGCCATTCTACTCCATTTTACCTGGGGCAAGAATGATCCTATTGTTCCATATACCCACACTGCACATGATACCCACATGTTAGTTAGTCACTGCTAGCCATCTAATTTATCCAGTCTCTGTCATGGTACCACAGTGTTTATATTTAGGGTTCATGGCTACTTGTAGTTTCAGTATCCACTTGGAGTGTTAGAATGTCTCTCCCTTCTTCCCCATTATAGGGGACAGTAGTGTAACAGCAAGGCCCAAGCAGCTGGCTGAAGACACTTGACAGTCTACAAATTGATTTATGCAGGCTCCCATCCATCTGTGCAGTATTCACCTGCCAGGCAACATTTTGATAGTGGAGATAGTCAAACAAATGATACGGGGGCGGGGGATATTCTGTCCTCAGAGTTCCCAGCCAAGTGAAGAAGTGGATATGTAAATCTTGTGTAATCTGTTGTAGGTGACCTGTTGTAGATAAGTGTGAAGTGCTCTTCGGATAAAGGCAACAGAGGCATCTCTGAGATGGCAGGAGGAAGAGGGAAGGGAGAGGAAGTCCTGGGAAGATGAGTGCCGCCTAGGAATTACAGGGATGGGGGGGGGGGCAGTGGAGCCAAAGGCGTGGTTAGCAAAGTGCCCTTGGGGGTGTTGTATAGGAAACACACATAGGTTAGAATGGTCAGAAAACAAGCTGGAGGAAGGTGACTTTGGCTAAGACAGCTGTGCAGCTTCATGCTGCTGGCATCTTTAGTGTGCTAGTGTTTCTGCTTTGCTTTTTACTTATGTTTTCCACACACTCTATTGTGATGGTATTATTTCCCTTCCAGGCTCTTCCCAGACTCCTCCCACCTCCTACCCACCCAACTTTAAGTTCTCTGTCTTTCTGTCTCTCTATCTGTCTGTCTGTCTCTCTCTGTCTCTGTCTCTGTGTCTCTCTCTCTCTCTCAAAGAAACAAAAACCACCCACTAAGACAAAACTAAACAAAGGAAACAATCACACACCCCCAGCACCCAACATGGAGTTCAATTGTGCTGGCATGGGAGCTTGCATGGAGTGTGGCTGACATGCGCAGTGAACCTCTACCGGGGCTTCCTTACTTTAAGCAACTTACACTACCTGCTTGTATTTCAGTACTGGCATTTTCTCATTCCTCAAACAGAGGCATGAGAGTTCAAGGTCACAGACCCACATGGTACTAGATAGTGGCTATACTCTAAACTGCCACATGGCTGCAAAGGTTCTGCCATCTCAAGAAAACTGTTCCAGAATGTTCCCCTGTCATCTGTGAGGAACATTTTCAGAGGAAGGGAATAATTAATTAATTAATTAAGTAAGATATTATTGTATTAATTGAAACAGGAGGAGAGATGAGCAAACCCGACAGGCTGAGGCAGTTTATGGTGTATTGTGATGATAACTGGGTAGTGGAGTCTGAGTGGGGACTGTGGCTGAACTCCAGTGCAGAGAGATGAGTGACAGGCTGCTTATCTGTAGGGTAAGCACAGTTCCTAACCAAAGGGCCCTGAAAAGTGAGCTGGCTAGCCCAGCCGGCTGGTGACTCCAGAGGGATGCCTCTTTATGCTTGTGAGGTGCCCCAGTGCTGCACTCAGTGGGACTGAAACCTGTTTCCACAGAAGACCAGGCACCCGGCAGCTGAAGTGCTCTGTTGGTGCCTGCAAGGTTAAACATGGATTTGGTCATAGCTCCTCTTCCCACTTCCTTCCCCACCTTTCTCTTTCTCCTTTCCTTCTTTCCCTTCTGTTCTTGTTCTTTCTTTTTCCCCCCATTCATTCTGCAGCATTCATTCACTGCAGCACACAAGAAACTCCTTTAGTGTCCTGAGTTCCTCAGCTACCTCACAGATGCCCGCCCCAACCACCCCTACCACCCCCTCCATCCCCCACCCCCCACCCCACACACACACTGCCTGACTAAAGTTTGGCAACCACCTCCTGAGGCTCTTTTGTGTACCTGTTTCTTCAGTGCTCCTGGTAATCTTGTGGTGAAGATAGAGTTTTTACCCCAGAGATTGCCATCTGATGCCTGAGAAGGATGTACAAACCTAGAATTATGTCAGGCAGAGGTAGGTGCTAGGAATAGCTTGCTCATGCACCCTCTCAGGACCAAGTCTTTCCACCTTGTGAAACTCATTTCTGCATTCGTTTCTTGTTCTGACTCCCCGGTGCACTGTATTTTCAAAATGAAAAGTTAGAACGATCTGTACTGAGTCTTTCCAGCTCGTATTCACACTGACACAGCACTTGTGTTCCACATTGTCTGCCTTCCAGAATCCCTTATTAAATAAGGTGAGAAAGTCTTTAAAAATTTATATTTTAAGGCTTAACATCCTACAAAGTAATAACAGCCCCTGCACAAACAAATTTCATCCGAAATTACCGAGTTCTCCGTGTCGTGTCAATGTAGCGGGGGATGCTTCCTAGATACACTCTGTGCCCTATAAGACTGAATAATAAATAACATTGAGAGAGGTGGTAAATATTTATATGAGGCAGTAAAGTTTGATTCACTCATAAAAGAGTTTGAGGAAGAGAAAATTAAAAAGTATTGACATATGCATAAGAGAGATAAAATAAACATTAAGGGAATCAAATGAAATGTTAATAGTACTTTTATTTTCTGAGACCAGGGATTGCATGTGAAATTCACTTTCTTTTACTTATTTTTATGTGGCCTCTGAAATGTTCTGCAGTGAGCATGTATCATTCATATTTTTTAGGAAACAGACATTACTTAGAGAAATTCTTAGTGATGTGAAGGGTCAATTCTGTGGCTGCTTGGTGGTTTTTTTTTTTTTTTTTTTTTTTTTTGTCTTCAGTTTCCATGGGTACTTGGAATTGCCTGGTGTGAAGCAGGCAATTTTATTTTTTAATTATAATTATATATAATTAATTAATTATAATTTAATTATAATTTATTCACACTACATCCTGGCTGTTATCATATCGTTCTTATCTTCCTGCTCCACCCTCCCTCCATCCCTCCCTCTTCTGTCCTTTCTCCTCCCCTGGACCTCTGACACGGGGGGGGGGGGGGGGGTCCCCCTCTACCCCATTGTCTGGCCCCAGTCTATCTGGTCTCACCAGGATAGGCTGCATCCCCTGTCTCTGTGTGCCCAGAAGGCAGTATTGCCAAGGGACAGTGATCAAATCGTGGGCACCAGAGTGCATGTCAGAGGTTCAGTGGCGGGTCCCCCACACCCGCCACGTGGAGAATCAGCTGTCCATAGGTTACATCTCAAATAACTTTTTGGGGAAGACTCTACATGGGACAGCAGTGCTTTTGTTTGGGCAAGGTGGGCTGAGGGTGCTGCAACCCAGCTCTCTGCCCAGGAAGCTTGGTCAGAATGTTTCTGAGTTACCAGCACTTCTAAGATCCAGTAATAAAACACCAAGCCAGATGTGAATTCACACTCATCACACTTTCCCAGGACTCTGCTCTGCTTTGTGCTGAATGCCTCATATGCTAATTTATTTTTTTACTGCTTATGTCTAGGTTAGCAAGCCAAGAGAAAGGATTCAGAAAAACCGGGATGTCACCACCCCAGTACTCTGGGCACAATTTCTAATCTGTAAAAACAGTTTGCTTCTTGCTGGATGCATCCCAGGAGTGGTATGGAAGGTGAAGTGGGATTATGTAAGTGAACTCAGTTCCCTCTGCACTTCACTAAGTCATTCAAGACACACTGCTGCACATTTAGTTTGACCCTATTTGATTTGATACAGAAGAAAACACCCAGGGCCTGAAGCAGTCTAGACTGCTCTTTGCCAAGACAGGCTATCCCGATCCATCTGCAGGGCCTACTCTCTGCCTCCAATCCACCTTTCCCCCAAGCTGCAACGCTGGCATTCAATGGCCATTCTGAAGTTTTCTACAAATGAGATGTAGCCACAGCGAAATTTATCAGCGACATTTGAAGGCCGTTCAGTCCAGAGATTCAAGTATACATCCAAAGTCTTCAAAATAAATCAGCCTGACCTGAATATGTACATATTTTTCTTTCATAATTATTCCCTAAACAAGACAGCATAGCTTGTTACAGCATACTTATGTTGTATTAGATATTATAAGTAATCTAGAAATGATTTAAAATATGGCAGGAGTTGTAGTAGCTTATATGAATGTACCATGCTGCTTTATGTAAAGAACTTGAATATCCCCCATGTTTGGCATGATAGGACTGTCTTAGACCTTCTTTCCAGAACCCCCCATAGATATCAAAGAACAACTAACAATATTAGCATAGAATCAAGTTCAGCTGTAATTTCATATATACCTTTCTATATTTTTAGAAGTGCTCTATAGATTGCTATACCTACGTATTGTGATATCCACCTTGGGCATGCTCAGTTTCTCAGTACTGCTGGAAATGTAGGGTATGGTTTTAAGTCTTTTCTACCTCACATTGGATGCTACCCCACACTGAAGAATTTCCATATGGTGTTTGTCTGCTGGTCCAAAAGAGATGCGGGACAAATGGCTAACTCTTTGGACCCCTCCCTCTTGTCCCTCACTCCTCTTTGTTCTCTACCTCTCTTCCCTTCCTTGCTCACCTCCACCTCGCTCTCTTCTCATGGTCCCATTCTGTCTACTGGACATGTTCAGTCTATTCCTTTCTCTCTTTGCTCTTGATTCTTTCAGATGTCTATGAATGTGCTCACCCTTATAGCTGCAATAAAAACATCCAATCTCTGATAAGACAATATTTAGAAATTGGGGGTTTAAAGAGTGACCAGATCATGAGGATGGACTCCTCATGAATAGAATTCATACCCTTATAACAGACGCTAGAAAGATCCCCATCTTTCCTCCATGTGTGGACACATCAAGAGGGAAGCCATCAATAAACCAAGAAGGTAGCCATTATGCTTGACCTAATTGCGTGATTTTGAATTACCAGTCTCTAGATCCATGAGAAACCACTAACTGTTTTTATTTTTCTTTAAATAAGTTACCTGTCTATGGCTTGTTTTGTAATAGCCTGAACAAAGTAAGACAGGCATTATCTTCTGAGTCAGCTAATAAGTGTGAGTGTGGCCAGCTCCATTCTTAGCCTCACTTGACCTTTCTCACTTGTCTGCACTTCCCATTTTCCACCTTCACTTAGTGCTCTGTATTTGAATCACTTGTGTACCCTTCCACCTGACCTCTCAACCCCAAATGGGGAGAAGAGATAAATCTAGCCCTTCATTGCTTCTCAGCCCAGAGTCTCAGCTATGGAATCCCACCAACCTGCTGTCTGAGCATATATAGGGCTCAGGTCATAGATCAGAGACTGGTTCTCACATTACCATCCTGATTGCCTCATCCATTGCCTTCTCTTGCAGATGCTGGACAGCCAAATGTCTTATTTCCCAGCTTTTCTTGCAGTCAAGACTGTGTGAGCTCCCATTGTTGGGCTTCAGTGGCTACTGCATCTCGACAGCCTAAACTACATCTACCTATGAATGAAAAGCAAAGCCGTAAGAAAACCACGTGTCCCTTTGCTCTGCGTCTTCACTTCATTTCTGTCTGGAATGCTGGCATTCTGCATACACTGAAATAAATGGCAGCCACCTTGTGGGCCACAGGGCACTATGTTGAACAAGAAAAGCCCATAGTGTGGGATGTCTGTGCTTGGATGTGATGGAGTCTGGGGCCCTCCTGTCATCTCTGAGCATTCACTCTGGTCCTTCCCTACTCACCACTGGGATGTTTGTATCGGGATATAGATAATTCTCCTTGTTTTCACCACTATGGTCAGCTTTCTGCTATAGGTAGTGAGTCTCATGTGTAAATGGTACTCTGTGAAAGGATGAGGGACCTCATGATAAAGGATGTCAGGAGGGCATCCGCCTGGATTTGGGCGAAGTCAAAAGCTAATATTCATAACATTTATGGATCTATAGGAACCCAGGGAAGGAGATGGCTTGCTAAAGAATGTGTAATTGAACACTGGCAAAATTGACCCACATTACTCACAGTGCCCCAGTGTTCTGTTTACAAGCACATTGCAATGTGCTGGGCATACAAAAGGTATTCGTTTTCTTGTTTGGTTAAATAATAACAGCAGAAGTAAGTGCTAGTGGTGGCCATAATGGTCTAATTCATGCGAAGATAGCTTATACAAATGTAGCATTGGTTCCCTTTCTGTCATGTGTAGGGCTAGGAATTCTTGGACATCACTAGCATTATTGATTCTTAGCGTAACACAAATGCAGATGGGATGTGTCACCCATTTGAGGAAATGGATCAATACAGTTAATTATTCACATTAAAGGAATCCATGCTAATGTACTGTGATAATTGGTTATTGCAAGCAAATGATTATAAAGAGGTTACATGGCTCTGAGACACTTCTTCATTCTTCTATATAGAATAGTCATACACTAACACTCTTAACAACAAAGACATAATACTGTTGATTTAGCTTTGCTGTATAGTTACTATTTGAACTATCTAAAAGAATTAAAAGAATGCAAAAAACCTCTGAACACTTCTAGACCACTGGTGTTCTACAAATAAATATATAACATTAAGATAATACTTACAGAAGAATCTCAAACAAGATGAAAGAGGAAATGCTCCGAGGAGCCGGTGGACTCGGTCAGGAAATTTTCATGAGCAGGGTGCTACAAGTTGAACAACAATTGACTTGGCAAGCTAAATGTAAGCTGTATCCATCTTTGCCCCTGGGGACACCATCTCTTACTCCTTTGGGGTCTTGTCTACATCCTGGTATTGTCTAAGGAATGTCTTTATCCTAGGGACAAATAAAATTTCTCCCAAAAAAAGTATAGAGGGATGACAGAACATCATGTTATCAACAGGGAATGGGCTGGTGGCAGACCTTTTGCAAAGGTCTGAGAGGTGAGGCTACTTTTGACAGTAGAATTGTGGTTGCCATCATCATGAAGACAGAAACCATCTTTGTAAACCTGGTGGCATCTAGAGCATAGCACACAGTCAAAAGATGTTTATAGAGCTGTAGGTTGGAGACAACACTGATGACTGTCCTATCAACTTGAACTAGAACAGACTGGCATTCAGCTCCTTTCCACTGTCATTCTTACAGTCTGTGTCCTTGGTCATGTGACCTCCCTCTCAGAGTGCTGCCACTTTGGAGTTGTCTCTGAGCCACAGAAAGAACCAAATCACCTCACCACACATTCTAGGTTCAAATAGCTGTGGCCTCTTAGGATGATCTCTCCAGTAATAGCATGCATTCCTCAGAGGCATCACTCTAGGTAGTAAGAGCTGGAGTGGGAAACAAGACCTTGTTGGATTGAGGAAAAGTCATCAGATGTTGCACACACAGCCTTCCCATCCTGTCTGCTAGCTCTCTGAAGGGGAGTCTACCAGCA
>OU015748.1:79703317-79736617 GCA_907169655.1 Acomys percivali | reverse complement strand
AGTTCTGAGCAAACTAAGGGTAGATCCCTCCTGAGGTCCAGAACTCTAAGTGGAGAGAGGAAATGGGTGGCATAAGTGGCACCTGAAAATGGCAGTTCCCAGGCAACATGTCTGGCCTAAGTAGGGCGGAAACTTCCTCAATCTCCCATGACCATGCTGTACTATCTGGGAAGGGATGGATATGGGCATGAATAGTGGAACCTTAGACAATTATTCTCATAGCTGTCAGTTGGGGAAAATAGATCACAGGAGATTGTAGAAGAAAGGATGAGTGTAGATAGAATTGTAGACTCTGTCACAGAGGCCATCAAAGGACCCAGAAGGTACAAAGTTAGTACACATATAATTTTCACCATCGCTGGGTGCTGCATTTGTTAAAAACAACAGACACCACCGCCACTCCCACCACAACAAAAATATCTGTTAAATGTAGAAGCATATTCTAGTGTTTGCCAATTCTCAGGATGTCAAGATCAACTGGAGCTTGCTCACAAAATCCAATTGTTAGATTTTCAGGAATTTTGCAAACTGCAAATGACGCTGACATCCTGGTAACTGTGTCAGGCCAACATCAGCCTTCAAGTAAGGTGTGACCTCAGCTGCTTCATGATGTTCGACATCAAAAGTTAAGATCATCTGTAGAGGCACTTGCCAGGTGCTGTGAGCATTTAGGACAATTGTCCACTAGTCACACTGGGTGGAATCTTCAGAAATGAATCTCACTACTCAGTCTTATAGTGGGAAACAGGGTTCAGCAAGTCAAGGGAGTGAGGTCCTCCTGGCTCTAGAGTCCAGACCTGTAACTAATGCCTTGGGCATTCTTAGAGAGGTGTAGGATAGCTTTTGGAAAAGCTTCCTTTCCACCCCTGCCTTGCACAGAGGACTGGAAGTGTGCTGGATGGATAGCTTCCAGGATCTCATGCTGTGCAGTCCGAGATATAGCCAGAACTCAGCCCCAAAGTAGGGCAGTGTGCTTGAGCAATCAGTTGGGCCTTTCTGAGTCACCACACTCTCCTTTGTGAAATGCAATCAAAACAGGGCTCACCTCACAGATCAGCCAGCCATGAAACTCATTGCAGACTCAGAGAATAAGCCTAGCTAGCAAGGAGTCTGTGAGAAGCTAGGGCTCCCAGTTTCCTCTGCTGATAAAGTCAGCTTCCTGGGACAGTGCAGTAGGATACCGGAGGACCAATTGATGCTCAAGACAGCACCTTGTCTCATAGAATATGAAAGAACTGAAACTCAGGGCAGGGGTCAGGGCAGGATTCTTTCAAGTTCACATTGAATTATATCCCCAGTCAGGTTGAGTTCCTTTTGAAGTTCCTTTTGTCCTTCTACAATTACTTGATATCATCTTGTGAAATGGATAGCCCTGCACTCACATGGCACGTGCCTGTGATTAGTCCAAGCCGAGGTGTGCTTTAGCTATAAAATACAAGGACAATATTTAAAAAGTGAGTTATTTCAGCAAAGTGTTCACATGGACTAAATGTTGAAATGTTCTATGTTCGCTGAATTGAGTGACATGAAATATGCTTC
This sequence comes from Acomys percivali, assembly GCA_907169655.1. Lineage (NCBI taxonomy): Eukaryota > Metazoa > Chordata > Mammalia > Rodentia > Muridae > Acomys > Acomys percivali. The sequence continues at coordinate 79,735,078 of OU015748.1, read as the reverse complement.
TTAAAAACAATTTCACCCTTTCTTCTTGTACTCCTAACATTGTTGCTTCTAGAAACTTTAAAACAGGACACGAGTCTCATTGTATTCCTATTGGACATGTATTCTTCAGACAAACCGTGTCCTGGAATCACATTAGTGGATGACAACATTTTTAGATGCCTCTCTATAATGTCACAGTGATGAAAGGTTTTAAATTTTCTTTCCAAATTTATCATAGCAGGGTCCCTAATCCTACAAGTGGAGAAACTTTGGATAAGAGACAGAGCCTAATGCCTAGATCTGTGCCCTTTTTGAATTCTATCATGGTTCCAGAAAGTTCCAATATGACTCATTCAGTCTTGAAAAATGAGGATATTAACCTCTTTGTAATTTCCACAAAGATCAAACAAAAGCTTTCCTCGAAGGTTGGAAGTGTTTGTGCTCCAAGACTGTCTAACATTTGACAACTATGGAGAAGCCCCCTCCTCTCATGCATCAGAAAGAGTGTGAAAGGTCAGCGAAGAGGACTGGCTGAGAGGCAACACAGTGGGGCCAGGGTCCCATTCTAAGGACTAACTTTTTGAGTGATTATATATATTCTCCTCCCCAATTAAGGGTCTATAAGAAGATAACACCAAGTTCCTCTAATTACAGGGTCCCTTATGATGCTATTGTTTGTATTCCCCTCCAATTCATATATTGTTGTGCTATACTCTAAGATGGTAGTATTTATGAGTGATTATGTCATGAAGTTGGAGGCCTCATAAATGGGATTAGCACTATTACAAAAGAAGATGCCAAAAGATGCCTCATTTCTTCAACCACATGATGTGGCAGTAAAGAGCCACTTATAAGCCAGAATGGGCCACCAGACACTGAATCTGGTGATATCTGGCTTATGGAATTCTCACTCCCTGGAACTCTGAGATATAAATTTCTGTGTTTTTTTTTATAAGCCACCCAGTGTACTGTATTTTGTTACAGCATTACAAACAGACTAAGATAATCTTTAAGTCACATTTCTTTTTCTGATGGAGACATTCTATAATTTATTACCTCTTGTCTCCTTGGGCTGTTTGGAAGGTTGACTTTAATTAGCACACCACTTATATGTCACAGAGTGTGGCACATGATGCAAATGGGAACTGGCGCCAAAACTGTCCCTTCCACAGATGCCAGTGATGACTCTGAGAGTGCAAGTTCATGAGATAAGTGTGTCAGGTTAATGTACAAGTTGTCCAGATTCATCTTCAGGATGCCACTGAAAAACACTTTCTTTTAATGTGGTAAAACACACACAACATAAAATGTGTTATGTTAGCCATATTATGTGTACACTTCACTAGTGTTAGGTACATTTACCTCATGAAACCATCTCCAGAACATTTTTAATCTCCAATGAAGCTCTGTGATCACAAATACTACTGCTCTGTCCTTCTCTCACCACTTCTCCATCGAGTCTCCATTCCATTTTCTGTTTCTATAAATGGTGCATATTTTAAGTAGAATTATTTATACAGCAGTATATTAATTCCTTCCTTTGTTGCTGAGACAGGATACATGACAAAGTCAACTTGAGAAAAGAAGGGCTATTTTTGACTCACAGAGTCCGTCATTATAGGAAAGATGTGGGGAAAGGAGTGGTTCCGCTGTGGTGGCAGGAATGTGAGGAGGGTAGTTATTGCTCTCATAGTGATGATGCAGAGAGGTGGATGTGGTTAAATCATGGACTCTCTGTTTTGCAGTCAATCTGGGGCCCCAGCCCAATCAGTGAGCTACCCACATTCAAAGAAGGTCTTTTCCCCTCAGGCAAACATCTCTGGAAACATCCTCACAAACATGCCTATATGTCCTACTGCTGTGTGATAGTATTCTTAGAGAGGCATGAAAAATTAAAGGGAACTGACAACTGAAGAAAGGAAAAGTACAGATAGTACCAAAATCAAACTTGGTAAACCAGTGAGTTTTAATGAGGTTACTTGCAGAAGTATGGATGAGGGGTTACTTACAGGAGCAGAAATGACTCAAAGTCAGCCACAGCAGCAAAGCCCACCCCAGCATGAGTGACAGCTCAAAAAACTAGAATCACGAGCTGGTTTCTGCTTCTTCCAGGTTGCTGAGTGCGCCTCTGGAGTTTCTTTGCAAGGTACCTTGTCTGAGAAGGAGTCTTAGCAGCTTTTATTGTTTACTTACTCTTGGTGAGGGAGGGGTCAGTTTCACAGACTTAGGGAAGCTATTTTGAGTTGCTTCCTTGTTGTTTTAATGGAGCTTCTCTGCAGGACAAAGGGTTTCACCTTTCCTAGAACATCCTGTTGTTTCACTTCTCTGTAAACAGGCTAGCCTAAAATATCCCAGTGTTTCACTTCCCTTTGCATCCTTTATCTTCAGAAGTTAACCTCCAAGATGCCAGGAGGGTACTTTACTGCAACACCTAGATGCTGCTGAATCCTATCCCCATCAACACCTATTATTTCAGGAATGTCCTAAGGGTACATTGATGTTATAACATGTCTCAGAACTTCCTTCCTTGCAAAGCTGGATGAGACCACATCCTATTGATATGTTGTCATTTTGTTTATCCATCCCGATGTTGATAGACACTTGGGCTGGATCCACCTTTTGGCTAATGTGATTAATGCTGCCATAGACACAGGTTAACAAGCATATGCTTCAGCCATCACATTCAATTTATTTGTATTATACCAGAAGCATGATTGATGGATCATGTAGAAACTTGTGCTAACTTTTTCAAGAACTACCACACTGCTTTCCATAGCAACCATGTCATCCTAGATTACCACTGTCAGTGTTCTGGGTCTTCAGTTTCAGCACATCCTAGACAGTACTTGTTCATGGTTCCTGTTTGAACATGGGGTGAAGGAGAAACTCTATTAATAGACTCTTTAGCAAGTGATATTTTCTTCATGATGACTACCTAAGTAAGCACCACAGAGGTCATCCAGGCCACTTGGAATGACCAATGCCCAGAGCTTCATGCAAGAAGAAAAGACAGGCTGAAGTCTGGAGTCTCGACAAGTTTTCTAAGGACAGGTAAATACATGTTTCTGTTGCTTCACGCAGCTTCAAGGCAACTGGGAAGCAGACGATCTCTCCTTCAAAGGCGGCTCTTTGTGCAGTCTTCCATTTGAGAACATGGCAACCTCAGTTGTTTAGTAGAGACTTGCATATTTGCCTAAAAACACAACCACAATCTATTAACGACCCTTGTCAGCTCTGCCTTGAGCATCTATCTAGAAAGTGATGCTTTCTCTTGTCTTCTTTCATGCCTGCCAGGTCTTACTCTCCATTGATTGGTTTGTCCTAGGGGGACAGAGCGAGCCTCTAAAAAGCGAAGGCCTCTTGGAGTGCTTACCTTCTCAGTTTCTCCACAGCTGCCCATCTACTCAAGGTGAATCTATGTACACAGAGAGAGAGAGTCCTCACCATTCCAAGTTTCTCCTCCCTGGCCTGCTGACAATGTAGTTTCTCTCATTTCTTCTAGTGCTATCACACTGCTTCATGACCTGCGTAGTGTCTGATTCCCTACAGGGATGTTCTTTTCCTTGTATGGCTTTCTCCCCGGCATCTCTATCCTAGTGTGCCCCACTAGGGTGGATCATTCCCACCTCGTACCATTAGACAGCACCACTCTTTACCTTGTTTAGCTGACCTGTTCATTTGCATTAGTTTCCCCAAGGCTGTGGTAACAGCTACCACAAACTTGGTAACTTAAAGCAATAGAATGTGTCCCCTTAAATTTGTTATGGAGGCCTGAAGTTGGTATCAAGATGGTAGCAGAACTGTGCACCCTCTTGTGCAAGATCTTGGAAAAATATTTGTGGTTTTTGTTGCCCCTGACACCCCGGAGTTCATGAGTGCATCATTGGAGACCGGCCTGGGTCTTTATGGGGACTTTTCATGTCACTGTGATTGTTTGGATCTTTTTGAAATGTAATTTCATTAAGGTTCGCCAAAATCCACAATGACCTCATCTTAAGTATTACCTTAATTATACCACAAACACTTTATTTCTAAATAAGGTTATCTTCTAGAATTCCAGATAGACACAGACTTTGGGAAAAACTCTCATTACGCTACAATCTCTCTCTCTCTCTCTCTCTCTCTCTCTCTCTCTCTCTCTCTCTCTCTCTCTCAATTTCTCAAATTAAGTTCATTTTATATAATCTCTTAAGTTTCTAACTCCCACCACAAGGATGTGGGCTCCAGCAGCCAAGAACTTTGAGTCAACATGTCACTACTGTGGTTCTCTGTAGGATCTGATAGATAACAGGGGCTCCACTCCCACACATGGGCTGAAAGACAACGCCTGTTGACTGTCGGCCTGTTTCCTGGATTTCCGCAGGGAACATTGTGTCAGCAGCTCCTCACTGGGCTGATAACTCCTTAGGAACTAAATGCCCTGCTCTAGGGCACCATCCCAGGAGAACCCAGGGAAGCCCCTGGATCTGTTACAATATTTAGGTTGGCCAGTGGACAGAGCCTGGGCAGCTCCTACTGTAGACTATTCAACAAACAAATTGTTTGCTCCTCTGACTGGCCTGAGACTCACTGTGTGGTCATGGGAGTGATGACAAATCACTTCTTGGCTTTTTTTTAAAACTGTGTAGCAGGATTGGTTATTTATTGATTTATTGTTTAAGAATTTAAAATGCTAAATAAACATGGAAAGGTAATGCATTTTCACTGGAAAACAACAAGAAGAAGAATCTTAATGATAAAATATAAAAAAGGAAAACTGTCTTTGTAACTGCATGAGCTACGGGTACTCATTTTTGGTTTAGTCTCTTCAGTTTTCTATGCTATGTGAATCTTGAGATTACCATCCATAGTCAATGTCAAATAATGCTCTTTCCCCCTTAGTATTAGACAGTGGGAATGCTCTTCATCAGTAAAGGCTATTAATAGGCAGCATTTATGCAATGCTTAAAATGAATATATAGGTGCAGGGCCAAGCCCTCCACTCAATTTACCTTTTTAATTTTCATGACAGCTTCCTGTGCTTTAAAGGGAGGAATCTGGAGCAAGATAACCCAGTACTCCTCAGGGCACCATCCTCCTGATCTGTGTGAGTTTGGGCAACATGGATGTATTGGTGTTTTGTGGATTCTGTGTATAACAAATGACTATGAACTTGGTGGCTTAAAAGAATGATTCTCTCACAGTTCTGGGACCAGAAGCTAGAAGTTAAATGCTTGATGAGCCAGGATCCAAGAGGAGAGAGGTCCTTCAAACTTATGGGTGTTGATGTCAGTTCTTGGTCTTTCTCATCTCATGTATTCCTCTCCTCAGTTCCTGGCACCATCTATCCAGAGGCTTCATTAATGACATCAGCTACTAGGTTTGTGGACTGCCATACTTTGTCATGTCTAACTTGACATGGTTATAACCACTTGTATCTGCAAATACCTTATTTGAAAATAGCATCTCTGTCTAAGGCTCTAGCTGAGCACGGCATTTGGGGGAAGACACAGGAGTCTTTGTGGTTCACCTCCTATTTGTCAAGTCAGGCACCAGAGATTGTCTCATTCAGAGTGCTGGGCAAGGAATGGAAGAGGATATATGTTGTGCCTATAGCAAGAACAGGCCTAGCACATTGCAGTTCTCAGGGTGGGGCGGTGCGATAACAACAAGGCGGTTTATAATGATCTCTATCAGCTCAGAGAGCTGTGCGTCAGAACACCTCATCCTAGGGTGATAGAGTCAGCACAGATGGCAGGTCCTGGCGAAATTCTCCGAGTCTAGATCCTTATTGGAGAAATCCTAAGAGGTTGTCAAGAGGAGTTACTTTCATGACAGATGGGGCTGAGAACATCCCCTAGCCTTAGTCTGCGATGATGTGACTTTGAGTGACTGTTATGGTCAATGTGGATTGTCAGCATCTAGAACCACCCAGGAGAGAAGCTGCTGCACACATCTGGGAGGGCCTATCAGGGTTAGGTTATGAGATGGGAGAATCCACCTTAAAAGTGGGTAATGCCATCCCCTGAGCTGGGCTCCTAGACACAGTCAAAGAGAGAAAGCAAACAAAACACCAGAATCCATGCATCCACCCATCCATCCATTCATGCATCCTTCTCTGCTTTCTGGCTGTGGATGCAATGTGACCAACTGCCACCAGAATGTCCTTACCTTGATGGGCTGTGCCCTCCATTTGTGGGCCAGAATAAACCCTTCATCCCTGAAATTACTCTTGTCAGGATTCTTATAGCAAGGAGGAACATAGCTAATGCAGTGACTTACTTAAGGTCCTGAGGCCTCTGTGCTCAGCTCTCACACAACATAACCACCCCCATCTCCTGGTGATACTGTGATGCTGCCTGCAATCTGTCTGTTGCCCTTAGACCAACAGGTAGGATACAACACTCAGAAATGGTAGCTGAGTTGATTTTTTGGTTTATATCCATTCTTCAGATTCAATGGGTCCACTTGCTTGTTTGTGGGAATAACTGTCATTTATCATATTATAGAAATCATGTGTGTATATGAGAACAGTTGGGATAGATAAGGAAAGAGGCAATATTAAACGCCCATGTGAACTCACAGGCATAAACTCCATTAACTACCCTTCTTGTGTTGCACGTGTTCAGATATGATGCATAAACACTCATAAACTTTTATGTGAATGAGATGTTGAGATCTGTCTCCACTTAGCTGTGAGCTATATGCACTTTGTGTGGTTTTGTGGAAATACTAGTTGTCATAGCTGTGAGATATTGTGCAAGTGGCCACACGATGGGCTAGTGAGTCAGCTCTTTATGTTCCAGAGGCTTAGGCATATCATCTTTGTGGGGTTTTTTTGACAATGCATGTATTTTTATATTTGTGACATGTGTCTATGGCACCATGACAGGGCCACTTCAGCATCTAGCTCAGTGACAACAGAAGAGAATGGCTACATCACAAAGAGAATCCTCAGAAAGATCCCAGGACAGAACACTCCTCTATTGGGGATCAAATTCTGAACACATGTTTTGTGAGTACATTCAAATCATTATGCCTGGACTTCCATCATTAGGGGGGCTTGGATATTGAGGAATACATAGTGAAGGTTTTTAAAATTTTCTCCTCCATGCTCTCATTGGAGAGACATCTGTCACAACCATGCTTTCATGGCTGGCTTGTTTTGTTAATCTCCGAGCCTTTACAGGGAGGTATTTGTTTTCTTTAGTCTAGACTCCTGTACTCAACAAGGAAAGAATGTAATAAAGAGTTATGTTGGCTGAGTTGAGCAAGTAGAGAGATTAATGATAGCACATCTAACCACAGCTGCTTGACCTGCCACAGCCTTCCATGTACTAAAGATCTCATGTTTGCTGGCACTGCATGGATTACACAGTATGCTGGCATGCATCACTAAAGAAGTTGATTTAAAGGGTGGTGATGAGAGTTCATAAGGGGAGTAAATTCCCTTTCATGTGTTCACACTTCCTGGATCTTACAGGTCCTGGCAGCCTTGTGATAGCAGTATACATTTTGAATTTTGAGTATTGGTTGTATATTAGAGATTTGGGGTGAACCTGAACATTTTTGAAAAACACTCCCTTCTTGGTTTATTTCTATCTTGTGGTCTCAATAAGCTTTTTTTCTTATCACAGAGTGAAGAATTTTAATCAGTGATGAGTGTGGTTTTAATAGCCTTTCTTAGATTATTTGTTGATTTTTTTTTTAAAAACTAGGATTGAGGATTTATTTTGGTAAAGAGACATTTTCATCATTTATCTTGGTCTTTTCATTTGAGATTTTTCTTGTTACAGAGTCTTGATCACAGAGAAGTTCAGTAGAGTACACACTTTTATTTTTTAATTTCTCATAGTTAATGTTTTAGTCTACCTGGAGGTCATTTGATATTTTCAAAGTGAGAATCAAAGTTGACTTTTTCTCCCACATATTAAAAAAAATCAGTCTTCCAATTTCCATTTATATTTTTCACAACACACACACACACACACACACACACACCTGTGCCTTAGGTCTTAAATATGATAGGGAAATTCCTGGGTATCTCTTTACTTTTGCTGGTAGCAGATATGGCAATTACTATCTATTTTATGGACAAGACCATGAAGAAATAAGAAAGCAAATCAATTTCTATGTATTCACCTGGCTTGTTAGAGAAATAGCTAAAAGGACAGCCTGTATCTATAGATTCCTGAAGAAGTGCTGATCCATCAATCCTGTGATACTTTATCCTTCCTCTTATAAGACAATGCAGTTAACAATATCACTATTACCATTTCTGTCTTTCATTTAGATTTCTGTTGGGACCCAGTAACCACAAGGCACAAGTAGCTATTGAGTGCTTGATGTTGTTAGTATAAACGGCAATATATCCCGAGCATCAAATATATGGGAATTGCAAGAATTGGGATGCAAAACATCTCATGGACAGTTTCTGAGTAATTACCTATTTAAATTAGAATGTATTGGCTATATCAAGTGAAAATCATTATTAAAGTTGATTCCCTATTTCCTTTATACGTGGCTTCTAGAAAATTAAATTTAAAAGGACCTATGTGACTTCATTTTGCTGTGGCTGTATCATTTTGTTGAGAGCTAGGTGATTAATTCTCCATGGGCACTTGCTTTATTTTTATTCTCTTTTTTTCTCAACACTTTATCTTAGCAATTAGCCCATTTCCTACACCATAGCAGATACTCACTAGACATATGTTAAAGACGGACTATAAATAATCGCATGGACCACAAATCACAAGGCCTTCTAAAAGGTTGTGATCTTCAAGCTATGGCACCCAAGCAATTTATTTCTCTTGATTTGATTAGTTAGGACACAAGGATAGAACTCAAAGTGGATTGTTCATGATTTCAGCCATTGCAGTGGCCTGTTGGAGAATGGTATGTTCTCATACTATCAGTGGGAAAATCTGCTTCTAATGGTGCTTGACTGAGCACAGACAGACCTTGGGTTTCCACTAGTATCATTACATCCTTTTCTCTTCCCCTTCCTCCTTCTTCCCTTCTTGATCCTGGTCTTAGCAATGTGTAGAACAGCACAGTGGTTAGAAATTATGACTTAGCAGGTGGCCTGGGCTTGTGTCTTCTCTTCCTATTTCCAACTCTCTGCTCATGAAAAAGCCCCTTGCTTCCTTTTCCCCACTCTCTACTCCTTACCTCCCTCATTTAGAGTCTGTGTTGCCGCTGATGTCATGGAAGTGTTTAAGATTCTGTCTGGGATGCATTCAGTAGCAAATGGATATTCTTTAACCCCTCTGGCAGTTCCAGGGCTGCCCAGCACTCATTCCAATAGCAAACCCTGCTTGCTCTTTCCTCGGCTCCAGGAGCCCAGGTACAGAAGCTCACATTGGCTATCTCTGGTTATAGTGACAGAAGGTAGCCTGGGAGGAGACCTGAGCCTATTGGCTGAAGCGAAGGCTAGAGAGATAGGTAAGATCATGAGTAGTCATTTATTAACCCTAGGGTCTCCAGGCAGCCTTGTAGTATTATGTTTTGTAAAATGGGGCAAAAATTTCAAGTGACTATCCTTTATCCAAGACTCCAAATTCTGAAGTGCCACCAAACTGGGAACTTTCTGAGCATCACGTGCTACAACAAGAGCTAATTCTACACCTCGGCAGGCTAGAAACAGAGAAAAAAGAAGGCACGCTAAATTTACTATATACAGAGTTACCCACAGCCTATGGAGATAAAGTGAACATGACACATGAAGGAGTCTTGTGTTTAGACTTGGTTCTCTTCTGCAAGACATCTGTGTTCATATAGGCAGACACTGCTAAGTTCAAAATCCAAAAATCCCTCTGGACCGAAGCGATTTTCATAATGGCACTCTGCTAACACTTTACTCTTTGAAGTCACTTGAGAGTCAAGTGATAAAACATGTGTCAATCTTCTTTGTAAATTCCAAAATACTAAAATAAACGAAGAAGGGAGATAACAGACATGCACATATTTTATCCACATGTCTAATGAGACACAATTCAAGTTTGGCCAGGGGAAGGTGAGGGTGGGTGTGTCTAAGCAGGTGCCTTATTCATTTTCAAGGTATTGTGTAGAAGGATAGTTACCAAGGACTTGGGCCAGGGGAGTTATTGTTTTAAAGGATACTGACGAAAGGTTCTGCAGACAGCTGGCAATGTTGATGCTGATGAACTGAGCACTTAAGATTGGATGAAGTAGGGGTTGGGAATGTGGCTCAGTTGGTAGAGTGCTTGCCTACTAGTATGCAGAAAGCCCTGGGTTCAATCCCCAGCCAGTACCACACAGATGGTGTACGGTGGCACATGTGTGCAATCCCAGCACTCAGAAGGCAGATAGGCAGAGTAGCAGAAGTTCACTGTCATCCTCAGCTAGGTAGCTAGTTAGGGGACAGCCAAGGAAACTAAGACCCTGTCACAAAGCCACAAAGGAGCAATGCTAAAATGGCAAATGTTCCATTCTGTGTGCTTTGACAGATTTAAAATATAAAAGTGGAAAGATGGGAGAAAACACCCAGCACAGAACCATCCCATTTACTTGTAGATATAGGAAGGGAATAAAGAACCTGTGACCCCTGCCAGGGCCACATTTACTTTATGGGAGGTGGGAAAAGGCAAGTGAAGAGGCTTTGAGGAATAATTAAATTAAAGATACATAAACTAAGGAGAGTCTACATTTAGATTCCTGGATTCTCTGCCTGCCTGTCAGGGCAAGGTGATGGATCTGACTCAGGCAGAGGGCGAAGCTAAAGTGGGAGTTAGGCACCGGAGGCAAGGGGACATGGAGCCAGGTGACAGCAAGGCATGCCAGGAGTAGGAGCAGAGATAGAGCAAGATGACAAGGAATTGGTCCCAGGATGAGATCGGCACCACTGAGTAGCAGGGCCCTATGAGTCATCCCTGCACCAAGGGTGCAAGGGAGCTGATGAAGGGATGGGAACCGGAGTGCCATGTTTAAGTCGGCCTCCCTGACGGCTCACTGTGACAGCTGCGTGAAGCATGGGTGAGGACCGCACAAGCAAGAACACCAGCAGTGGTAAATGGGCCAAGCAGACAGACAAGGCGTCGAAGATGTCTGGGTTGCCTTGTAAACGTCTTAGTGGGTGGGGGAATTAAATGTTTTTTTCCCAGACATGTAGGTGGGTGACGATGCTTGGGTGGCCGGTGGGTGGATGCATGGGTAGAGGCATAGATATTTCTGTGAGTCTCCATGCATTTAAATACGTTGCTCATCCCCAGATGTTCAAACTCAGTCCCTGAAATGTGTCTCAAACCCTCTGTGACTGCCTCCTTCCAGGATCCCTCTTTCAGGTTCCCATGGCATCCTGTAATTTCCCTCTTTTGAAGCACTCTATTAAAATTGTTGGATTGCATCTCTGTCTCTGTACACTTTAATAAAGGAAGGGCCGCCTCTTTCTTCCTGGTACTCTAAGTATCTGGCTTATAGTAAGTTTTAAGGTCTTGAGTGTTGATGGACTGGTTACATTAAAACAACCCCAAAGCTCTACATATTCTCCTGATGATAAGCCCTGTGGGAGTGGCCTGCTGGGGTAACTACCCTGTTCCTAAGTTTTCCCACCAACATGAATTTTCTTCTTTTTTTCTTTTTTCTTTCTTTTTTTTTTTTTAATGATCCAGAACTGTTATCTGTTGTTTATTAAGATCTGTTCTAAAATAAAATTCAAAATCCATAATCCATTTTATTATATTTTTATTTGTCTGTTTGTTTCCTGGATGTTTAGTAAATACAGCTGTGGGCAAGATCAACATTAAAGGGCCAGATACAAAAGTGTCTGAACAAACCCTTGTCCTAAGAGACTTCTCTGGTCTGCAAGACTGCGAGTTATATCATTCTTGGTGCTTCTGCAGTATATGTTTGCAGGAGAAAACACTTCTCAGGGTTTGGGGACTTGGCCCACTCACTCACACTGTCCTTTACTGTTTTTTCATTCATTCACTCCCAAATCCTTTTAGCAATATCTTATGCTCTGCCCACAGGCCTCCAAGTGTTGGTGTATTGATTCTAGACACTGTTCTAGACTAGTAGAGGGAGATGATGACATTCTGGGAGTTGTAGTTCTTCCCTGGAGGTCTGCTTGCAGCTCTGCACTCTTTCTTCTTGCTTCTGAAGACCTAGGCTAGAGAGAGATGTCATCACTGAGCTGGAGGAGAAAGCACCCCACCACAGCCAGAGGAGACTGCTCTGGAAAGTTCCTGATTGGGAGAGTCTACAGCCATCTGCTGAGTGTATCTTAAGATAGGAGATATGAACTTTAAACTCAATTTAACTCTCTTGTATTTTAAGGGTAAATTGCTTAAAAACATAGTTTTCTTTCAGTGCATTGTTCACACATGTATATAAACCATAGAGTCATAGTAATATATTCATGAATATATTAATATGTACACACACACACACACACACACACACACACACACGGCTATTTCATCAGTACCTAAGAATGAAGAGCCAACATTATCTGAAGCAGGACTATGGCCTGGACTCTTTTTAGTCTGAATTTGAGCTAGGATGCTAATTGGCTGTGGGCCCTCAGGGTAGTTTCATAACTCTCCTAATCATCTTTCTCCTTTTACAGGGAGAAGCCCCATACCTTCGTGGCTTTCTGTGAGAATTATATGAGAGTGTGGACACTCTTGGGTACCAACAGGCACTTACTGTGAGTAATACCAGTTTTGACATGTGACCATGAAGCAATGGTAGAACTCAGCTTCGGGGTTCCAACAAGGAAAAAAAAAAAGAAGAAGAAGGAGGAAGGAAGGAAGGAAGATACCTTATTATATTTTAACCACGTTTGCAACTTTATGTTGGCCAAACTCAAGCTCCCGTAGCCACAGATTGGGTACAACATGGGAACACCACCATTTATCATGTGACAGATGTCCTCGTGGCACTTGTATAGGGACTTCCGAGTGATAGCATTGTCTAACATCCTGGCCTGGTTGGTTACTGCTCATGTGCATGACAAGCTGCACATTCAAACAGCTATGCACTTTATTTTGTATATTTCTTCTCAGCAAAGGAAAAGTCATAGTCTGGAGGGAAATACATGAAAAGCTCTTGCAAACCACTCAGCCACAAGCAAAAAACCCTCAGCTTCATACAAGTGTCAGCAACGGTTCTAACTTGAGTGTATTAGCTGTTTGTCTCATTGTCATGGCCAAGTTCCTGTCACGAGGCCATTTGAGGGAGAAAACATTTATTTGGCATATAGTTTCAGGTGATCATCCCCTCGTGGTGTGAGAGACATGGCAACAGGAAGAGAAGGCAAAGTGGGTCACATTGCATTTGCAATCAGGAAATAGAGAGAGAATAAGAAGTGAGGCCCGGCGGTAAAGCATTGAGGCTTGTCCTGATAACCTATTTCTCCAGTGAAGACCCACCCATCTCCTAAAGGCTGCACAGCTTTCTGAACTACTCCATCCACTGAGGACCATTTGTCCACACACATAAGCAGGAAGGACATATTTCACCTACAGATCAGAACAGCTCTACCTCCCAAACCTTGGAATATCCTCAGCCTGGTTCTCCTGACATTTTGTTTCACGATGTCCGTTGGTCCAGTCCTGACTCTACTCCACTGCAATGACTCCCAGCCCTATGCTACCTCAAAGCTGCTGAGCCTGGATCACACCAAAAGCCCTAGCAAGGCCTAGATAGATGAGTGAGGCAGCAGCTGTGGCTTGAATCCCAGGACTGCACTCTGTGCAATGCACAGATTACTTAACTTCCCAGGGGTGCTATTTAAGGAGTCTTGGTTCCCTGCAAGGCCTGTGCTGCCAGCTCTATGGGTTACCACCACCTGTGCACACACTGTTCTCTGTGAGAACGCCATACCCGGTAGCTGTTTAACCTCTCTGTATAGAAGACCTGGCCTACCAGCAACACTCAGGCCTCAGCCTGGCGTACAACAGGGAGGCCAGATAATTGCAACTTACTGCTTAAACTGAGTCTTTAAGGAGATAGTTCTGGAAGTCTCAAGTCACTTCTGATGCTGTTGCTGTATACAGGCTGCTACTGTGAGAGAGGAGAGATAGAAGGCTGGGAGAGTGTCAGGAATTCCAATTAGTTCTGGGCTCAGAGATGACTGAACTATTTGGCCCATGATGTGTTGACATGAAGCTGTTTGTGTAGTTCTCCTGTGGGAATTCCAAGTGGCTCATTTTCTGTCCCTCATTAGAGTCCTGTGCTGGGAAACTAGGGCCTCTCTAGGGCAGATGTGGTGAAATACACCTGAGTGTGTATACCTAAGTGCACGGTGTGAGGTAGGAAGGATCTATGCATTTTAAAGCTATCTGGATTGTTTGCAATACAAACAAACTCTAGTTTGATTAGTTAAGGCAAAAGGGTAGACTTACTGGAAAGCTCATGACTAGCTCAAGCAAAACTAGAGTACTCCAAGTGCTGAAGTAACCTGAGAAACCTGAACAGCAGTTGTTCAGGGTCTCAAGGTGGTAATGTGGACAAAGATACTCTATCAAGTGCCAGATAGTAAACATTGCCCACTTAGATAGCCTTATTTAACTTAGACCTTGTAGTACCAGAGGTGAAAGATATGACACAAGATAAGTGAACATGGTAGTGTCCAGTAAAACTTTATTTACAAAACAAATACTGGCGGGATCTGGTGTTCAGGTAATGGATGTGGTCAAGACTGTAGAGAAGTTGCTAGAAAAGACCTTCTAAACAGTCTCCTCCTGCCCTTCCTCTGTCGCTTCTCAGGACTCTACTTCCTTATAAGGGTGATTATGATTGGTGACAGATAGTACTCTATTTACTACCCCTGGCCTATGCCAGTCAGTTCACTTGTCACTGTTCTGAGTAACACAGTGAGTTATAATGTGACCTCCTTCCTTCTTTCTGATACCTTGTTCTTCCTCTAACTTTCTCATGACCAACATCAAGTAATCTCAAATTTTGATCAACTCAAGACCTGGGAATTCCTCAGCACCTGAGTGAGAGTAAACTGTCTCCAAGTCCCCAGCAAACCCATGGCCCAGGACCAGAGGGGAAGGTAGAAATGTAAGCAACTAACATAACCATGATGCCATGTGGTGCAACCAACCAATATAACCATGATGCCATGTGGTGCAACCAACCAAGATAACCACAATGCCATATGGTACAACCAGCCAACATAGCCATGATGCCATGTGGTGCAACCAACCAATATAAACACAATGCCATGTGGTGCAACCAGCCAACATAACCGTGATGCCAAGTGGTGCACCTCATATGGAGTAGGAGGACAAGATGTGCCTGAGGCAGAAAAGGTGGCTCAGGCCTGGAATAAGAGCTCTTGACTCTGTCTGAGGCAATCTGGAGTGAAGTGAAGTGTGATCAAGGCAGGATAGACACCTGCAACATCACAGAGCATGGAAGCCTCTGGTACATTCAGTAACAATTTCATTGCTTCATGTAAGATCTGGACACTTAGAGATAGGCCTAGAGTGATGCCCTTGTGGGTCTCAGCAGTTGGAATCATGAAGGTTCTGGAGCACCTGACTTTGGTAGATCGCAGTTGTTGTGGAGGTAGAGATCTGGCCTTTTCAGGATGTTCTTCTTATGTCCGGGAGATGCCCTCAGTCATTGCCCTTGGTCCTCACTATGTATGGATTCTGTCTAAGGCCAGATTTATATAAAAGAGTTTCATGTTCCAACAGTAGATCAAGAACTTGTGTGTGTCACCTTGGGCAAGTCAGTTGACGTCCATGAATTCAGTTAGCACACATGTACAAGGGACGACTCAAATCTAACTCTGAGAGTCATTATCCTGCCAGAATGCATGGGTGAGGAAAATGTGGCACACACATTAGGTGCGCAACAGACATAGGCATGGGCATTGATGGTCACTTACACTGGTACTCACTTGGGATATTGGGAGGACTTTGACCACTTATAGATGTTGACAAGGAAATGTGGAAGAGCTGGAACTTCTCTAGCTGTGGGGTTCATACATATTTGCCATGTAGACTAAAGTTTGAATAAAAATTAAAGTTTGCCCCAGATGTGGATGGGACGCCATGGGAGAAAGAAAGAATCCTTTTGTGCAGCACCACCTTCCTGTCAGGTATGCCTGGAGCATTTTTTAAAATAATGCATGCAGGGCTATTTAAACTGGTTATGTGCTCACAAGGGTGAACCCTGGAGGTGGAACAGGGTCCCGAGTTTGTTTTCCTAGCTTCTAGCTATGGGTGCTTGTACCCTGCTTTCCAGTAGCAGCAGCAGCAGCAGGTTTTTAAGGTAATGTCTTAGACTCTCTAATCCCTGTTGTACTCCCCTGTAAGGTGGGGACAATAAAGGTGTAGGTGGCATTTTGAAAAGCGAGTAACTAGCTTAATTAGTTCACAAGCTTTTCACAGCCTTAGCATGGATCCTGGCACCTAGGAACTGAAAGAGGCTCATTGTTATAATCGTGATTTTCAGTGTCACCCATGCACGCATTTTATTCCTTTTGATGGATGTCGACTGGCCATATAACAGGATCTAGGAGAAAAGTCATCAAGGAGACAAACCTCTGGGTTCATCTGTGAGGGAATTTCTCAACTAGATTAACCAAGGTGAGATGACCCACTCCAAATCTGCATGGGACCATCCTACAAACTGGCCTCCTGGACTGGACAGGAAGGAGAGAGTGGGCAGAGGACTAGTAGTTTTCTTTCCCTGCTTCCTGGCATCAGATACAAGGTCAGCTGACTCATGTTTCCTCTGCTGTGCTTTCCCCACCCCGATGGACTGAACCCTTCACACTGTGAGCCAATATAAGCCTGTTTCTGTCAATTGCATTTTCAGGTGTTTTATCCTAGCCATGAGAAAAGTCACTAATCTACTCCTCAAATAGCATTTATCCTCATCTCCATTTTGCAGATGGTAAAGCTGAGGCAAATGGAAAAAGCAATGGTGCTCTTCCCTAAGTCCCTTGTGAAGTATACAAAGCTGAGTTTCAACAGTGAATTCTCAGGCTTAGGGCTGGACCACTTGTAAAACTTCATTTTCCTCTGCATAGGTCACACATTCCTTTTGGCCTATTTGTTCGTAGGAATTTGAGCATAGGTCTGATGTTGTGGATGTACAAATTTTGAGCCTCTCCAGTGCTCTGTCTTCCCATAATGAGGTCTCTGTCAATTGTGAACTCCTGACCCAGTCTCCTGGATGGGAGAGTATGTGATTGTTCTGACGGGCTAGGATCTGGGCAGGACATATCAATTTGGGCAGCAGGTCAGTGGTCAATCACAATGTAAAACAAAGATAGCAGGGCGGCCTCATGCCTGGAGATTTCTGGGAGCTAGCCAACCCTTCTTCCCAATAAGACAGTCAGATTCTCAGTGTGCAGCCTCCATCAGACATTGCATGTGACGGTCAGCAGGTCCTAATTACAACTGGTTCTGGTTAGTTCTCATAGGACCTATTAAGGCCTTTGTATGCTGGCTCCCTGGGGAGGTTCTCTGCCTTTGGAAATAACATGGAGAAAGGCTTTTGTTCTTGACCCTTCCTGGGGCATATCCTTCCTGCCAAGACTCAATTTTCCATCAGCAGTTGCTTTAAAAATCCCTCTAAAAATTAGTACTCGTCATTGGAGTGCAGGGCCTGCCTGGAGTGTGCTTGATTTCTCCAATAGGCATTAAGCCTGGGGCCCAGGCATCTGTTTCTCTTTGGGGAGTATTTGCTGGCAAATGGACCTTCTCTTCAGTAAGTATTCACTGGTAGAAACCGTGCCAAATTATCCTTGTGGTCTCTGATACTTTAATTGGAAGTTTATGGAGTTCAACACATACTGTCTCTGAGGTTAAATATGTGTTGATTTAGCATTTACCTCTAACTGGCCAAGGCTTTGCTTTAGCTGCCATCTCAATAACTGCACATGGTTTGGGGCTATCTGCACTGCATGGTTCTTGACAAAACTATGATTCCATCCAGTCCTGACAGTCAGTTTTCACTGCAGGGGTTATCAGCATCTCTTTTGGCCAGAAGCTCAGAGCTTCTGGCCATTCAGAGCTCAGAATGATTCAGTCACTTACTCAAGGCCACACTGTTGTGACACATGCAGAATGGGAAATGATGACTTTTGGATGCCAAAGCTCTTCTCATTGTGTGCTTTGTTTTATGCATTTAGTCCAAACCCACTTACTGGGTTTGGGAGAGAAACCACCAATAAGCAATCCTGCAGAGTGATAACTGCTCAGCAGGAGATCAGAACAGGGCAAGGCTCAAAGGAGGCCAGGCATAGAAAACTTCTGGGGAGGGCATTCCAGCAGCCCCTGTCCAAACTTGACATAGTCATTTTGATCCAGAAATTTGATGCCTAGATAATTTACTCCAAAATACATTAGCACATATGTAAGTCAACCGTGTTCAAGGCTGTTTGCTTTATCAAGGAACTAGCCAAAAAATGGAAAGAATGCAGACATCAACCAGTCAGTAGAGAACCCTGAAGAACAGTCCTCCACGGTTATTAAACAAGGTAAAACAATTTGTAAACAAATAGGTCACAGGTCAACTAAGTGGCCAATCAACTGATAAACAGATAGTTGGGAATTTGAAATGACATCAAAGATGTTTTATTAGCTAAGAAAGCAACTTATAGAGCAATACACTTAGTGTGTGTTGTTTTTTTAAAAAATTAAAAAAATCAAAGACCACTTACCTTCATTAGGAAGGACTACATGAGAAAGGAGATGGACCAGTTACTTCTGGGGACACCTGGGATGGATGGTGGTTAATCAACTGAATTCTTCTTGTAGCAGGAGTGAGAATGAAATTTGACTAAGAAAAGGGAGGGAGCCAAATGATAACAAAGGACTCTAGCCTCCCTGAAGAGGGCACCCCTAGTAGCCAGGCTAGCAAGGAGACAAATCTAAGCATGAAAAACTGAAAGAAGATCAGTGTGGAAGAACTGGGGGAGAAGAAGCAGCGTGGATAGGCCTAGAGATGTAACACCCAGAGTTTGGATTTTCTTTTTGCAGATTCTAAAGGGTTCACTGGTAAATATTCTTTACTAAGGAATGACTGATCCTCCCCCATTCCAGGTCAATAGGATGAGAAGAGTATCTAGGAATACAAGTGCTTCTGAATGTCTGCATCTTGGTCCACTGCCATTTCTTGGTCCTATCAGACCTGTTAGAGCAGGAATGCACCAATCTTTCAGTCTGGAATCACAGACTGACATCTCAGAGTGTTTGCTGGCTCATTTCCATGCCCCATGCCCCCATCACCTTGAATGAAGATGTAGATGGCCTGGGAGAGAAAGTACCTTGTGTAGCACACACAGGGTTGGTACAAGTTGAATGGTAGTTCAAGGATGTTGAGAGGGCATTGAAATACTCTGCCATGGCAAATAAGGATTAAGAAAGAAGAGAGGTGGAGCAGAAACTGGATTTAGAAGTCATTGCACTCATCACTTGTGTGGTGGTTTTAGTAAGGATGGCCCCATAGGCTCATATATTTGAATTCTATAGTGGAGTGGCAGCATCTAAGAAGGATTAAGAGGTGTGGCTTTTTTGGGGTAGGTGTGGCATTGTTAGAGGAAGTATGTCACTGGGGATGGCCTTTAAGGTTTAAAAGCCCATATCAGGCTTAGTCTCTCCATCACCCTCTCTGCCTGTGGATCAGAATGTAACACTATCAGCTACTGGTTCATTACCTTCCTACATATCACCATGCTCCCCATCGTGGTGAAAATGGACTAAGCCTCTGAAACTGTAAGCAAGTCCTCAATTAAATGCTTTCTTTTATGAGTTGCCTTGGTCATAGTGTCTCTTCATAGCAATGGAACAATACCTAAGACAACTTGAGAGAGGAAGATGGCTCAAATGGGATACAGAGGCTAAGGTGATGGAAATACAGAGGGTTTAAATGGATTTGGAGCTAGGCACCAACCCTGCTTAAAGGCTGAGCACATGAGATCTCCAAAAGGGATAATTTTATGGCTTCTACTCTTTTGATTTGAGCAATGGCATTAGATGCCACTGTGAAAAAGAAGATTGGGTTGGAGGAGAAATGGACAGTTCCCTCTTATTGATGATAGCTTTGAAACTCCTATGGAATCACAGTGGGATGGTGAACAGACACTTGTATATCATTTCAGGGAAAACTAGAAATAGAGATTTGGTTGCTGTGAATAATCAGACAATATTTATAACTATAGCACCAGAGAAGAGAAGGCCCCTTGTAGAAGCAAGGAGTCTCCAACTTTCCCAAGTCATCCAGAAGGGAATGTGGGAGAGCCACAGTGTCTCAGGAGTATTGTATCACTAATATCAAGGAAAATAATGGAGACCTGTTGAGACACAAGAATATAAGGTGTCAAATCCATGAGGACAGAAGCTGTAGGCCAGGGTAGTGAAAAGATAGAAATAAAACATGTATGGCTCTGCCGTGGTGACTGATGTGAACTGGTCTTAAGTATTCCACAGTTTCTTGTTAACCCAGGACTGTATTCTAACCCTGACTATGGCTTTCTATGTGACATTTAATAGACCTCTGATCTTCAGGCCAGAGAGTTTTTTCTTTCTTTCTTTCTTTCTTTCTTTCTTTCTTTCTTTCTTTCTTTCTTTCTTTCTCTCTCTCTCTCTCTCTCTCTCTCTTTCTTTCTTTCTTTCTTTCTTTCTTTCTTTCTTTCTTTCTAATGTCTTGTCTCTGTCTTAGTTACTGTTCTATTGCTATAAGGAGATGCCATCGCTGCCAGGTCCAAAGGAAACTCCATCTCCCCAAATTGTGATGGTCAAAAGCTGGCATTCTTCAAGTACTCATGAAGCCAGTTCTCATTCTCCTCTACCAAAGGTGCCGTTTCCCTGGCAAAAGGGACAAGTGGATGCCTGAGGTACCTATTAGCTTACTAAAGCCCATCCTGACCTCCAGATTCCTTCAGCATCAGCATCAGACATTTCAGAGCCCATGCTGGTATCCTGGCTCTTCTTACTCCCCACCCCAAAACTTCCCTAGTTCACAAGCTTCCCTCTCCTCGGTATCTCTATGTTCCAGTTTGCTGTTCTGGGCAGTTGTGAAGCTGTCATTCAAACCAAGCTGAGTCTGCACAGATGGAGCTCTCAGCCAGGCTCATCATAGCCTCACCAGGGTCCAGACGACTTCTCAGCAACAGCAGACCCAGAATTTATCTTGTTCTGCCCAGCCCAGGCCCACAGGTCTGCACAGATCACTGCAGATACATGAGCCTAGTCCATGTTCCTCATAATGTGGCTTTTTTAAATGCTACTTTCTGCTCACTGAACAGATTTGATGGGAAAAGCCTTTCCCACTAAGCAGTTTCCTACATATTAAGTATGTCTGTTGCTGCAGCTCAGAAGATTTAGATCTGTGTTGGCTGTACTCTACAATAAAGTAGGTTCAGGGACACTTACTTGTTTTAAAATGTTTTTTTTTTTTAATTAGGAATTTTAAACACACACACACATAATGTATTTTGGTCATATTACTCTTTTCCCCAACTCTTCCCCCATCTTCCTGCTAACCCGTCAGGACCCTCCCCAACCCTCCCTCCCAACTTCAAGTCCTCTTTTTCCTTTTGTGTATAACTCACCAAGTCCAATCTATGCTACTCCTAGGTGCATGGGTATAAGATCATCGCTGAACATGCTCAACCCTCTGGAGGGCGTATCCTCAAAGAAAACTGATTCCTTCTCCTCTCCAGGCAGCAATCAAGTGTCAGAAGCGCCTCTGCTAGTAGAGGCTCACGAGCTCCTTCATCCTCCATCCTACTGTTGGCCGGCTTGATCTTGCCTAGCCAACCCCATTTGCTGTGAGGTCACAAGGGCAGTGGTCTTGTCAAGTCCAGAAAAGACACTGTTTCCACCCATTAACCAATGCATGGAGGCAGAAAATGTGGTAGTACACACATCAGTATACCAGCCACCTGGGACAAAAGAATGAAATCTTCTTATTTATGAAATTTGGGGGGCGAGGCAGACACAGAATGACAAGAACTATAAGATCATCCTCCTGTGAATTGAAAAACAGCTGATTTCAGAGACACTAAGAGAAGAGTGTTGATGACCAGAGGCTGGGGAGAGTATAGGCAGGGAAGCAACAGAGAGTGGATGAGGGGGTTCTAAGCTACAGCGGAAGAGGAGTAAGATGCTGTGCTGTAGCTTCTAAAAAGCTACAAGAGGCAGGATAGATGACTAAAGGGGTATATAAAAGTGCTGTCACCAAGGCAGATAACCTGAGTTCAGTTCCCGGGTCCCACATAGGCGATGGAAAGAATTGATTCACGTAACTGTTTTCTGTCTTCCACATGTATACTGTGTGATGGAAGCATCTGTGTTTTCAGGATTTAGGTGGAGGCTCGGTGAAGGAGCCTGTGGGGGATACCAAAATAGTCCAATGGCTTATCTATCCTTCGGCTTTGTGCTTGGGTAAACTGAGGCTCTGCACTCTGTGGCCAGCCTAATGGATGAGTAGGGACAAGGGCACCTCCAGCACTCTGCTTTTGGTGAGTGGTAATTTGACTTAGAACCTTCCTCACTATGATTTTACAAAGTTGATTCCTAGCCATAAGAAAAGGTTTCCCCCAATTTCCAAATCAGAGTGTTATTCTTCTGGTTTTAAAGCAGAATGAGTTTCCTGAGGAAAAATTAAGCCTACAAACCACCACTGCCATTGTGGAGATTAGGGACCAACCTGCTGCTTGGGGGACCAATTTGGTTACTGTGGCAGGCCCAGGGTCCTGTACCATCTGGTCTATCAAGAGAAGATGATGTATCTATGCCAGAAGTGAGGAACCCAAACTCCCAGAGGATCTCAAGGGCCAAACAAAGCCTATGGGAGTCAGAGGGCATAAGCCTCAGTGAGGGCTAAAGATAAGAAAAAGGGACAGTCTGGGGTCTAGGAACAATTGTCCAGATCCTCATAGTCCTGAGAGCATGAATCTGAGATAGCACAAAGTAGGAATTTAAGACCAGCTCCTTAGAGTCATGTTGCATTATCCCTTTTTAACTAAGCACTAACTCTTAGACTTTCCTGACTCAAGGTGGAGAAAAGGTGGCTTAGTGTCTAAAAGGGCTTTTAGTTGTTGCCTGTGGTCAATAAGTGAACAGTCAGCATCATAAGGGTTGGAATTGGGAAAGGACAGAGAAACCACCTGGAGAGAATTCAGACAAAATGAGGAACAAATCAGCTTATGTAAATAAACAAATTGTGTTGATGTATCTTTGGCCAGAAGCAGAAACGAGTAGCTCGGATGCAGGGTTCCTCTGTCTCTTCATCCTTCTTCCTGCTAGCGTGGCTTTGCTTTCAGAAACAACCTATTGGTGAGAGCGAACATCGGACTCCATCAAACATGAAGATTCATGTTGCATATCATAGGAGTTCAGCTGCAGCTTAGATCATTGCTCCTATACTCGGTGGGGCAACTCTTGGGATTATTTCTAGTTACTCCCGCAGACAGACCTGTGACACCTCAGTGGAGGTCTTCCTCACTAAGGTGGATGGACATTATCTAGTCCATGGGGGGCTAGAGTGAGAAGGTAGAGGAAGGATGAACTGAGAGGCCTTTGGACATCAGACCTCTTGCTTTTCAACTTTTAAATGCAGACTGAAGCACATCACAGCTTCCCGATCCTGCAGCTTGCAGATGGCATGCTGTGGGACTTTGTTTTTTTTTTTGCATCAAAGGCACTGTGAGCCAATGTCTACCAAGGACTCCTCTTATATATTTTGGTGTACCATTTGGTTCTTGCCTCTAAAGACTTCTGATAAATACATCTTAAAATTTCCTTGATAACCTTTCTCTGAGACTTAAAGTCAGCACACATTATGTGGTTTCTTTGGAAACTGTTCATTCATGCTCATGTGCGTGGGCAGCATTTCTCTTTCTGGATAACACTGCCAGGTCTCTTCCTCATTGTTAGAGTGTTCTGGGACATTTTCTCTTTGCTAACTTGAGATGACTGAAGGAGCGATATATGACATTATTTTTGTTGGGAAAATAACATTCAAGATAAGAATCTATTTGAAAATGCTCCATCTCCTTCTTCCTTCCAACAATACAATTCTCAGGAAAAAAAATTCCTTTTTAACTATTGAATCCCCATACTGTTTTCTACAACACGAAAGGCTGCTGATAGCTCCTAGCCTCATCACCCCCTGCTATATCCAAGCCTGGTAGAAGAGATATTTGCTTTCTAGAGTGGACACAGGCCTTGCTGTTCATCTGACCCTGGGCCCATCCCTGATTCAATCTCTGGGGCCTATGATGTGATACATGGATTGTCACCCACCTTTTCTTAATTCCAGCTACTAAGGACAAGAGTGAGACCAGTCCCCCTCCCCCAAATGATGAGGTTGAGGGGATAGAAAGAGCTTTCCCAGGAGAAACTCAGGATGTTAAAGAGCAAAGAAAAGACTACAATAACACACCAATCAATGAGTCGCATGTCATTCATTGTTGCTGAAATGGTGGGATGGATGTCACACGCTATGCACCAGACAGAAACTAGGTAACTTTGTCTGTGAATATAGTTACTGCTGTGAAAACGATAGAAGTAAGCGTTGTTGCTTCCTATTTCTGATTATTTATTTTGTTGGAAACAAGCATGGATTTACAAGGTTGCCTATTTGAGTGTCAAAGCAGTTGACCAGTTGATGTTCTCTCTTTGTGATACATGTAGCCTCTCACATGCCTTGTGAACACATTGAAGTTAGTACCTAGGGGAGGTCTGTGGTCAGTGATGCTGAAAGGGACCTGATTCCTGTTACTAGTCCACTGACCACATAGTTGATGTGAGTTCCAACTGCTGAGATGCCTTACAGTCTTACCATCTGCACCAATAGCTCCAGATCTCAAGCAAACAGTGTATGGGGCCATCTGAAATCCTTTAGCCAGTATGTAAGGTGGGGACATCCATGACTCCTAGCTCAGAAAAGTACTGGTAGAGACAATCAATGGTAGAGAGCATTAATACTTCAGGCTAAGAATCTCTGCTAGACTAAACTGCACTCAATCTAGAGGTCTGACCCCAGGCTCTCCAGTGCTTGGGGAGTTGTTAATGGCTGGTACTATGTTAGAAAATGCCAATAGTAGACTCCATGGGAAGAAAAAAAACCTCAATCAATGTACAGTGTTTGCTGGTTTTCATGGTGTAAATAACCCCACCACAGTTGACTTTAAGCTGCCAGGGTTAAACAAGCAGTTGGGAAAATGATGTGCACAGTGGGTCCCCTCTCATCTGTTAAATTGTCCTTAGGATACTGTAAATACATGGCCCCTCAGTGATTTCCAGCTTGGCCTAGTTTCTCCAGCATCGTTTTTGGCTGCTCTGAACCTGTTATTCTCCAACACACAGCATGATGTGCAGTTCCACAAGAATGGTGCAGAGCGATGCCCCACCTCTTCCCCATCACCATTTCCTCTTTTTTGCCTCTTTAGCCTAACTTTTCCTGACCCATCTGAGGAGAAATCCTGCAGTGTGCAGAGAATATTGTACAAGGTAGGACAGGCTGTGCCCTGCTCACCTCTGGAGACAAGGGTGAGGGTGGGGTGGGAGAGGCATCAATAAATGTTTACATTGTGCAATGTACAACGTAAACAATCACATACGTGCCTTCAGCATCCTTGGATTTCCCTTCCATACAAAGTCTCCGTTATCCTTAACCAAGGCTGGTTTCTCACTGTTCTGCATGCCTGTAGCATCCTTAATTTTCTTTAATCCTCACTCCCTTAAGTTAAAAAATTCATCGTTTCTATTTCACTGAAAGAATCTCTTCAATGTCTCTCCCCATTTCTATATTAGAAGCTCTCACTATCTGCTACCCTTTAGCATTGTGGGAACATTAGCCTTGTCAGTGAGGACAAAGCTGGAGACTGGAGTGCCCAATTAAAGTCTTATTTCAACCCTTCCTGCCTGCACAAGGTTGGTGAGCTATTCAGCCTTTTTGTCCCTGTAGCCTTAACTTTAACCTATCTTAGAAGTGTGCTGAAGGATAAAATTGCATCATGCATGTCAAATATTTAGAGCAGTGCCCAAATTACAGGCCTAATTATTTTTTATCAGTTTCTTTCTTTTTTTTTTTTTAACATGACACATGAGCTTTGTCATCTGTCTGTGTGTCTATATGTTTTACTGGGAATCTTAAGAAGACCTTTTAAAATCTGTGTCTTACCCCTGTGCTCTGAGTCACTCTTATTTTATGATTTGAAATAATCTTTATAATTCTAATTTCACCACAATTTTAGAAAAAATAATGTAAAGAAAAATATCTGGTGAGAAAATTTCCCTAACCAACTTGGCTAGGGCCATTATTTTTGCTCAGAAGAAATTATTCTTAATTTGTTCTATGGTTTGTTGTGATATTATTATCTTGGCTGATGACTTGAAGAAGTATTTGCTCCCTTGAGTTTGAACAATTTGACCTTGATGTTGCAAGTGCACATTTATCATCTCATAAGATTCTTCCAAACATTCTGAACTTGTAGGTTAAAGCCCTGTATCCATTATTTTTAAAAAACAAAACCTTTCAGTCATTATATTTTCAATACTTTTGCCATGTTTTCTAACTCCCCCCTCTGAGCCGATATTATCCGTGATTGAAATTGGAATAAATGTCATGTATACCTCAGTTTGATTTTTAAATCTAGAATATTAACCCATGCCCAACTCCAACCCTTAATTCCTTTATGATTACAACTTGTTTTTTACACTTTTATTCTTATTTTGATTTTATAATTACAGCTTTTCTCTGCAGAAGAACAGATTTGAAAATGCTCCTTTGCTATAGCAGGAGCGTTTTAGAGAGTGAATTTTAGTACAAAAATCCATGCTAACTCCATCCTTGATAGCTTCAGTAGTGATCCCTCTTGCATGACATTTCCCTGGAAGACTTGAACAAATATCTCTCTGTTCACAGCAAATAGGGCCCAGGTGAAGAGGCAATTCTACCCGAGTATAGGCTGCTGTACCAGTGAGCTTATTGGGTTGGCTATGGGAGCATGAGTGATGAGTTACAGGGACGGAAGTAGCTAAAAGCCCATCCCAACATGGGTGGCAAGTCATGAAAGCTATACTGCTGGCATTCCTTGCCCAACCTGTGAACATTTGACCTAGGCATCCTTGTACCCCTGGTGACTGTTGGACCCTTCTATCTTTGGACAGAGGCCCTGTTAATCTTTCAACTTCCTGAGTTTCCAAGACTTGGCCAGTTTCTTTAGTTTCTTGAGCTTCCTAGCAGGAAGGAATGCTTCACTTCAGGAAGTTGCTGCACCATAACCCCAGAAGGCTCAGACTCTTAGTCCTAGGAAGGAAGGAGGCCACCCTGTTCTTCACTTCCTCTGATCTTTTCTAAAGCTTCTAGAACATTCTGCTTCTGCTCTCTACCTTCCTTCTCTCTAATAAGTCAAAGTCTTCTTTTGCCAATTTTATCAAGAGTAGTGATTTGTTATTTTAAAACCACCGTCTAATGTTGGTGGGGAGGACTGCCCTATGAGAGATTTTCCAATGTAATGCTTTTAAAATTGAGACAGAGTAATCTAAATGTTTCACTCACTTCTGTTAATGGAGGAGATGGTGTTAATATGCATTATCTGAGTTAGAATTAATCCCGGATAACAGGTTTAGCCCTGATGTGCAGGTGAACAACTTCACTTAGAAAGTGTCCATCACTTTTAAATTCCCACAGTGGCCTGCATTGCCTAGAACTGTTCTGTCAAAAGTTAATGCAAGCTCTCCTTCGCTTCTACAATCCCAGGAACAGAAGAGGGAGAAGAAAGGATAGTGAAACACTAAGGGCAAATATTTTTAAAAAGTCAGTGGTGGTGGAGTGGCATTTAATTCATGCCAGATGACGTCCCCAGAACCTCCATATGAAACTTGAGATAGTACATCAGGGTGGAAAGGGGACTTGCATAGACCTCAGCTCCTGTTTCCAATTAGTCAGAGGTCATAGGATGGCAACACTTTTGCATTTTCTAGGGACAGCAGATGGCACCTCGGGCAGTCTTTGGAGGAGGTAGATCTGAGGCACCTATGGAGTTGTTCTCTGGGAAAATCAGCAAGTGAGTCTTACCAGGTCACTTAGGGTGGCTTGGCATGGAAGAGTGTGTCTAGATCAATAGTTCTCAACCTGTGGGTCATGACCTCTTTGTGGAGGGGGTTAAACATCCCTTTCACAACATTTCAGATATCCTGCATATCAGATACATATACACCATCCATAACTAGCAAAAATTACAGTTACGAAGTAGTAACAAAAATAATTTTATGGTTGGGGTCACCCCAACATGAAGAACTGTATTAAAGGGCCACAGGATGAGGAAGGTTGAGAACCACTGCTCTAGATTGTCTTACACTCAGACGGTAGAGAGCTGCTCTCCAGGGACATAGGTATGGGCCCTACAAACACAGCATAGGACACATGTGGTAAGATGCTTCCTGGCCACATCCACTGGCCAAAATGTGGGCACAGGTTGACTGCCACAGTTATCGTGGTGAGATAAGAAGGGGAAAATCATTAGTCTGTGAGTGGTCCATTCTCCATGCCTTTAATGAAATTCAGAACCTCTTCCTCACACTACACAACTTTTATTGATTGCAGAGATCTTCCTGGATGTTCATCAGGAACATCAGTGAAAAAGCGGAGATTATCCAGGGAGGCACTTTAAACAAAATCCAGTACAGATGCCAACATCAAAAATGTAAATCATCGTGGAAGAATTGCCCTCATTCCTGCGAATGCATTTCTTAAGATTCCAGTGTTAATAAGGGAAAGCATTACATTTCTTTTTATACTTTTCGTTTCTCAAAGCATGAAAAGGAAATTCAGAAAGTCGATGAGGACTGCAATAGTCACAACCTACATGCTTAAAAACACATGTGGTCTTGTGTTTACATGAATAGGGAATATGCCCCATGCATGCATGTAATAGATGGGCTTGCTTGTACCTTAAAGTTCATTTTTGACAGTATGGCATGTGAATTTCTCTGCATGGCCTGTGTGTCTGAGCCACACACATTTACATGCTTACATGAGTATTTCAGTGTACAATCCTATGTGTAAGCAGGGGTGGAAAGAAGCTTGTTTGTATTGGTTACCTAAAGAGAGCCTACTTCGCAGCTGTTTCCAATTCGGCTTTCCCCTAGAAATATTCTTGGCTTCTCTCTTTCCTGAGTCTCTTTGAATTTCTAGGGAGAAACAGAGTGAATGTCTTTGCCAGGAGATGTGATCTTGACCCATCTCTCAGTCTTGGCTCCTTTCTGGGAGAAATGATGTCTTCACTATTAGCTTACTCCTGAAGGAAACAGGAGAATTAGGGCCTGCAGAAGAAGTGGATGCTCTATGAGGGAGCTTTCTTTGGTTCCGACTGTGTTGTACATAGACCAGGGTTGGCTGGTCCTCACTATGGCTCCTGATATGTCTCTGCCTGAAGAGAACAGAAATGAACAAGGCTGGTTGGTCCTCATTTGTGGTCTCTGGTAGATCTCTACAGATTGTTACTCATTCTGTATCTGCAGATGGAATTGTCCCTGTCCCTGTCCCTGTCCCTGTCTCAGTCCAGATGAGTTCAATGTCTGATTTCCAAGTTCTGTTCACTTTGGGTCTATCTTGTTCACTGTCATCTGGGTTACTCTTGTCACACCAAACCAAGTTGAGGCAGACCCTACAGAGCAGAACAAGTGTTGAGAATGTGAACTCTTGAGACTTCAAGACGCAGCTCACCCCTGGAGCTTTGATGGAGACTTTGCTCTCCAGGATAACCCCTCTGGGGGAGCTAAGGCAGCAGGCTGGGGAAGACAAGAAGTTACACTGATACGAAATGGCTTGGGAAGCCTGAGACCCTGGCAAGAGCTAAAGCTGGAGAGACCTTGAGATGCACCTCAGTGAGGAGAACATCAACCACTGTTAATCCTCAGGGCATCTTTTAAATCTTATACAAATAAACTTTGGTGACCACTGTAAGGTAACACTGGCCCACTGCCCCTCCTTCTTATGCCTGGAAACCCCTCTTCTGCCTTCTGTGTCAGTGATATTGATTGCTTCAGGATTACATCCGTGTGGAAACGCCTGGTAACTGTCTTTTTTATGACTGGATTATTTCTCTCAACATAACATCCACAGTAGTCGCCCATGCTGTGGTGCATCTGAGAACCCCCTTCCCTTTAAAATTAACAGAATCCCAGTGTCTATGTGCTCACCCATTGATGGATACATTTTACCTCCTTATTTTGAAAATTGAGAATAACACTGCTCTGAACACAGGTATAAATATCCCCCTAGGGTCCTGTTTCCAGTTTTTTTTTTTTGTTTTTTTTTTTGTTTGTTTGTTTTTTTTTTTTTTTTTTTGTGAATTCACCTAGAAGTGGAACTGCTGCATCATATAGAAGCATAACATTCTGCACTTAGATATGGAGGAACTTGAATCCTGTTTCCTACAGTAGCTGTATTATTGAGGCAGTAACGGTTCCTGATAGTCAAGAGAATACAACCTCTGGTCAGGGTGGAGACCTAGCTTTCCAGTCGGGCTGACCAATCAGCTGACCACCTAGGAAGGTGGATTTAGCTTTGCTAAAGAGACAGATTGAATAATTAGCCCTTTGATGGAGTAAAGTATAACCACGCCTCTTGGTTAAGTCTTCAAGTTTGTCTGAATTACTCATAAAAGCATAACTTTCCCATGTGGCTGCTTGCCTGCTGTGTATCTGACCTCCATTGCTGCCCTGAAGCATATGGCTTTTGGCTCTTCTTCTCCATGCAGCTGCTTAGATCTGACAGCTTGATTGCCCTGGTGCTTTTCTTTCAAACTCTAATAAAATTGTCCATGAGCTTCTGTCAGATCCGAGCCTTAAATTCTTTTATTAATGAGACTAAGAACTTCAGCAGGGGACTCTGATTTCCTGTATCATACAGTGGCCACAAAAGGACTCCCTGAACTTCCAATCATATATTTGGTGGCTTGTTTAGGGATATTTCAGAAGATTCTCTGAAAGCAACAGCTGACCATAGTTCCAGACATTAAGTAAGCATCTTTTATCTTGGTGCAGAAGAAAGGACAAATGTCCTTAAGTAGATCCAGATTGGCCACGTATTAGGTGCTCAATGGATTGGATGATGATGAGAGTGATGTTAACGATGTTGTGGATCCCCATCTTATTTACTTTCTCTATTCTGGACGTCACTGAAATGCAGTTCATTATATGAATGCAATTCTCAAGGAGCAAGACAGTTCCTCTTGAGTTCATCCCCCACCCCAATAGCTTCACATGAGTTTGCTTAGTGTGAAGGGTTCTGACTTCTTGCCCACTGCTTTCTGTTGATAAGATATTGTCTCTATGCAACTGCACCACTGGACTGGAAACAAAGAAGTGTGATTGGGCTTATAGTTTGATTTACTGTTTTCTCTGGAAGTAGAAGAAAGGTTGTAGTATGACATGGGGTGCCTGGGAGAGTAGGAACCCATATTGGAGCTCCCTATTTAGGTTCCTAAACAACAAAGTTCCACACATTACTGGGTCGATAATTTGAATATCCAAAATTATGGTCACACTTTACTATTTTTGAGTATTATATTACTTCCCAGTATTGTAAAAAATTAAAGAGAAATTCTTATGAAGAACATTGTCATGCCTTCTTATTTCAGGATCAGATGTCATCCTCATTACACCCCAGTGTTATTATTCATAAAATGAGGCTCTTTTGCCCACCTCTAACTTTTATGTACATCAGGACTATAGCTCAGTGAGAGAGTACTTACTGTGCATGTGTGAGGCCCTAGGCTCAGTTCTGTGCTGTGGGGGCTGTGTGTGTGTGTGTGTGTGTGTGTGTGTGTGTGTGTGTGTGTGTGTGTGT
>OU015748.1:79664006-79703307 GCA_907169655.1 Acomys percivali | reverse complement strand
TGTGTGTGTGTGTGTGTGTGTGTGTGTGTGTGTGTGTGTGTGTGTGTTGATGATTTAAATAAAGCATGAAATTGTGTTGTATGTTGCAATAAGAACTGAGTGTTAGTGAAATAGTGATGGTATGTTTGCCAGGAACACAATCCCATTTGAAAGTTGTTCTCCAAGGTGGCTTTTGGGGCTCAGGCAGCTTTTTTGTTCTTGCCTTTCCAGGCTTGGACTCATTTGTAAGCTTATGGATTCAAAAGAATATTTTCTCTTGAAGGATGTTGTCATTGTTTACGTTATGTTATGAACTGTGTATGTATATTCATCACATGTGTGCGGTGCCACCAGAAGTCATAAGAGGGCATTCAAACTGTATTAATAAGACCAGGCCTGAGAACTATCAAACATACTAGACTGACAAAGGGCACAGTGCCCTCACCTGGACACCTCACCTAGACAGAAAGAAGACCTAACACTGTGATGGCAACAGCCACACTGACCTCTCACTTGGCCACCTGATCCATGCATCAAAAGACTCAACAGGCAGAGAAACTTCTGAGCATCCCAGGGGCTTCGGCTCAGTGTGGTCCCCACTGCTTGATGTAGCCCTTGTGGACTGCCATCAATCCATCCTTCTGGGCCTCGACTGATGCTGAGTCATGGT
Source organism: Acomys percivali (assembly GCA_907169655.1). Lineage (NCBI taxonomy): Eukaryota > Metazoa > Chordata > Mammalia > Rodentia > Muridae > Acomys > Acomys percivali. The sequence continues at coordinate 79,702,658 of OU015748.1, read as the reverse complement.
GAGACCCTGCAGCTAGGCTTGCTTGCCTCCAGCAACTCTCCAGCTGGGCTCTTTAATAGCACCAGTGCAGTGACTGCCTCACTCTGTGTCAGTATCAGCTCTCAGCCTGTGTTTGCTGAAAGGCCTTTTGAAGTTCTGTAGTCACTTAAAACCTTTTGTAGTTATTCTACATAAATACATATGTGTATGCTTATATTAATGTGAAAAATATAAGATGTTATCTAAGAGTTAATATTTGTACCTAAGTTTGTAATAAGTGAACCCATGATTACCAATAGCCAGCTATGAAGGAAAATGCACAAGCAAGTCTGTCCACATTTCTTACCCAGCGTACATATAACACTCCTTAATCTTTGAACTTGTAAATTCAATCTTTTGGGAAATGTAACAGTAAAGATCACATCATATATACAGATATTGTTAAGACAGCTGACTATATCTTTTGACAAGCCTACACCAACCTCTTGAGTATATTCCAATTTATTTTTCTTTTTGCCTAATTTGTGTGTATGCTAGATATGAGGGTTTGTGTGCCTTGTGTATACAGATGTGCACACCCACACATCTGTAGATGACAGAACTTGATACTTGATGCCATGTGTTTTCCTCTGTTGGTTATTTTTGAGATAGCGTCTCTCACTGAGCCTGCAGTTCACTGATTGGTTAAACTGGATGGTCAGTGTCCTTATGGCATCTTCCTTCTCTTCCTTTTGACATTGAGGTTGCAGGTCTGTGCCTCCATACCTGCTTTTTATCGAGATGCTAAGGAACTTAGCATTATATCTGCTGAGTCATCTCTCTAGCCTCCAAACTTGTCATCTTCACAGATGTCAACTTAGATTCATATTGACTTACCCTGAATTTTTTTTCTACAGCATAAGCCAAGATCCAACCACAGTTGTGTAGAAGCCCCTCAGGGAAGCTCCTCAGGCTGAAGCTTGTGACATCAAGCTGTATCTTCCACTGCCACTGATGGTTTCATGGTTTCAGGAAAACATCCAAACTCATTCAGAGTCTTACCACTTGGGGGTCACTTTCAAGGACAGATAAAGTGTTTAGGTTCAAAATGACAACAGACTACACCAAAGAGAGATGGCATCTGCCTGTGTTTTGGTTTTTTTCAGTCATGAAACTCTTAACCCAAATATGTCACGGATGTCTATGTTACAACTGCTTATGTGACCTGAGTCATTCTTGACTCGGATTTCAAGGAGCTGGTGACACTATGCACAGAGGCATGTTAGTCACACGAGTAGGCTTGAGATGAAGACTCATCAATGAGTGTGCTTGGAGAATATTAGAACTATGTCCTAAATTTATCTTCTCCTCCTCAGGAGTTAGGCCATGGAGGTGTCTGGGAAACTGGAGAACCATGCCCACAATTAAGTAATGTTTAGAAGACAACACTGGGCTGAACCCATGATTTATGGCTCATCGTCCATGTTCCAAACATCCATGGAAGACATAATTTAGCTGGTTGGGAGGATTCTTGGACTCTGGTTTTATTCTGGATCTGGTTATTACTTCAGGCTGTTGTTGCAACCCAGGCCCAGGACCCTTGGGGGCAGGGGTGAGCTGAGGCAGAGTCAATGACACAGACTCAGGGAGTCAGGCAAGTGGCAGAAGCAGACTCCTTTGTTGCAGAAACAGGGCATGCCTTTTTACACCCCCCACCCCAGTGTCCCATTGGCTCCCAAACTGTGAGCTGCTGCTATGGCTCCTCGTCATTGGTTCCCATTGTGATGCCACCAGTCTCTGAGCATGCCTGGGCATGTCCAGGCAGGTCTTGGGCTGACTCTACATGAAGGACCCCCTTCTGTGCGTACATGATGCCAGGTGGGCCTTGTTCATGCTCAAGGCAGATCTCGTTCCTCCTAGTTCAGGCCTCTCTTTGGCTACATTTTCTGATGTCAGTAGAGTGAACAGTCATTTTGTAAGGCTCATTTTGTAAACCTACCTGTAGTTTGAGTGAATATTAATCAAGGTAATTAATGTTACTTATAATCAGTAACTCCATATGTCAGTAGCTAATGCATTTCCCCCACAAACATAAAGCACAATGTAATTATATGAATTATATGGATTTTCCCTCAAGCCCAAGTGACTCAATAACCTTGATAGCTTTGGCATCTTCTAACTGGCGGGTTAGATGTCCTTAGGTCTTTGGAAATCCTTGCCTCTGGGTTCTCCATCCAGCCACTAGATGACTAAAGAGAGAAAAACTTAGAAGTTCATGTTGGTCATTGTAGAATCACCTTGAAAATGCACTTCTGGGTGTATCCATGAGGGAGTGTCAAGAAAAGTTTAATTTAGGAGGGAAGACTTTGAACATTAATAAGGGCTAGTCATTATTGACTGTATCTCTGAAAAATGAGAGCCAATATAAACCCCTCCTCCATTGAGTTGCTTCTTGCTATATGTTTGGTCGCAGGAATAAAAACAAACAAACAAAAAAACCTTAAAATTTATACCCAAATTCCATTGTTTAGAATTAGCCACACTGCTTATATTCAAATGTTCTGGAGAATACAGCTTGTGTGCAGTAGGAAGGTAGTAGTAAATAGCTAGCCAGATTGTGGCAGGATGTTTGGTAAACCTAGGTGGCATTTACTTTGCTGATATTTCATTTTTCTTTGAGATTTTTGTTTAAAAACACACATTAACTGTTCAAAATTATGTGGATTCCTTTTTAGCACAGAGAGTTCTAGATTTCTTCTTCCTCCTTTAATACCTGCACCTTTTCAATGAGTTAACTTTTTCTTTGACAATTGTATGCCTTTTTGTAATATATTCTAATTACTGTCACTTCCTTTCTTATCTGCTGCTTACTTCTCCCACCACCTCCTTTTTTCCCTACAGTTTCCTTTCTCTCGTTCATGTTTTTTTTTTTTCCTGTTTTGGGACCTGAATTTAACCACTGCTGTCTGTGTGGTCATGGGTTTGGAACTATCCGTTGGAGCATGGTGAGCTCACCAGTTGGCATGAAATTGAAGACAATGACTCCTCCAGGAATATGCACTGAAGGTTTCAGGTATGTCTAGGCTGACCTCATCCTCTGGGTTCTTGTCAAATCCAGTAGACAATGTGGAGAATGACAACAGGATGATGATGAAGCCATAAGTCTTGTCTGGTTTTCCTGTCCTACAGTCAGGTCCGGGCTAAACTTTTTGATCACTTGTATATCAATAGACCTTCAAGATTTTCAGCCTGTTCTGATAACCTGAGCTCTACTGTGCAATGAAGAGGAAAGCAAGAGAGATATAATTAGGGTTCAGTGGTTTATGAGGACAAGGACTCTCATTGCCTGTTGTTGGACAGGTACACTCTACTAGCCTAAACCAGATTTTCCCATCATTTTCTTCATACACACCATTGTATTATCATAGAAGAAGCTCAAGTTCCTCGTTTCAATTTATTCTTTAATGGTTATTGGCTGTTTGAGTCTTAAAAATTGTTTTATAATCTGAAACTCTTCTTTCTCTCATTTTGAAGTCAAATTTGATCCACAGAATTGCTTTGATCTTGAATCTTCTGCAAGTTTATAGAGGAATAGCTAAAAATAGTAAGTAAATAAATAAATAAATAAATAAATAAATAAGTAAGTAAGTAAATGGCATATGGATGTGGCTCAGAATTCTTTCCTCTGACCACATCAATGAACTTGTTAGAGAAACTAATGTTCAGTTGATGTTCCCAGAAAGGCATGAGATCTTCTTTTTATTCTTGAGAATTTCATGTATTTATACAATGAAGCATGATGATATTTACTTCACCCACTTCTCCCAAGTCCCCTCACATTTATATCAACATGTCCTTATTTCCACTTCCTGTCTTTTAAAAAAATAATACACCAAGTCCAGTTAGGCCTTCCCATATGTACATGGGTATGGGAGCATCCACTGAAGCATAGGAATCCCACCAGTGTCCAGATCATAAAAACAAACAATTTTCCCTTGTGCAGGACTACCAACAACAAAACCTCAAGCAGCAGGACCTTGTACCTATTTAAGCAAGCTGTTAGGAATGACTGAAACAGGGTAGTTCAAAATGACCCATTCAAGTGTAGCTGAGTCACTGCATACTATTCTCACTTGGCAATCCTGCACAGGAGAAAATGTTGTTCTTATCCATAAAGAAGAATTCCTTAACCCACAGGGTCACATGGGAGAGTTCTGGGTATCTTGCTGCTAGTAGATTTCTATGAAAATTCAGAGGTCCATAAAGAATTGTGAGAGGCATGAAAGAATTATGTGCAAGAATTATGTGCCTTACCAAGGAGAAGACAGCAATAGCAGAATAAGGAAGCAGCACCGATTCAGCTAGACAGTGGAATGGATGACATTGTCTTGCTCATTTCTTCTTTCTCCTGGTAAGACATTCATACTTTTCCTGGAAAAGGCTATCCATTCTTGGGTCATATACTGTAATTCTGTTGGGGTTGACCCTATTCATTAGCCCTAATCTAAATTCAGTCACCACAATTGATACAATTGATCTAAGATAGCATTTCTTGAGACTCACAGAGACTGATGAGTTCTTCTGGAAGTATTCCTAAGAGAATGCTTGAGGAATGAGCTGTATATAAGAATATCAGCCAAGAATGTAGAAAATTGAGTTATGAAGCCATATCAATTAGCTTGGTTCTCTTTATCTTTGAACTTTTTTGACCACTAAATAAATACCTCATTCCTCTCCCAACTGGGTAGATTTAAAGGACCCATCTCTTATAAATGAAAGGAGGGTGACTAATGTATGAGCTCATGTCCATTTGGATCATAATGATTATAATTACACTAATAGTTACTCTTCTCTGTACTCCTTTTAGATACCTCTGAACCACTAGCTTCTTCTCTCCTAGCATGTTGCAAGAGACCCAGTTATCATCCCTGTATTATTGAATCAACTTAGGTTCTGTAATAGTAAATAAGATTGCTTGTAAGTAGTGAAGCAGGAATTCAAACTAAATTCTCTTATACCAAAGACTGGCCTTGTCACTCCATCACATGATCTCTCCTGAAGGAAGAGGCTAAAAAAATCCCATGAGGACAAAGAGAGAAAACAGGGAGCACATTCATGTTAATTATCAAAATTATAATTCAAAGGATTCTCTATCGATGATACATATATTGTAAGAAGAGGCTATTGCTTTAGGAAAGAGAAAATGGACTAAGAAATAATCAACTAACAAGCAAAGCATGCTTCTTGAAGAGAAGAAGAGACAGCAGAGGCAGATTTTGTGTTGATTGTGTGTGTGTGTGTGTGTGTGTGTGTGTGTGTGTGTATGTAAGTACTATAATGTAAACTAGCGTGTGGGGGGGGGGGGGGGCAGGGAGGAGCAGCAGTTCAAATTTTGAAGAGGGCTTGGAAGGAACTTGGGCCACTGTTGGAAGTTGGTTTGTTCTGCCCAAATGCACAGACTCATATACCCCAAATTGTAATCTATTGTAATCTTGCCTAAATGCTTATTCCTGTTTGACCAATAAAAAGCTGTCACACCTGGCAGGGTAAACACGATAGGCATTGCTAAGGTTCAAGGGCTTTTGGGAAGGAGACCAGAAGAGACTGGAGGAGAAGAGCAGGAAGAAGAAAGCCAATGCCATGGGTTAGGTGGAGGAAGAGGCACATGGCCAGCATGGATGGAGATTTGGCCCAGATGATAATTATTAGCCAGTATTTGGGATTATGGATGGGTGGTAACTTGATAGAAATTATTAGGAGCAGATGGCTTAGGACTGGGGTACCTGTCCCAGTAAGGAAGATAGTTTAGGAGATTAACATCTGCCCTGCCCCAGGTTAACAAAGGCTATTTTAAAATATAACAGGTGTCTGTGTTTCATTGATTGCTAGCGGGTTAAAAAATACTTCTGGTAGCCTGCTACCAAGAAGAGACTTGATACCCTATGAGTCCCTCTCACTCACAGTCATAGGGGAAGGGAATAAGGGGAAAATGGGAGGGAGGAAGGAATGGGAGGGTACAAGGGATGGAATAACAATTGAGATGTAATATGAATAAATTAATAAAATATATTTAAAAATACTTCTGTAATAATAATTGTAGGGCTAATAATAAACATTAGGCCCTACTTATAAATTAACCACAACAGGCCTCTGCCTCTTATTTTGACTTCTCTACTTATCTGGTTTATGCTTTTATTCTGTTATGAGCAGTGACTCCACAACAAACAACATGTGGGGAAGAGCTTCCTTGCTGACCTTCCTTGCTGCCAAATGCATAGAAACCTGAACACATTCAAAGTCTGAGTTCTTTTACCTAGTTTTAGCATTGCTCTTTTCTAAACTGCTCAGCAGATAAGCGAGTGACTTGAATGACCATGCATTTGGAATGAGCCATCTACCTGGGATCCTTAGTACAGTGAAGTGGATAGGGGACCAGACATACCACAGAAGTCAGAGCACATTAAGGAGGAGACTGTGCCCACTGCACTGTCAGGGACTGGAAACATGTTGCCTAAGCTGGTGTCATCCATCTCTGCCACTGACTCATCCATGCCTCTGGAGGAAGGGGGTCTTATCCCCCTGGTAAAGCATCCTAGGAGGTATCTCTCTGCTCCACAAATCCTTAGGGGCTATCTTAGGCTTGCTTGGGACACCAACCAGACCCTGTCTGGAATCACACCTTGTCTCTAGCTGTGTGTCCTATATTTTTGTCTTAGCACATTAATTTTGAATGCATGTCTGCATTGAAATCTCCACCCAGATGTCCTTCAGAGAGAACTCAACATGAGGCAACTGGTTCTCAGGAAGGACTGAGAAGGATGAGCCTCTGGGAGGTGGAGAAACCATTGCTTTGTCTGGATGAGGGCTCCCTTCCTGGTAGCAGGTAGAGCCCAGAGGAGCAAGTCCTCAGGAACAGAACAATTATTGATGATTTGGATAACCAATGGAGAAGTCTGTGTTAGCTGACATGATGGATCATACACTCATCAATGTGGGATACAGAGAATGGAATGGACTCACCATTGCTAAGCTCAGTTGAGGCTGGAAAAAAATAGAAATACAAAGTCCAGAATGACTGACACCTAAGTGCTAAGTGTAAAAGTCAGTTTTACCTCCCAGTTACAAAGAATCTTAGTGACAGGGCAAAGAGGACCTGAGGACTTGTCAGAATACTGGATCTCCCCTTTTCAGGTCAGCTATGCCAAGTTCAAGTCTTGGCTGGGAAACAAACGGTTTAAATACCACCCAATCTTGAGTCTCTAGACTTCCATGACCCTCTGCATCACTCCTCTCTCTTAGATACTGGCATACTTCCTCTTGCTGAACATAATTAAGGCCTGACTTCTACAAGGGAGCCATAACTGCCCTAGGTGTACCTTCTTCCAGAAGATTTCTACAGACAGCGGTCAGAAGACCTTATGGTTTTTCAAAGCCAATTGGCAGTGATTGCCACCAAATTTCAGGTTAACATAAATCTGTCTGCAAAGCCATTGTCTTCACTGCCATTTGAATCTTGTGTGGTTCCTCTTTAATATAGTTTTTAAGTGATCAATCTATTGGCAAAGTGTCTTAATTTACAGAAAAACTAGGTGATAGATGTGAACTTTGGTGCACAGAAAGAAACATCACTGTGTAAGACAATGTGCTGAGTGTCTGTTTCAGTCCTTCATGCCTTGACTTACTTAACAGACTTTGTTAAGCTCTTACTCCAGGCCATCACTAGGCAAGATGCTGAGGCTATATACAGCAAGGAACAAAGTCTCCAGATTCTCATTTCCAAAACGTATTTCTTGTAGGACAAAATGACAGGTTAAGAGTTAAGTGAAATAAATCAATTAATGGCTGGTAAGTGCCAGTTCAGGCTCCTGCCTATAACTCGGGAGAATCATTGAACATCATTCCAAAGACAGAGGCCCACAATAAGGCTGCATACCCAGGTAAGTAAACCATCAGATCAGTATCACACTGCATTTGACCTCAACAGCTACCTTCGCACTGTGTGAGACAGAAGATATATGAAGAAAATTTCAAATAAGATCTATGTGGAAACAAAAAACAACAGATTTTCATAAAGAAAATTCAATGTCTCTTTGAAGCAGTACACCAACAAAGTGTTTTTAAACAAGATATCTATTTTGGCCAATTATGTTGCCTTGTACTTTGAATATAAAAGGCATTTGATTGGAAAAAAAAGTAAAGCATCAGCCAGAGAAGTGGCAGGACAACTCATAAACTTGTCTATCCTTGTGCAGATCCGCTCTCAGCCCCTCATCCCACAGAAAGAAATTGTAGCCAGGGCTGAGCAAGGGGTAACACATGCAGGCATAGCTTACCAGCAGTTTATAGTTAAAACAGTATATGCTAAAGTCATACCCCACTCTCCACTCAACTGTGGAGAATGTCCTGTCCATTGGCTAGATCTGGGTAGGGGAGAGTGGGCTATGACTTTCACACGTACTCTGGTGCCTCATATTTGACCACGTTACCTAGATGGGGAGACCTGGTGGCACTCAGAGGAAGGGTAGCAGGTTACCAAGAAGAGACTTGATATCCTATGAGCATATAAAGGGGGAGGAAGTCCCCCTCAGGCACAATCATAGGAGAGGGGAGTAAGGGGAAAATGGGAGGGAGGGAGGAATGGGAGGATACAAGGGATGGAATAACCATTGAGATATAATAAGAATAAATTGATAAAATTAAATTAAAAAACAAAACAAAACAAAACAAAAACCAGTATGTGCTGTCATTTCCATTTTGATTTCTTCACCCAGAGATGATTTCCAATGCTAACAAGGCTGAGAGAACAGGTCTTTCCACTACCATATACCATATAATGTATACTGGTACCGGTGAACAGGGAGGGAGGGACGATGTGCTACTTGAGGATGTGGTGCCTCCTATCATTGGTTCCCCATAGTCAGTCACAAGTAATGTACATGTGCCAATCTACTCAGTGCTTGCATGCTAGAGCCTCTTCTTTACTTACTAAGACCATAAGTAAAGGGCAAATATGACATATTTAGAGTTCATCAAAATAAGGAAGAGGATGATTTTTAATGGAGGAGGAGGGAGGGAGAGAAGTGAGAGCGGCATTGTTTTTAACTCCAATGCCCAAGGCCATAGCCATGGGGCATGAGGAGGGGCTAGGATCTCATCCATGAATAGCAAGGTTGGTCATGAATAACAGTAGTGTCTGCGTCAAGAGGAGATGTCAGAAGATGATATGGAGACAGGAAAGAAGCAGGTGTAAGGCGGCAGGAGTAGGAGGCACTTTCATGAGTTTGGCTTAAACATTTCTTGTTAATAGGATCAGCTGCCTGCCTCTTTTATTAAACAAAGCCTTTCTCTGTTGGTGTGTATTTTATTTCCCTGTCTCACCTTGTTAGAACTGGATCATCATGGCCTGCTACCCCAACTTGCAAATAAATTTACAGTCTTTTCCCCACTTGCCGTGCTTTCAACAGCCTTTAGTATTGTGTGAAATGTTCCTTTTGTCAGAGCTGTTGCCCATGTGCTCTAAGCATTGAACACTTTCCACGTCTTGCCCAAAGGTCAGCGTCTACTTTCCTTCTAATTTGTTCAGGAAATTAGTTAATCCTTCTGTCCTACAGGCTCCATGGTTCCCCTCTGAAAGCCATTCGTGTGTGAAGGTGAAGTTTGAATATGGCTGAATTGGATGCCTTCAGCATAAATCCTGGCATTAGCTAGCTCCCATTAGCCATGGGGAATTATTGATGACTAGAAGGAATTAATAAGGAAGCATTTCCTTGTGTTACTGCTCCAGCCCTTCATGGACTCATTTGATGAAGGCATTTATGGAGAGTAACAGATGAAACTAGTGGTTCTCTCTCTGAAGAAAGCAACTGGGGAAGAGGGTCAGGGATATAATTTGGGACTTGATATACATTCAATTAAGGACACTCTGAATGTTTGACCCTCAGTCTGTTGGTGGTATTCTACCCATCAGGAATCAGTATCTGGAGAGAAGGGTGCTTGTGACCATATCAATTTGTACATTTAATGAACATTATTTTTCTTTTCTTTTTTTTTTGGTTTTTATTTGTTTTATTTTTTAAAATATATTTTATTAATTTATTCGTATTACATCTCAATTGTTATCCCATCCCTTGTATCCTCCCATTCCTCCCTCCCTCCCATTTCCCCCTTACTCCTTTCCCCTATGACTGTGACTGAGGGGGACCTCCGCCCCCTGTATATGCTCATAGGGTATCAAGTCTCTTCTTGGTAGCCTGCATGGGAGAATGGGGAAATAGAAGGATCCATAGGGTCCTAGAAACCTACAAGAAGAACATTATGATGGGCAGATCTGGGCCCAGAGGTCCTGGTCAAACTATGGCACCAGCCAAGGACAATACATGCAGTAAACTTTGAACCCCTACCCAGATCTAGCCAATGGACAGGACATTCTCCACAATTGAGTAGAGAGTGGGGTCTGACTTTCACATGAACTCTGGTGCCCCATATTTGACCACGTCCCTTGGATGTGGAGGCCTGGTGGCACTCAGAGGAAGGATAGCAGGTGAACATTGTTTTTCACTGGTGACTTCAGCCTGAAGAAGCAGAGCACCTATGTGAGAAAGCATCCATCCCTGGATTACAAGGGCTTCTCCAGTGAGCTCAGCTTGGCAATGCTGTTCCACTGCCCCTTACTATCATGGCATTTGGAAGTACAGTTGAGCATGTCTAATTTTTCCAGTTAACTAGTTAACCACACCTCTGAGACTGTTTTCAAAAATGGAAAGCTCCAGGCAAATGCTACAACCTAGTTGATCATGGAAGTGGGCAATTCATTTCTACAAGCATGAAGATTTCACTGCCCAGTGGGTGATGCTCTAAGATCTATACTGGGGGATTCACTTTCAAGGGCTCTGAATTTGTACAAGATGAAGAAACTGAAGTTCAGGGCAATTACATGCCATGGCTCACCAGGTATGCTGGTGATGGGAAGAACAGATTTCCCCCCAGAGGATCCTCTCTCTGGCATTACCTGTAACTTACCTACCATCTAAGTACCTGGCCAGTGCTAGGAAAAGGTCTTTTACAACAACATATTTAATGTACCCATCTTAGAAATCAGACTCTGGGAGTCTGCCTTACTGTTAGCCACATAACATTATATATATATATATTTCACTTATGGAAATTTAGGGGAAGGGAAGAGACACATAAGCAGGAACTCTCACTAGCTTTCCCCCCTCTCCCTTTTGGCCTTTGTGGTTTGTTTTCCTGCAAGAAAGGGAGGGAGAAGCAATTATCACAGTTAAGCCTTTGGGCTGTGCATACTAGTGACCAGATCCTCATAGGAAGACACACCAAGCATCCACACCCCCTCTTTCTTTCAGCCTCCCCTGATTGCTGAAGTTGGAACCAAAATGGATTCAGGATCAACCGTGGGCATAACCAATTTGCTACCTTGCTGGGTTGCATTCCCATTTCTTTCTTCTATAAACCAGATATGGTACACTGAAGTTTAGAGTCTCAGGGCATACATCAGGCCCTCTTGGCCTCCAGCCACTCATTTTTACAGCAACTGGGCATTCAGTTTTGCAGATGAATGACAGGGCCCCTGTCTCTTGGCAAAGTGATGTTGTGTGTGTCTTCATTCTTATAGCTACAGGCAATTTTTAATTCAAAGGAGGAGGGGTAAAATTCAGTTATTATTTTATGTGATTTTAATACCAGCAGAACAATAGGCTGGATCCTTTTTATTGGTGTACATTAATTGTACAAAGTAATGGATTTTCATTATTATATTAGAGTACTTTGATCATGCTCACCTGCTTAATTAGCCCTTTTTATATGCCAAAGTGCCTTGTCCCTGTTCCCTTCCACATTCCTGATAATGCCCCTTTACTTTTAAATTACATTACTTTTTGTTCTAATTTTCATAATTGAGATAAGGTCTGTGATATGTGTTTTTCTGAATTTAGTTTATTCCTCTGAACATAATCCATTCCTTGGCAAATAGAACAGACTTGTCTTTAACTGTAAGGTTACTCAGGCAGAGAGGGAAGGGCAGGCTGACTTGGGTTGAGCTCTTGCCTCCATAGATCCAGTAAGGAGTAAGGTTGGATTCAGCTCCATTCTGGGCATACATAAGAGCTCCTAGTGTCCATACATGGTCCTAGTTACAGCCACAAATGCATGGTCCATACAGCTGTGCTTGCCACTAATTAATTGCCAAATAAGTAATGTCAGTGTCTGTCAGTACAGTTTAAGCTGAGATTCTTAACAGAACCATCTCCAGACAGATGCTCATGAAGCATCTGTAACCATGATAGCCGCTTCCTTTAGATAGGAAGCACAATGAGAGGCAAGGGGTGCTGAAAGCAGAGTACAGGAGAGCTGAATAGGTCTTAGGTTGGTGATCCAGTCCTGGAACCTTGGAAACACATGTGAGTTGGGGCTGGATACTCTGGGATGAGGGACCTTAACCAAATGAACACTTTCCTAGATTTCTGTGTCCTCTACTTTTGGAATAGTTGTTCTTTCTCTATGAGTTTGTCAATAAGAGCATGCTCATGTATTGAGCAGCTATAATGGATAAGTTTTAGGAGATGGACTGTATGGGGCTGGGGATGTTGAGAGGTGGGAGAATTCTTGCCTACATTGCACAGTGTCCTGGGTTTGATCACCAAAACCACATTAAACTAAGCATAGTAGCACATACACTAATCTAGCACCTAGGAAGAGACGAGAGGATTAGAGGCTCAAGGCCATCTTTAGCTACATGGTGAATTGGAGGCCATTCTGGATTACGTTAGACCCTTTATCAAGGGTCTACACCAAAAATGTAAAAAGAAAAAAAAAAGGAAGAAAATGAAGGAAACAAAGTGGAATGTGTAAAGCACTATGACATCCTATCTGTCCCTAAGTCCTTTGGATAGTCATGCGAGCCTGAATTATCCTTCATGGTGTTAGAGATATGGATGCTTCCCAAGCCTACATGAGCATGACCTCTCTATGGTCTCATCTCTCCTTTGTCAAACACCAGGTGGTAGGGGTTGCCATTTTGAAGCAGAGGTTCAGAGATGTGTAGTCATGCACCCTAAGCCTCATGACCAGGAAGAGGCCTTATAAAAATGTAGACCCCAATCCTCCTGGCTACTGGGTCTCTCTCCCTTGACTACCTTGATCTTTTAATTGGTTCTATACATGGCCTTAGTGTAGAACTTCTATTCTTCTTCCACACCTCTCTTTAAGCCACAGTGTCTGTTTGTAAACAGGATAGGCCACATAGACTCTGATGTTTTGGAATTAATGGATATGACTGGTAAGAACTGCTGCCAAGTATGTTTCTTACTTTCTAGTCATCTGTTTTGGACACCGTCTAAGAAATGAGCTTCTTCCAAGGATATGTTCTCAGGTCTTCTTAGAAGACTCCCCCAAGTTGAACGGTAAGGCAATGAGGTGGATTTCGAGGAAGAGGCACCTTACTGACTGCCAGGATCATTATGAGTCCTAAGAGGTGTGTGTGTGTGTGTGTGTGTGTGTGTGTGTGTGTGTGTGTGTGTTCCAAGGATATAGTGTCACTTCCATAGAGAGAAAGATTGTGTTCAATATTGCTGAGTATACTTAGATACTGAAAGAAGCACAGAGAGAAGCAGAATGTATAGCCAGGCTCAGAGGCTCATGCTTGCAATCCCAGCACTCAGAGAGTTAGAGGCAGGCATATCTCTATGAGTTTGAAGCCAGCCTGGCTACCCAGAGAAACCCTGTCTCAAACAACAAACAAACAAATGAATAAATGAATGAATCCAGATATAGCCCTAAAGAATGACGTAGAAGAAACCTCAAGTCTAATAGTTGTTTGGATCCATTCACAAGAGAGCCTATTCCACTGTGATTCCCAACAGCCTTTTATCACATCAGTCTGTGGCTTACTCAATGGTCTGATTTCCAATGTCCAGCTCTCCTTTCTCCTCACAGTATTTCTTTTTCTGAGGGGCCTGGCATATTCTCTTTCTATTGATCAATTCTTCCTCATCACGCAGCAGATGCTGTTGCTGTATAGCCTTCTTTCACCTTGGCTAAGCTGAGGTCCCCGCAACAGCAGTGTGCAGTTGCCACATCTCACATCAAGGTCTGGTGCTTTGTTTCTCAACCCAAGGGCTTTCTTTGGCTTTATCTTGAACATCACACCGTAGGACAGGTTCAAAATGCCAGCAATTTGGCCACCCTAAGGCAGTCTTCAGCCAGGGAGGAAGATAGTGGATGAGCAAATACCCAAGTCCTGGTCATTGTGGGGACAATTCTAAGATGCCATTCAGCACAGTTGCTGCCTGCCCACTGATGCTTCCTTATTGCATTTACTCCTTTTGGTTATATTATCTTGGCTAATTATCACTTCTTGAGATCATTTCCCAAATAAACTACCTGTTCCCAAGCCCTCCTCATTGTTGGAGTCTATAATGGACATGAGTGATGGTTACTAAAACATATACTAACATTCTCCTATCCCTCAAAGATTTACCTGCTCACACCACTCAAGGTGAAATCTTAATAGTTTCCTCCTTGAAAGGGCAGGCATGCATCATTTCTCCTTTCTCATAATAAAGCAGAAGAAGTTACAATGGTCTATTCATCACAATGTCTCTATCACCAGGCTGTGTGTCCCTGAAGAAGAGCAGCCATGACATATTTTAAAGTTATATTTTTTCTTTTCTTTTCCTCTCCTCTTTCTTTCTTTCTTTCTTTCTTTCTTTCTTTCTTTCTTTCTTTCTTTCTTTCTTTCTTTCCTTCCTTCTGTTTTGATACAAGGCCTCCCTATATAGCCTTGGCTGTTCTAGAACTCATTATGGCTGAACTCAAATGCACAGCCTGCCTCTACCTCCTGAGTGCTGAGATTAAAGGCATGTGCCACCATCCTTGGCTTCAGCCATGGCATTTTATGTTTAGATTCCCAGCGGCTGGCAGAAAGGAGACTTACCAGTAATGTTTCCTCTTGATCTGCACAGCTCACTGTTTGTGTGCTTTGATTCCCCCCATTTGTAGTGTATGCTCTGTAGACCAGACCTGATGTGAGACTCCATAACGACTAGTGATGGCTCAAGTCAGGTGCTAGCTCAGGTTCTTGCCACAGATAGTGCTCCAACAGAACTATACCGTGGGAAGAGCAGATTCCCAATAAGCAAGACTGTCAATTTCTTCCCCTTTATCAGGATTCTGGTATGTTCTAGCTTTCCAGTGATCTTTCTCACAATTGAGGCTTTTCCATTGTGTAAATGCTGCTACAGAGATGGGATTCAGGATTTATTCAGAATAATCCTGGTTGTGGCAATATGCTTTTCAGGATTGAGCCCTTTACAGTGAGCCCTCATGTTTTCACTCAGAGGAAATAAGGTAAGATCATGGCCCCTGCATATCTCAGAATAAAGCACGTGTTGACCTTCACATTAGCCTACACACACACACACACACACACACACACACACACACACACACAGACAGAGAGAGAGAGTTAGGCTGTCATTGCCAGCATTTTACTACCTCCTTCTGTGAAACACAAAAAACACCTATCACCTAGTTGAAAGGACATAGGGCAGCTTCAGCACCTAAGCCAATTCTAACATCACTGTGTTCCCAGCTTCTCTCACCTACAGAGCCTTGAGATCACTTGTTGGAAATTTGATTTCCATGATATTTATGGTCCCAGGCATTTTGTTTTAAATCAAAGAGGAGCTGCAGTGCCTGCCACTCAGAGAAAGGCTTTAAGGACACCCACAGCCAGATACAACTGTAAGGGATCCAGATCCCAAAGCCTCATCAGGTAGAGTATGTCTAAGAACTTGTATAGAACCACCTCCCAAGTCCATGCAGATGAGATCCCCATATCACACACAAGTTAGGGTGAGGCTTATACAGAAAGCCAACAGACTGACTCTGTCCTCTGTTTGTTCTTCTCGAAGAGAAATGTCAGAAAAATTCACCACCACCATGGTCCAGATTGTGCTTTAATTTTTTAAATGGGTTGTTCTGTTCAAAGTGAGGAGAATAAATGTCTGTGAAGTGCTTGAGTATAACTAGGGCTTCTATATCACATCCTCTCCCCTTCAAGTCTTGGCAAGCAAGTGTGGAAGAAAGGGCCGAACAATTGCAAAAGCCAGCAGTTGGGAAGTATTGCTTTGAAGCAGTGTCTTATGGACATAACATAAGGCTACTATGCTCTTGAATTCACAGTACCTGTGTGTGTCTGCATAAGACTGTTACAAGAACAAGCCACTTTGCATGCTAGCATGAACAGGGGAGACTTCCAAGGACTCTCTTAGCTGAGAGGCTATTGATAATTAATAGCTACGGGAGGAAAGAGAGAGTCACTTCTTTTCAGAGGTGTGGCATTGATAGGTTGTCTATGCTCCAGTGGATTCCCTTACACCCATACACATGTGGGCAAAACTAACTGGATGGAATGGATTATAAAAAGATAATAAAGTTGGGAGAAAAACATGGCAGGAGGGATTAAAGAAGAATTGGAGGGAGGAGTTGAGGATGCATTTGATCAAACTACATTGTATCCGTGTATGAAATTTTCAGAGAATAAATAAAAACACTGCATTGAAATAATATTATTGAAGTACAGTACATATACTATAAAATGCATCCAATTTAAGTACACAGTTTAATTTTTTGTAGTATGTTTACAGAATTATGGGACTGGCCATCTCCAGAATCTAAGTTGAGAACATTGCTGCCATCCCAGAAGGAAACTCTGTCCAGCCACCAGCCTCCCCACATTCCTACTCCAACCCTGAGTCAACCAATCTCCTTTTTCTCTCTGTTTTCTGAGCTTCTTCTGTGAATAATACAATCTTTCGTGTATACCTTCATCCAATTAGCACTTTTAAAGGATTTTTATTCCTTTGTTGTTGTTGTTATTATTACTATTATGATTACTAAATTGGATTCCCAGGGCCAATTGCTTAAATTTATAGCATACTCTTGTTTCTTTGTGTGTGCTTGTGCATGTTTGTCTATGTGAGTGTGCTTGTGTGCATGTATGCGTGTGTGTGTGTGCGCGCGTGTGTGTATGTGTGTGTGTGTGTGTGTATGTGTGTGTGTGTTTGTGTATACTTCTTTTATCCCTGTGGCCCAATACTTGACATGAAGGAGGTGAAGGGTTGATTTGCTCTGAGTTGGCATTTCTGAGATACACCACCGCCAAGAGGAAGGCCTGATGGCTGAAGTGGCTCATGGCTGGGCCAGCAGGAAGAAGTTTAGGTAACTGATTAGTTGCATCAGCAATCCGGAAGACAGCACAAGTAGAAAGTGCAGTAGGATTATAACTGCTAAGCTGCCAGGCCTATGCCTTATGTCTGCCATCTAAGTCTCATGTTTCAAAAAGGTTACACAACTTCCCAAAACAGTGCTACCAGTTGAAGATCAAGAGTACCTAGAGATAGCTTGTGCAGCCATGCATGCCTGTGAAAGGGAGGCATTGGAGCTGGAGACACGTGGAATGCATTGTTATAGCTTAAGCTTTCTGATATTTAAGTTCTATTAATTCTGGTACATTCTCCCAACTATTCTTACAGTTGTAGAGGCCATTTAATAGTTCCTACATTTGGAGGGACAGTGAATTTGTTTTCCAACCATTCCTATGAGATTTTTTAATGAATATCACCAGCACATAAACTGTGAGTTTACATTCCACTTCAAGGGGGGGGGGGATCAAGCTGCCATGGATGATTTCGAATGACATGGTCTCATTTTCTAATTGTAGTTGGAATATTATCAACTGCCTGCTCTTTTTTTCTGTCTCTTCACCAGATTAAATTAACAGTCATAGTTCATCTCTTAGCTTTCTTTGGTCAAACTCCTGCATGAACAGATCAAAAATTCACAGGATTCCTGGCACTCATGGCTGCTTAGAAGTTGTCTTAGGACAATGTGAAGACAAAGTAGAGGGAGACAAAGTGGAGAGAGGGGGACTGAAGGGAGAGGAAACTGCAGTCAGGATGCAATATATGAAAGAAGACTAAATAAGAAGAAGAGGGAAGAAAAAAAAACCAGACAGGCCTACTTCTGCTTGGGTGTTGTCAAGGATGGTCTCTCTGCCTCAGACATAGGTTGTTCTTAAGCCCAAGGACTCCCGAAAACTCCTTCTCATCCTCTATGTAAGACGAAGCAGCTTAGGGATGAGTCTGACTATGTCTCATGTCATTAAGCTCTTTAATTCCCTATGCTTCATGGCCACCATTGCTATAACATGCATCATGGTTATAGGTGGTGTTGAGGTCAGGAAAGTGAATTAGGGTAATAGGTGAAAGGGCTGAGCCTGGAAAGGTATCTAGAAGTTTAGGCATAGGTATAGGTATAGGTATAGGTATAGGTATAGGTATAGGTATAGGTATAGGTATAGGAAACCCTAAGTGGATGTGTATTGTTTACTAGGCACAGCCATGTAGAAGACCATAGCTTCAGACCCATGGAAAGTGGCAAGGCATTTTCCATTGGGTAATGCTCAAAGGAGTGGCAAAGACTTCCTATGCCTCACAGATGTTAATAGTGTGTGCAGAAAATGTCTCCCATATTTTCCCCCTAGATATTTATAGGCTGACCATCTGTCTCTGCTACCAAGATCAGATAAACCTCTATCTGACTGTGTACCATAAACCCTGCCTCCTTATATACCTGTGGGTAATAACCTTTCATTTTTGTTCAGCTGTATTCAATCACCCTGCCTCTCTGTTCAAGGCTTTATAACAAAGGTTCTCAACCTGTGGGGCAAGGCCCCTTTGGCAAACCCCTACCTCCAAAAATATTTATATTATGGTCCATAACAGTAACAGAACTACAGTTATAAAGTAGGAACAAAAATGGTTTTATAGTTTGGGGTCACCACAACACTAGGAACTATATAGTAAAGTGTCATAGCATTACGAAGGTTGAAAGCAAGTGTTCTTTTTTTTCCCCTTCGGTTTTTCGAGACAGAATTTCTCTGTGTAGCCTTAGCTGTACTTTACTCACTTTGTAGACCAGGCTGGCCTCAAACTCACAGAGATCCACCTGCTTCAGCCTCCTGAGAAAGCAAGTGTTCTATAATAAACATGCTGAGCTTGTGAGGGGTGCTACAGTGTTACTATCAGAGAGCCTAGCTTTCCTGACCCCTTCTTTTCTGTGTGCCTATCACTGTTTGTCTTTTCTGCATTCCCCCACCACTTGAGTCAGGCCAAGTCCCTGGAGCAGTGTAAGGATGCTGCAGCTATTGTTCTGAGGAAGAGCAGTGTCCTGGGATACAGGAACAATGAGCCATTAACTCTCCCATGTTGCTTCTAATTTGTCTCAGCCAGTAAACCTTTAAAACTCAATCAACACAAAGCTACAAAGTCTCCCACCACCTGCCAATTCTCACTGGTATCCAGGTTTCTGCTGTGACAGGGCTCAGCCAGAGATGACCATCAGCAGGGAGCATGTAGAGCTAGCAGCTCCGAGCCTAGGAAGTTTGCTCTTTCTGTTAGGAGTGATGTCTGGGTCTCCTGGGGCAGTCATGTCCTACCAGTTACTTTCCAAGCATCACAGGAGGAAAGAGGTGTGTGTGGTGGAGCTTGGGTTAGGATTGAGCATCTGCCTACATCAAGATCCGGGGCAGTCTAAATCTGACTCTTCCAGAAATGCTAGCTAAGTCTTTACAGTATTCTTTGTTTAGATTAGCTTGAGTTGACTTTTCCTGTCTGCTTTTTAATATAGAAGACCAATAAAATTGCCTTGCACAATTTATTTCCTTAGAACTGTTAACCAAAAATGCTGTTTGTAACAGGAAATGAAGAATTTGAGTACAGTAGACAACAGTGGGAGACTAGTCACGGCCTGTTCACCTGGAGACTGTTTCATGGAGAGAAAAACTGGAGGACAGTTTGCAGCAGTAACTTCCCACATCTTACAGCTCAGTGTCAAGTGCTGAGAGTTTCTTCTAGTTCCTGAGACTGCTCAGCACCATGTTTGTCATTCCACTTATCCAAACAGGGCCCCAGGAGCATGGATTCTGCTCTGCCTGTTAAGGAAAAAAGACCCCAGAGTCAAACTGATGCCATATGGTGTGGCTGAGACTTCAGCTGACCTAACTCCCAAGCCATGGCTTTAACATAAATGCTGTGACTCTCGCCACCTTGTCATATTCCTGACTAGTTGGCAAGGTAATTAGACAGGAGGAAGAAACTATTGAACTTAAATGTGCTGTTTCTGTCTCCAGTGATAATGGGGTGCTGAGTGAGGGCAGTTTTACAAGGGTCAATTATCCAAGATTAAATAAACATCGCTATCAAAGGCAGACCTCGCCCATTCTTTAGAAGAGGAAATAGCTACTTCCATGGAACAGATAAGAGCTTCCAGGACTATGGAGAAGGGAACATAGTTTGACTCTTCTCTTTACTCAACACACAGTCTTTGTGTGTGTGTGTGTGTGTGTGTGTGTGTGTGTGTGTGTGTTCCAGTTTTTTTTATTTAATTAATTTATTCAGAATACAGCTAAATTGTTTCCTCCCGTTCCTTCATGCCTCCCTCTTTCACGTTATTCTCTCCTAGGTCTGTGACAGAAGAGAATCCCCTCCCCCACCATATGGTCATAGGCTATCAAGTCTCATCTCGGTAGCCTGCTTATGGTTTCTCTGAGTGCCACAAGGACTCCCCACCAAGGAGAAGTGTTTAAATACAGGGCACCAGAGTTCATGTCAGAATCAGTCCCCATTCTCCACACAACTGTTGAGAATGTCTTGTCCATTGGCTAGATCTGAGTAAGGGTTTGATATTTACTGCATGTATTGTTCTTGGTTGGTGCAGTAGTTTAGCAGACCCCTCTGGGTCCAGATCCACCCATCATGATGTTCTTCTTGTATGTCTAGGGCCCTCTAGATCCTTCTATTCCCCCATTATCCCATACTTCTCTCACCTAGAGTCCCAATAGGAAATCCTTGCATCTATCCCAATCTCCTGGGAAGTGAAGACTTTCATGGGACATCCCTTTTGGCCTAGCATCCAATTATAAGTGAGTA
The DNA here is from genome assembly GCA_907169655.1 of Acomys percivali. Taxonomy (NCBI): domain Eukaryota; kingdom Metazoa; phylum Chordata; class Mammalia; order Rodentia; family Muridae; genus Acomys; species Acomys percivali. The sequence continues at coordinate 79,681,692 of OU015748.1, read as the reverse complement.
TATACCATGCCAACACTCAGTCTTACAGACAATAGCTGCTACTCTGAGAAATGTGATCCCAGGAGCTGGATTGAACCAGCTCTGCTCTAGCCCAGACAGGGGGTCCTGGCACAGAAGCCCTAGTTAGATCTTTTTCTATCCCCTTTTCTGTAATTGCAACAGTGTAGACACTGGATACAAATCATTATTCTGTTCAGAGAACTAAAAGTGACCCCATGGTGGACAACAGAGAATGGTGCAGGAGCAGATCCATGAGGCAGAGCAAGAAGAGTCTGGATTGTAAGAACTCTGTGCAAGCCGGGGGTACCCCATCACTCACCTTTTGCCTCCTGTCCAAGTCCCATGTGAAATGATACCTATGTATAGGGTCCGCCGCAATCTGGGCCACTTTGCCCTACCTGGGCTAGGAAACTCCTTAACTGAGGCCCTTCTAGGACAACTCTAGGCTGGGTCAAGATGACAGTAAAAGCTAACGTTGGTTTCTGAGTTTCAGGAGGCTCAGGAGTCAACAAGGGAACAAGTGCCTTCCCATAGAAACTGTAAAGTGATGGTGGATGTGGCCGAGACGACAAGTTAGAGGATTTTGAGGTTGCTCTTAGTCTTAATGCAGAAGAGTTCTGTGATTGATTAATGTCTCTCCCGGGTGCAGGGTGTGGAGGTGGTAATTACCTGTGCTATAGAGCAGCTACCTCAGTCAGTGTGGAACCAGCTCATGGCTGCAGAAGAAAGTATAGTTTCATTTTCATTGGTCTTAAATCTGTTCTACTAGAAGTGAACTACAGATTTTCTTTCATCCATAAACCATACATCATGAATAGATATGATCTCGCTTTTAGCTATCAATAATCTGTACTCAAGGAGCTTGGTAAGCCCGTACAGCAAATATGTGATATATCCAGAATTTACACCAATATTTATCGACTTCTAGCTTGGTTCTTACTACCACCCATTATTACATTCTGTGCTTACAGCTTCCTCCAAGCAACTACTGAGTAAAACCTCTGTGTGTGTGTGTGTGTGTGTGTGTGTGTGTGTGTGTGTGTGTTAGTTAAGGTTACTATTACTGTGATGAAACACCATGACCAAAAGTAACTTGGGAGGAAATTATTTATTTTGTTTGGCCTATGTATCATATATATTGAAACAAAAAGGACTTCAGGGATTGATGCACTTGTGCACCTGCGCACGCGTGTGCACACACGCACATGTAGAAATGAAACAATTAATTTGTAATTACTTTTAAAAAGGTTTCTTAACAAAAGAACAAAATCCCAATTTAATAAATTGAAGTCCTACCACTGTTATAGGGAACTCAGAAGTCCCTTTAATATTCAGCTCTGGACTTGAAAGGGAATAGATCCTGTGAGGCATTACAAATGCTTGAAAAGGTGACTTCAGGCGTTTCCTGAGATTATCCCAAAGCAGATAAAGAAAGGGTTTTATTAAAGCAATTAGAGCTAGCTAGGGACAAGGTCTTCCTAGGGGACATTGCCTCTAGGCTACTTTGGCTATAAGTCTGAGGCCAAGACAGCCACAATACCTTAGGGTAGTGAAAAGGCAATTTCCTTTCTTCACTGCAAACCCAGGAAGACCCTAGACTGGATTCAGCAAAGATTTCTTCCTTTAATATAGTCTTTTCCACACTGTCTCTAATTCACTTTTTAATTCTTTTCTAATGTCTAATGTATCACATGCCATAGCCTATGATTAAGTGAAATGCAAGGACAGATAAGAAAGATACAAAATAGTGCCCAAGGCTTTATAGTTCAGAGATTGTTCTCTTTAATAATACAGTTCTTTAAGATACAGCATGGTACAATCCACAGACCCAAAGAAACTAAGCAACAAGGAGGGCTGACGGAGGGGGGGGAGATTGTAGGCAGGATGCTTGAATCTTACTGAGAAGGGGAAATAAACTAGGTATCAGGGATGGTGGAGGGAGGGAACTAATTGGGGAGGGGATGACAGAGGGAGAGAGTACTAGGAGAGAGAACTGAAATTGCTGGAGGTGAGGGGATTTCTGAGACAAGCTGGAAACTCCCCGTACCTATGATAGTGACCCTAGCTAAGACTCCTAGCAATGGGGGTAATATGAAATTTGAAACAGCCATCTCCTGTAATCAGAAAAGGCTTCCAATGAAGGGATTGGGACACCAACGTACCCACAAAACTTTAGACCCCAAATTTGTCCTGCCTACACAATGTGCAGGGATAAAGATGGAGAAGAAATTCAGGAAATGGCCAACCAATGACTGGCCCAGCTTAAACCTGGGCCCATAGGGGCCCACAGAGACTGAACTACCAAACAGAGAGCATGCATTGGAATGGACTAGGGGTTCTCTGTGCATATGTAACAGTGCATATGTAACATATGCAGCTGGGTCTTCATGTGGGACTCCTAACAGCAGGAGTAGGGACTGCCTCTGACTCTGCTGCCTGCCTTTGTATCCCTGGGCTGCCTTATCAAGCCTCCATAGGAGAAGATGTGCCTAGTCCTACTGCAACTGGATATCCCAAGGTGGATTGATATCCATGGGATCTGGGCTGGGGAGGGGAGGGGAGTAAAAGGGAGGGGAAGCTGCACTCAGGATGTAAAGTAAATTAAGTAGTTAACTTAAAAAACATACAATGTGGTAGGTTTGTCTTGAGATATAGCCTGGATGTGACAGGTGGCAGACAGACTTGGGAGGTGGGGGCCAGATCACAAGGCATCTTGTATGGCATGCTAATATAACCAGTGTTTCCCTGTGTACGGTGGGCTTCCTTCAAACAGCTTATGGGAGGGATAGACGCTATCATATTTTCACTGTATGTAGGCCATTCCATTAGAGTGTGGCATATAGGCTGGAGGTGGAGAGACAGGAGGACCAAAGAAGACTGGACAGTATTTCATTTCTCACTCCACTTTCTCTGTAAAGACAGATATCCTCTGACCCATTTATATGTAATTCTCCTAGTGCTAAGAACTGTGTCTGCTGTGGGAGGAAGGGGTCTGCAACATTTTTTTAAGCTGATGAATAATGGGACTGTATTGATCCAAGTAGATAGCAAGGTCTCAACATAGCCATGGTAAAGCGAAATGACTGAAGGAGAATGGCGTAGCCAAGATGCATCTGAAATCCCACCATTGCAACCATGGCCTGATGACTAGAGGTTCTCAGAGTCAGATGGAGGCAGATGGGAGACAGTGAGCCAGGGTGAGTTAGAAAGGCCTACAAAGCATGGAACTGGCATGTCTCAGATGCCCAGGCTGGTCCTGTGACCTTACTCCTCAGGTCTGTCCTTGTCATGTGTCAGAAACTATTTCTGCTCTCTTCATAGTCAACCTTTCCATGATCTTGACCCAACTCTACCTCACTGTTGGGTCCAAAAGAAACTCAAGACAAATGGCGGAGGTGTCTATTAACACATCACAGAAGATGCTGGCTGCTGGGATCTCTCAGCACTTCTCACTTGGCCCCCCTACCCACACTTTCTCCAGGCCCTGAATTCTGCTGCCCTTTCTCCAGCTCCTCTTTCCTATAAAACCCTACCATTTTGTCTACAAGCTCTCTTGGTTCTCTCCCTCTCCTGGTTCCCTCTCTTTGCTCCTTCTTTCTTCTCTTCTTCTCTTGCTATCCCTGCCCCCCTCTCCTCTCATGTCCCAGTCTATTCTGCTTGCCATGGTCAGTCTGGACTCTTCCAGATGATCCTGGTTGTTTCCTCCCCCCTATCTACATTAAAAACTTTCTCTGCAACTTCCCCCAAGAAGACCCCTTTGGGCACGGCTACACCCTTAGAATCAGCTTCTAACAGACCTGATTTTACCCTTCTGGCCTGACCTTGGCTGGTGTATTAACTAATCTCTATCTTGTCCTCTAAAGACAAACTCCTAGAGACCTCCACCCCATATTAATACAGGGTCGGGTCCATTCCACTGTCCAGTTAAAGGATCTTTCCATTTCACTCTAGGGAAGGATGACTATTAGTGTGCCAGAATCGATCGGCTGCAGAATTTCCTCTGGCATCAAGCAGTAAAAAATTTAAAATAAAGAGAACATGACTCAAAGCATTTTAAGTGATTGGGGGTACAGTTCCCCCTTCTTTACTTTTTGTAAAGAGGTTTTTAATGGTAAAATAAGCTTGTTCCACCACATCTTGTCCTTGAGGATTTTAAGGAATACCTGTAACATGCTTTATGAAAAAAAGGAGTATTTTAACTTTCCAAATTCAGGTATATTAGTAATATCCATTTGTTAAAGTTGGTTAGAGACCAGTTCTCTGGGATTAACTCCCATATGTGGTACAGGAAGAAACTGAGGACATGTGGAGCATGCCTTCACAATGGCTCGAGCTTGCTCTTTAGTAATCCTATATTGAAGTCATAGACTTCGGCTATTAATATGATGAAAATTATAAGCTTTTTGAACCTTTTCTACATTTGCAAGGCATACCAAATTTTTGGTGGCTGTATCTGTTAAGTCAGTGTGAGCTCTTAAATGTCCTATAAAAAAAGGATTTTTTTTTTTTTTTTTTTTTAGAATAGCTGTCTGGATTTGAGAAAATAATTTACTAGCCTGTGATTGGGGTTGGATTTGTCCTGCGGTTCTTAGGTGAGGAACTACCTCTGCTTATATAGCCCCTATCAGAATATAAATTAAATGAACAAAAGGCATAATGTTGGAAAACAGTAGCTACCACTTGTAGCTCAGCAATTTGAGCAGACTTAATAGTAGTAGGAATAACATATGTCTGTCTTTCTACTACGTAACTGACTTTTCCATTAGAAGACCTATTAGTAAAAACCAGCAAACCATCTCTCACAGGCTGAAATTGAATTATCTTAGGAAAAATAACTGGATGTTTATTTAAAAAGTGGAGAAGCCTGTTAGGGGGAAAATGGTTATCTATAGCTCCACAAAATTGTTCACATGCCAACGGCCAATCGTAGGTGTTGGCAGACAGCCAATTTTGTTGTTTCTTAGAATATGGTTGGATAATAAAATTAGTTTTTTTGCCAAAATACTTTTTTCCTTGCATTCGACCTATATGAATCAACTTTGTAATAGCTAAATAATAAGGTACTATTACTTTATTGGGAGAAGATAGCAAATGTTCCCACAAGTTTTAAGTCTCAAGTAAGTTAAAAAATTTACATCTCTGTAAGTAATTTAGCTTATCAGTAGAGTATATCCTGTGGAGATCAAGTTGGAACTCGAGAGTTCTGCCTTTGTAAATCCCCAAGTGCTAGGATTAAAGGTGTGTAGCACCATGCCCTGTCACAGTGATCTGCCTATCTCTGTCTCTCAAGTGCTGGGATTAAAGGCATGTGCCACTGTGACTTGTTTAATTGTTTCATTCCAATTCTAGTAAAAAAAAAAATCTTTAAACATCTCAAACAAAAATTAATCTGGGAAACAAGAAAATTTTAAGATCTAGGTAGTTAACTACATTTCCTAGCCTAGTTTAGAAATCTATCAGCCTCCTAGTTCCATCTCTCCAACTAGCCACATGTCTGTAGCCATCTCTGCTTTGTTGGAGTTAAACTCACAGATAACTAGGAGCAGTGCCTGTAAAATTATCTGGCTCAAGGACATTGTAGCCCTAGGTTTGTTTAACTAGTTTGATCCAAGCTGGAGACTCCCAGCTGTAAATGTCTAGTTCCAAGGACAAAACTAGTTTCACTTTCCTTTTTGAGAATCTAAGAAATTTTTAGAAATATCTCTCAAGTAAAAATTAAACAAAGAAACAAGAAAATTATAAACACCTTGTAGCTAAGGAGTTTGGAATTAACGCCATTCCCTAGGCCAACTTAGAAAATTGTTAAATCTCTTATAAGCAAAAATTAAACGCAAAAATTCTAAGTTTAAGAAAATAAACTCTATTCCTTAGACTATACTTCTCCGACCAGCCACGTTTTCGTAGCCATCCCTGTTCTGTAAGAATTGAGCCCCATAGGCAGCAGCCAGGAGCAGTGCCTGTGAAACATTTTGACCCATGGATGTTCCAGTCCTGGGCTTGTTCCCCATGGGTGGCCGCTGTGCCTGGATCCAGTCCCCATGAAGGGCAGCCTTGCTGCTGGCTGGCACCACATGGAGGCAGGACTCTCACTGCCTCATGAGTTGTATGTGTTGCACTGTTTTGGTAAATTAGCCAGTGAGAAAAACTTGGCCCTCTCACAAAATATAGAAAAATGAAACAATACTTAAACAATCAAATAAATTCATAGGCATAGACGTAATATTTGACATGACGATTGTAAAGCAAACAGTCTGATAGGCAAGAGAAAAAGCAGTTTCGAAACCTTGACCATGAACAGCATATCTAGCGTCTGAACTTATCTTTAGCTAAAGCCAACAAACAAACAAACAAACAAAAATATATAGGAACCTTTATATGTCTAAAAGCATAACATAGCATTTTTTTTCAGCTCTATCTCACATTTTAAAATTATCCACTTTTTTTTAACGGATACAGGTTTAGAGGGGCTTGAGGTGGGGAGAGATAGATCTGTAAGTTATGAGTCTAATTCTTTAAGGGTTTTGTTTGTTTGTTTGGTTTTGGTTTTTTGAGACAGGGTTTCTCTGTGTAGCCTTGGCTGTCCTGGACTCGCTTTGTAGACCAGGCTGGCCTCGAACTCACAGCGATCCGCCTGCCTCTGTCTCCCGAGTGCTGGGATTAAAGGCGTGTGCCACCACGCCCAGCTCTTTACGGTTCTTGTCGGTTTCGGACCAACTCAGTCAAAGTCGCCAAATTGGGGGTGGCCAATGAGCATGCACGCACCTGGAGGGGATTCACGGCTAATACGCGATCCAGGGGGGATGTCTCGTATGAGTCCCTATGAGGAGAGGATGATCGGCAATGTCCTGCCTCCGAAGGGGCGCGGGAACAACGATGCAAGGCCTTTTCCTCTTCTTTTACAGCATTTTGAACATCAGGCCAATTATGGAGGGTTTTGAGGACCTCATTTATTAGATCCCAATAACTAAAGGCTGAGACAGGCACCTTCTCAGGGCCGAAAATATGGTCGTAGTCCTGCAGGCAATCTCCCACTCTCAAGCATTTTTTTTTCTCATTAATAGCGCCCTCTTGGGGAAACCAAGCATTTTTTTTTTTTTTTTTTTTTTTTTTTTTTAACATGAGTTCCTCAAGTCTTGAGGGATTCATTGAGTCCAGAAACAAACAGGTCATGTTGGGAAATTTCTTGTCCCATAGTGGGGGAGTCCTACCTTGTGAATATGCCGTCCTGAGTCTTTCCTTCCCGGTCTGCACTTCGGGGGGGGGGGGGGGCCGAGCCCTGATCCTTTTTGTCACCGATTTCGGTCGGACGGTGGTCTCTCCCGGTGGTCGTCATGTCGCCCATTGGGCGCCATTTGTCCGGACCCGCCGGACAATCAACTGGGACCCTCGGAACCCTAGGGAGAGAATGGGGGACAAGAGACGCGAAGAACGGACAGCAAGTCAAGGAGTCTGATCAAGCTGACAAATTTTATTTTCTCACAGACAATTATACACCATTGAAGCAGGAGGCTGAGTGAGGTGATCCGGGTGGGTGGTTTTCGCAAGATATCAGAAAGTCAGGAAGTTTGGCAGGGTGAGGGCCCCCTGTGGTTCTGGGGCTGGATGGAGTTGTTAGCCATCTGGAACCACAAGGTGTTATCTATAGACTTTGTTTCGCTCTTCCTCTGAAGGCCTCTGTAATTCCGGGAATACTGAGAACAGCTGGAGAGTACCTTGAGGGAGGGGAAGAGGTTGCAAGGCAGCCTTCTGGAATGTACCCTGAGGCAAGGAGGGAAAGAGGCCACAAGGCAGCCTGCCCCAGGTCCACTCGATGTATTATGCCAAGGTCCGAGATGCTTGCTGGCTATGGTCTTGGCTCCCCACAGTAACATTCAAGGGGTTTAACACAATGCTGAGTGAGTCGTGTGGCTTTCCTTAACACATTATCTGGATGGCTTTAGGTAAAAATGTAATGTTCATGGAGGCTCCAGTCTTTTAGTTATTAAATGAGGAAAAACATATATATCTCAGTTTTTCTATCAATGGGAGCATAGTATGCTAAGTTATGGCAACAACAGCAATCAAAGACACTCAGTAAAGGTTTCTGAACAGCAGCTGGGCTAAAGAGATAATAAAAGTCTTCAAATTTGAGGAAGACTATCAAACGGAAACGGGCATGGTGTCAAGATCCTTCCTTATCTGTTCCTCCAAACACAGAAGCGAACACACACACACACACACACACACATGCACACACACACACAGGACACCCACAGTCACACACACTACACATGTTGAGTGCACACACACCCACAGGCACACCCACAGTCACAAACTACACATGTTGAGTGTATAAACACACACACACACACACACACACACACACACACACACCTTCTGATTTTTGTTCCACATTTCCCATCTGCCTTCTGCATCTGGCTACACTCCTCTGCTGCTTCTGGTGAATGATTTTGAGTTGTCCAGGAGAAAGGAAAAGGCTTGATAGAGACTTCTACTTAATGTTTTACATTCTTGTCAGCATCAGAGAGAGAATTTAGAGACAGGACAAATAAGTAATTCAAGGAAATTTTATCACAGAGCAATAGTACAGCCCCAAGGCTGCATTCAGGCATGCTCAGAACAAGCCATGCCCATTAGGGATATTTTACTGTTAAAGTTAACCGAAGGGAGTATAGTTCATGAACTGAGGGGAGTTAGAAGGGAACAGGCAGATTTTGAGTGATCCTGTTCTTCATTGTATGAGAGATCACATGGATTTTTGTCTCGATTTGATACACAGATTCTCCAGTGCGTGTGTGTGTGTGTGTGTGTGTGTGTGTGTGTGTGTGTGTGTGTGTGTGATGTACAATGCTGTATGCGTGTGGAACACATGTATATGAGTCTGTGTGTCTCTGCACATCTATGATGAGGACAAAGCAAGGCACTGGATACCTGCCTTATTGCACTGAGACAGGGTCCCTTACTGATGTGGAAGCTCACCACTTTGGCTGGGCTGACTTTTCGGTAAACTCTCAGGATCTGCTGTGTCCCTCTCCTCCAATGTTGAGCTTATAAGCGTGCACATGTTCCACCTTTTATGTTGGTATTGGGGATTCGAAATTAGGTTCTCATTCTTACAAGACCAAACTTTCCTATCCACCAAGCCATTTCTCAGCCCTTCTCCTTGATTTTTTAAGACACAAGAGATGGGAGGCTGTGGAGCCAAGGCATCTCCATTCTTACAGCTGAATTTCTGATACTACAAGAATTTTTCCCAGGAAAGATTCACATTAGTAAAGCCCAGTGCTTTCTCTGTAACTCCCTCAGGCCTGGCTGGAATGGTCCACTTAGGAGTTTGTGGTGCAGATGGAGAAAAAGGAAAGAGATGCTCTAAGGTTGAGGAGGTCAAGAGGGAGGGTCATTCCCAGTTGTCTGTCATGAGATGAGTAAGGTTGACACAGCTCTGCCTCGTGTTGCCTATGAAATGCCTATTGTTCTTACATTGGCACTGCTTAGCCCATGAGGCAGGCCATTTTGGCTCTGGAAGCTGTAACCTTGACACTGGTAATTAAAGGCTGCTGGTGGAAGGCTGCCCTGGCATCTACAAATCCCCCTGCAGCTGCTGGATAAAGGCCAACATTCAGTTCCTTGGCCCTCAGGAGCTCCAGTAGGGTCCAGGAAATGTGGCCCTGGAAGAGTTTTGCATCTCCTGGTGAGAGGAGAGCTGCAGGGGAGGGAGGGAGGGGAAGGAGGGTTTTCATCATCACTGGACCCTTCTGAGTCCTGGAAGTACTGAGGACTTCTTATGACCGTTGGGGAAGAGTTCTTACTTCCTCTTCCCCTTCTGTTCTTATTTAGCTGGGATTCCAAGGACATTTCTCAGGATGGGAATAAAGTGGCCTTGGGAGGTTGTATTGTGGTTGCATTCTTTGAAGCCAATTGAGATTTTGTTGTAGACCAAGGGGAGAGAGATAGAGACCAAGACAGTTATGGAGGGTAAGAACAGGAACTTGAGTGCTCACACACTTGGTAGTTTGATAGCATGGTTGTGGGTTTGAATCCAGGCTCACACCCACTCTTTCATTACTCAGGACCTTTCCAAGGACGAGCTGGCCCTCTTTTATCCTGTCTGTGACACTCTTAGTCTTGAGCTCAGAGTTTTAAGGAGAAGTAAGTGAGTTCTTTCCATCCAGAAAAAAATTAAGTGATTAAAATAAAACTAGAATAAGAAGATGCCAGTGTGTTACCTCACTTCATAGGCACCAGATACTGGGTAAACTGAGGCCTTGTGAAAGCCCAGTTTCAATTCTATGGCTTATTATCATTATAATGGGGCCTATTGCCTATTTTCAAGGCTTTGAAACTTCTCCTTCAATGACTTACTGAGTTGGAATATACGCATGGATTATTGTGTCTCTTTCACTGTATATAAAGAAATCATATTCCAAGGCTCAAGTTATATTAGATATACACAGTATATACATATACAAACATATATACATACATATGTAGACAAATGTTTTATGTATATATGTGTATGCAAACCACAATGCATACATATTATCTATGTGAGAATATGTATATATATGTGTGTGTGTGTGCGCGTGTGTGTGTGTACATGTGTGCATCTTTGTCTACATCCTCTAAATCATAGACATACTTGTATCTGCCCATATATATAATGTGTAATTTGCAGTCCCAGGTGAGTCCACAGCTCTCAGCTCTTAGTATGGCTCCCTAAGATCCTCATTATATTCTTGGTCACCACCCAAGGAACTCAGAAGGACAGTGTCCATCAATCCTGGCTTTCTGCCTCTGCCTAGCTCCCTGACCCTCGCTTCTTTCCCTACTGCTGCTGCTGACCTGAGACCACAGTGTTGGAGGGAGAAATACCTCCTAGTGCTGCCTCTGGTGAGAGGCCAGTGTGTGTTGCTAGGCAGCTGGGCAATCTTCAGGCCGAAATTCCTTCTTCTACCGAGCAGGACTGGGTCAGAGCAACGTTAATCCACATCCTTTGTGTGCATGCCTGCACTAAAGCCCCTGCTTCAGAGGATCCTGGCTCACTTGACATCTGTCCTCACATCTTCCAGTCACACTTTAACCCATGGGCCCCGACACAAGCTGTTGGGGATTTAGATCTAGTTCTTCATCTGGTATGATTTTTTATTTTTTTATATTTTTACAAAGCACATGCTAGGCATGGTGGCGTAGTACTTGGGCCAATCACGGCCCCTTCATTGTATAGTCCAGGAATCAGCAAACATCTCTGTTTCATGTTAGATAGCTGAAAAGTGGGCCCTGGGGCTCCAGCCTGCCATCTGACTGAGAAGTCCTGTGCTGTGCTCTGCCTCTTGGTGTAGTGGCAGAGACGGAGACACATGGCGCTTCTGGCTGTAGACCCAATGTGTTTTTAGTGTTGTGCTAGGCCTGCTCTGACCTGGAATCAGAAGTCACAAGCTTAAAGCCTACAGGTCTCTCAGGAAGCTGCCAGGGCCCTTGATGTTGGGGCCAGAGATGCCATGTGAGTGATCAATCTCTGAAATATGCCACAGGAGAGGATTGAGCTTAGCCCTTCACAGGACACGTGTTCTACCTTAAAAGTAGCTGTGGGAGACCATGGCTCAGTATTGATAAATAGGTTGATAATGCAGTGCACTGGGGACTTTATGGGAAATTACTACCCAAGAGTGCTAATACATACAGCTTCTGTGTGTGTGTGTGTGTGTGTGTTGGGGTGGGGGGAGGGAACCTGCACTTATTGTCATGTTCTGTTAGCTAAACAGAACACATAAGTCATGAGAATTATGCTAGCAAGCTACCACTTCTGTGCCTCTACTGTAAGTTACTTTATATGTTGATGACGGTGTTTCATTAAAGTGATCAATACACATAATAGGTGTGTATTTGTTTTGTAGGTGAATTTTACAAACCTAGCACAGCTACCCAGCTACGATGGCCAACTTTAAGCTTCCACCCAGGAACATGGTGTCACAGTGGTGAGAGGGGAAGAAAAGTCAGGTGGGGATGTGGTTCCAGTAGCATGGCATTGGAAGGTCCTAAGACTGAAGTCTTCCTCCCAGAGTGAGCCCTGTGACTGAGCAAGAGAAAGATTCTGCTCTTCCAATCGGGTCCCAGGGTGGCGCCACGCATGCGCATTAAAGGGATGACCTCTGGTTTGCATCTGCAAAGTTCATAGGGTAGGACATGGGACTAAAGTGACTCCCTAGATGCCAGTAATAGGGCCAACTCCATCTTTGAGTCCCAGTGAAAGATGAAAACGTGGGCTTGCCTGTCCAAACATTAATAAAAATAATCAGTGCAGAGAGAGAAGAGCATACACCAAGTTTAGAGCCCATCAGAACACCACACTGAGTGGAGCAGCTGTTCAGGCTACACATCCATGAAGTCTGACCTGGGAAGCTATCATTGGCTAGTGGAGTTGATGTTTGCTAAGCAGTGACTATGTGCTTGACATGACCCAAAGCAATGCCTGGTTTTCCTTTTCCTCTGTCATCTTCTCTACAGCCTCATGAAGTGGATATGTGTATGATTCCATTCAACTGGAAAGGAAAATAAGGCATTGAAATGGGAGGTCATTTGTTCAAGAGATAGCTGGAGAATGGCAGATTCATACTTAACCCAGGTAGTCTGACTCCAAATCCCACAGTAGAGACTATTGGATCATACATTATTATTGTTATTACCATTGAATTCGTCTCTACTTGAACTTAAACACTTTCCACCATGTGGCTAAAATGGAACATCCAGAACACCCCAAAGTCACAGAGGCTGAGCTTCCCACATCAAGCCAGGTTCACATGTGCCTGCCTGTGTTGGGAGATCTGAGATCAAGAGAAGAGAGTTCACCGGAGGACACGCCTGCCTGCCATTATCCAATCACAGAGCCTGTGGGGACTGAAAGCACAGGGCTTTATTCTCTGATTTGAACTGGGTGATAGGGCAAATCAGTCCGGCGCTTTGCTCATATTACCCTGCTCTGCCTGACTCAGCATTTTCTGACCCCAGCTTGGGTAACTGATCCTTTTTCCTGTCACATAGTATCCAGAAAGCCAGGTGCCCCAAGATACCTGGGGCTGAGCCAGGCGCCCTAGGAGTCCCGAGGCTGCAGTGATTTCTCTTGAGACCAGTCAGGTGCCAGCTCTCATGCAGGAATATGTTTTCTAGGTGGCTTCTGCTCTTGCCACAGAGAAGCGGTCAGTGCGCCTGTGGTCCAATCTTTTCAAGTACTCCCAGAGATTCCAGGTTTTAAATGACAAGAGAAAGATGGACGTGACAATCTGATTCATAAAGCTATTGAAAACAAAGAGTGTCCTGCTCTTGATGTCTGGATTCTCTTGGGTACTGAGTTAATTTTTTACTTGGGAAATAAAGATGGCAGCGATGATGATTGTGGTGGTGGTAATTACTTAGTAACAGCCAGTGTGTCTTAGGTCCTTACTGTGTCCTGGGCACAACACAACTAAATGTACTGATCAAGCTATCCCTGACACACGTGCTTGCCTGACATTGATGTCTTCCTGTTGCCCAAATCACTTATGATATGTTTTCAAGTTGCAGTAAATTAGAGCTCAGGCAATTTACATGCACTTAATCCCCTTAATGAAACATTCATGGCTGGATACTGTAAGCACAGTGTTGATGGGCTGTCAGTTCATTCGGCTCCTGCTCACATTCTCACTGGCTGTTTCTTTGGGGACTTATGTGAAGGATGCTGAAAGGAGAAAAGAGATGTAGCACTGAGACCTGAACACCTGCCGCCACTCCCGTCAATCTTGTATCTCCTGACACCATGCCCCAAACTCGAGCCTCATAGACCTCCTTTGGCCCTTTGTTTAAATTCCTTATGCTCCGTCCTTCCCAGGAGGACTTTCATATATTCTAGACTCTACCAAGACCACTTTTTTCTATTCTCCTTGCCTGATTAATGTCCCCTTGTCTTCCTACTCCTCCTCTTGGCATTAGAAGTGGAGTCCCTCAGAGCCTGGTTTCTCACCGAGCAGTACTGTTTCCTTCCTAATGTTGGTCAAGGCTGTAATTGGACATTTGCCTTGACCTATCTTGGTTAATGTTTAGACTCTAAACACTGAGAGGACACAGATGGCCTGTCTTCGTTGATTGCTTTTGCACCTCTGTCACCTACAACATAGTGTAGATTTAAAAACTGTCTGTTAAAGAATTGAATAAACAGAAAGATATCTGTCAATCCTGGGGATGCAGGTGACAGACAGCATCTGAGCTGGTCCCCAATCCATGCCTGGGGCAAAAGGACAGCGTGTTATGGCCACAGCCAGAGCCAGCACTCTGGGTATGTGAATGGGCACATCAACTTCATAGGTCATCGTTGTGCCAAAGTGGTCATGGGCAGCGTGAGAACAGGCCTGGCTGTGTTCCACAAAACTGTATTTACAGATCCAGCAACTTGAATTTAACATCATTTTCTTGTATTGCAGAATAATTTTTCTTCTTCCGATTTTTTCTGCAACCTCTTAAAATGTAAAAATGACTCATAGTCTGTCAGTTGTACAAATACAGGTTATTTGCAGGATTCGGCTCATAGGATTCATCCTTGGTTGATGCTTTTACTACTTACTCTGGGGCGCTTTCTCTGACACTTTCCAAAAGGTCACGATCTTCACCTGCCTTTCATTTTCCCATGACCTGTAGAGTGCTGCTCAATTTTTGGGGTTCAGAAATTCAGTGGTTGAGTTAGCTGTGGCTTCCCATGGCAATGTGATAGCTCAGGTGAAGAGCATTCTTGGGGTCTTAGACATGCTCCTCCAGCTGTGTGGACTCAGGGATGTCTGCATGCAGGGGTGAGGAAGATCCCAGTGGACAACAAAAGGAAACCATCAAGGTGGGGAATCAGCTCCTAGACTCCTCAGGGGCTGTTTGCCTTCCTGTTTGTTTGCAGAAGCCAGAAGTTGGTTGGTGACATTAATTCACAGCCAGGAAGCAGAAAGTGAGCAGGAAATGGGTCAGGCTAGAAAGTCTTGAGGTCTCCCCCACCACATGATCTGCTTCTAGCAATCTTCCAAAAGAGTGTCACCATTTTGGGAAGTGAGTGTTCAAAAATATGAACCAAATGGTGGTGCATTTCACATTTAAGCCACAGCAGTTCTCACTGATCACAGAACAGCATTATATGAACAACAGGAATCAGAAATATAGAGAGAGCTCAGCTGTTAAGAGCACACTTGCCGCTCTGGCAGAGGACGCAGGTTTGGTTCCCAGTACCCATATGGCACCTCCTAACTGGGCCTCCAGTTCTAGGGGATCTGATGTTCTTTTCTGTCTTCTACAAGCACTAGGCATGGCATGTATGCTGTATACATACATATATGCAGACAAAACATTCATACATGTAAAATAAAAATAAATAAATATAAAAGGGGGATTAAATAGAAACCCATTGACCCTCTTGCACCTGTGTATTAGGTAGAGTTTCATCACTGTGACCATAATGTCAGACACAAACAGTTTAAGGGAGGGATTGCTTATTTTCACATTGCTTAAAGGGTTCAGTCCATCCTGGTGGGGAGAGCACAGTGGCACAGTGCTCTTTATACCACAATGGTGAGAAAGCAGAGAAAGGAGAGTATGGTGACTCTGGCTTTCTCCTGCTGCCACTTTCATTGGCTAGGGGCTTCTCAGTTTGTGGAATGGTGCTACCCACACTCAAGCTAGGGCTCCACTCTATGGTTTATCCTCTCTGTAAATGCCTTCACGGATAAAACCAAAGGTGTATCTTACCAACCTGCTTGGTGATTCTCAGCTGATTGTAAACTTTGTATTTATCATCCAATCTATTTTCTTCATAGTTTTAACACACTCATTTGCTGCTCTGACTAATGTATTTTATGGCCATGTTTGTTATATCTCCCAGGGAATATGCCCAATTCTCCAAGGTATGTGTCCAGAAGCACAGATTGTTGACATTGACTTATGAATCTCTTAAATGAGCTTCATCCAGTTAAATTGCCATCTCTGTGATTTTTATCACTTTCCACTCCATCACACATTGGTTAAGAAGAACCATCAACCATCAGCTGAAGATATAACTCCGTCAGTGGAGTGCTTGTGTAGCATCCATCCCTAGCAGCAAACTTAACATATGCTTGTTATTCCACTACTCTGGAGGCAAGGACAAAAGGATAAGAAATTCAAGACATGCTGGAATGTATGAGACCCCCTCCATCCCACATCCTGTGCATCATTTCAACACGAGACTTGGATTGGAGTCAATCTGGTGGGGATATAAAGGCATGCCTCATTGGGCTCCAACTCCACATTTGCCTATGCACAGGCAAGTTGAGCCTTTCTTGCCATGCTGACTGTTGGTTTGTACTTTTCTCTTCTATGGAGTACAATCTACTTTGCCCATTTTTCTATAGAATTGTTTGTTTTGTTTTTCTTGGTTTGCAATCCATATGTTGTCACGAATATTTATCAGTTTTATATCTGACAGATGCTCGGTGCTGTCCCCAAGCTTTGGCTTGTCTTCATTCTCTACTATTCCTTCTGAAAAATTAATGCTCTTAAGTTTAATTTTGATTCTGCATTTATCCTTCATTGTATATGCTTTGTATGTCTTATTCAATAAGTCCTTTCTTAGCGTGAAGCCATCAGGTCCTCTTCTGGGTCATTTCCTAAAATTTCCTTATTTTTAGTTTATCGCTGGGTCTCCAGGTCTTGGGAAGTTGACTTTTGTGTAGAAAGCCACAAAGAAGGCTATAGGAACTATATATATATATATATTTTCTTTTCATGTGAATGAAAATGACTCTGAATCAGCATCTTGCTGTCCATCATTAACTGTTATTCTGTCCCTGGACTTTCTTTGCAGCTCTGGACCTGACCCCATTTCCAAGACCACACTGTCTTTATCTTGAGAATTGAGAAACAAATCCGGGTATCATCCGTGTTAACTGTCAATCCTTCTACTGGAATCTCTGGGTAAGCTCCATTTCTTTGTTTTCTTATTTATACTTTATAATCAGCTGATCAAATTATACCAAAGCATAATTTAAATCACATGATTCTTAATTGTGGCTCTCCCTATATTTTTATTTCTTCCCAGAACCCACTATTGCCCTTAAAACTTCTGACAGGATGCAAGTTTCTCATTTAAACAAATGAATGACCACAGTGACCACTGGACCAAGTTTCATACATACATGAAACTCCAAATTTACAGCACAACCAGATCCTTTAGGAGGCTCAACAGACAGGATCTTTCACTTCCCAAGTGCTGGGGAAGAAAAAAACCTGTCCTCATCAGAGTTTCAACTACATGCCAGGAATGGGGACAAGGGAACAAAGAGCCATACACTTGAGGGCTGTTTTGAAGTAGCTTAAGTCATGTGAACCAAGTCATGTCTCTTTGTATTTTAATAAATAGTCTTGTGAAAGGCTAGGGGTTTCTTCCTCTGGCTTCGGTGTGTGGGTTTTATGAACAAGTCCCCAGGGCAAGTTCCTAACTTTTGGGATTTTAAGCCAAAAGGAAGTTCCAATGATTGAGTCTCAGAACATGTCAAGTGTTTTGCCTTTTATATAAAGTAACCAGAGAGATACTCTGGTTCTGGAAAATTTCCAATGTCTGGAAACTCTTGGGAGAAAACACACTTAAATGCAGGCATGCAACACACACACACACACACACACACACACACACACACACACACACACA
>OU015748.1:79645864-79663996 GCA_907169655.1 Acomys percivali | reverse complement strand
CACACACACACACACACACACACACACACACACACACACACACACACTCAAAGAAAGCCAAGCTTGTTTTCATTGTTTAATCTTTTCCTCTATTTAAACTAAGTAATTTGAATCACAAACAAACTGTTGGAAAAATCCAAGAGCTTTCATATGAGTGGCACCGGGCAAAGAAAGCAAGCTCCAGGCTGTCCTGTCCAACTACGACGGCTGTCATCCTAAAGGTGGGATTCAAATCCAGGCCCTGAAGGGCCTTGCTATGTGACGGCAGTTAGATATGTCACCTTTCTAAGAAGGACTCAGCCCAGTGGGAGGCTCATCACTGGTGGATGTGTGTGTGTCTTCGGGATGAGTGATCTCTTGGAGAATTCACAGCCAGTAATGTGTTCCGGAAATTCTAGATTGCTCCTTCAGTCACACAACTGAATCCCTACTGTGTGCTTGGTATTGTAGTAGGATTGGATATGTAGCAACTAAAATACAAGCTCCTTCTCAGAAAGCTAGTCAAGTGGTAGGGGACAGACACTCGGCAAACACACGGCGGGTGATGAGGGAGCCATGGGTAAATGAAGGTGGTTAGGAGAATGATCGCGGGGAACAGCAGGTGGGACTGAACTGGGAAAGGCCTCTGACAAAATGACACCTAAGTAGATTCATCTAACTGGAGGCATCAATACCATTTGCTAAAAGAAACCCTTCCCCGAGGCCTGGGGACCGGCAAGTGCCAGGGCCTTGAGGGAAGAGATGAGGAGATAGCAGGTAGCCTGAGGGACATCAGGTTGGACATGAATATTTAGTGGTGAGTCTCTGGAGAAAAGAGGATGGACGCATAGCTCATATTCTTTCAGCATATGGATATGAGTCTGGATAGAAAAAAAAACACTAGATAAGTAGCGATTAAAAAGAGCAGCTCTTGCACAATTCAAGAAAAATCTGCTCACTAGTCTGCGAAGGGTGTCAGCTGGACTCTTTGCATGGATAGTCACTGAGGGATCCCGAGTGGTGACCTGCGAATCAGCTTCCTTAGGACCTGACTCAGCTCAGAAGTTCACCACACAGGACATTTATTTTAGGGACATCACTGAGACAAATAGTGGAGCACACGAGGGAAAAGCTGAGCTGTAATATGGGCCCCTTGCCAGCTTTTCTGGTTACTAGAGGGCGAGTTCTAGAGATGTTTAGCTACACAGAACCAGCAAGGTGAGAGTCAGGACAGAGTCTTGATGTCTCAGTGCTGCCTTTCTTAGGGTTGAGGCCTACCTGTCAGAGACGTGGCTTTTCCCAGCTCAGGGCCAGTCTGCAAGCAAAAGGGCACAGAGGTCTGCCTGTCAGCAGCGGGAGGTAAGACCTTGAGCCTTGGAAGGGACCTGGGTTGTGTTTCACCAGCAGCCCACAGCCACCCCCTTGTGCTACTGGCTTTATTCTTCCTGGAAGCTTCATTGTTCTTCCTCACGTTCCCCTGGGGGGAAATGCCCAGGTGCACGTTAGACCACCACATTCCTGTGATGCCTAATCAGCTTGATGGGACCGAGGATCACCTAGGAGACACTGGGCATGCTTGAAAATCATTATCTAGATTAGGTTAATTGGTGTGGAAAAGATGCACCATTGTGGGTAGCATCATTATGCGGGCTGAGGTCCTGGACTAACAAAATCCAAAGTGAGCCTCTTGACTGAGGATGCAAGCGGCCAGCTGCCTATAGTTCCGGCTGTCATGAATTTCCTCCAAGATTGACTGCATCTACAAACTCTGAGGCAAGATAAATCCTTCCTTCCTTGCATTGCTTTTTAAGGATATTTTAGCAGCAGAAAAAGTAGCTAATACAAACCTTCAAAGGGCAACTGGTCTTAAAGTTCAAATAATAACCACAGCATCCTCTTCCTTCTTCCTTCTACTTCCCATCATCCTTAGCGGAGCTTGTTGGTCTCAGTGGCTTGCCTGCTGGGATGTCTGAGACCATGTCAAAGGCAGCTGAGCTGTGGTCACCATGCTTTTCTCTTCTCAGGTAATTGTCCCTTCTATATATAGTCAATAAAAGGATTATCAGGGTGATGTGCATGAAAATGGAGCAAATCCTTCCTTCACAAACTTGCTATGTATTAGTGACATGGCCTCCCCTATCTTCAGAAGTCAGAATTGTGGCCATCATGGTCCCTGTTTTTCAAGTGTGGTGGTTCGTTGGCACAGGATGCCTACCTTGCAGTTTTATATGAGCTCCCTTGCATCCTCTTGAAGGGGTATTCTATATTTGGGGACAAGAACCGTTTAACCCTTCAAAGTAGAGTAATGGGGACAGGGAGTACATGTTCTCCACATGATCACTGGCAGTAATAGCCAGTGAGGCCACATATTCCAGTTCCCAAGTGCTCTTCTTACATACTGGAGGATTTGAGGGAATCCACCATACTCTCAATGCTATACATATGTATATTCTCCGACCTTACAATGGGCCACAGCTCTGATGATGTGATGTATGAAGTGTGATAACAAATCCTTCATCAGTTTGCCCTGAAACTTCCTTTGTTACACGTTATGGTCTTCTGGATTTATGCGATGTTATTTGGATCTCATACCAGTGAAAAAACATTCTGAAAGTGACAGGATAGTGGTACAAATGAGGCCCTGTGTGTGTGTGTGTGTGTGTGTGTGAGAGAGAGAGAGAGAGAGAGAGAGAGAGAGAGAAAGAGAGAGAGAGAGAGAGAGAGAGAGAGAGAGAGAGAGAGAGAGAGAGAGAGATAAGGGCATATCTGAAAGATAGGCCAATTTCTGCTAAAATGAGGCACTTTTCAGGATGGAAGAGGCCCCAGACAATCAATTTGCTATGACACAGATGGTTGGATAGTCCCTAACAGCTATGGCTAGATCACCTTTAGGGATCCACATTGTTGGGATCATTTTAGAGGAATTTTGCTTCGGAACTTGGCTGATTTGGCAAGAGATCACATCCAAACATCTTCTATGTCTGTGTGATCTTTGGCTGGAATATAGACACACCCTTAATCCCAGGAGACAGAGGCAAGTAGATTTCTGAGTTCAAGGCCGGCCTGGTGTAGAGCAAGTTTCAGGTAAAGAGAAGCTTAGGTCCAGGTGTGCTGGTACACACCTTTAGTCCCCGCACTCAGGAGACAGAGACATGCAGATCTCTGAGTTCTAGTCCGTTCTGTTCAGTCACTTCATTGAGACAGGGAGTTGAGAGGCTGTGCAGTGTAGTAAGTCTCAGAGGCTGAAAACATTATAGACCTAGATTAGATTTTTAAGAAGGCTAGAAGCTTCGAGGACTAGACCTAGGTCAGCAGATGGAGGCAGTAAGCCTCATAGATGACAATTAGTTCAGGTGAATAAAAGTTACTTTTACAGGGTCAGCAGTTTCCATTCCTTCTACCATGGCTTCTTTACTCATCATTGTAATGGTACTGGGGTAACCAAACTGGGAGTAGCTGGTGCCAAATAGTCTAGCTGAGTGTTATTTGATTTGTCATTATGGATGATCTCTTATGAGCATTAATTTGCAAAAACAAAGCAAATCCAAAACCTGTTCTTCTACTTGGGGCCACTTCCTCATGTCTGTTTTACTGATTCCCACACCTACTTGAACAGAAACTGTTTTTTTCTAAGTCCCTGGGCAAAAAAAAAAAAAACATAGCACACTCCCTCGGCATTACTCATTTGACCTCCAGCTCACTCAAAGACGATGAGTGTCATTTTGTGGAAAGAGAAAACACAGGCATATTAAGGTTGAGTAGCCAGCAGTCTCACAACCAGCAAGAGTAAGAGATGGGTACCCAGACCCAGAAAGAAACTTATAAGTGGATATTAGCCCAACATAGATGTCCTATGAGAGATTCCTCCCAGCAGGGCATTAGAGCAGATGCTGTGATTTGATGCTGGACTCTGGATAGGGCAGTGAGTCCGGTCTGGAATAGTGGGAGGATGGAAGGACCCAGAGGGTTCAGGAGCACCACAAGGAGACCATCAAAACTGGTGGATCTGAACCCAGGGGGGGGCCTGCACAAGCTGTTACACCAACCAAGGACAATGCATGCAGAGACCATAGATCCCAGGTCCAGATCTTGCAAATGGACAGCTCATTCTCCACAGTTGTGAGGAAAGTGGGGACTGCCTCTGACATGAACTCTGGTGCCCCCAATTTGATCACTTCCTTTTGGTAATGAGACCTGATGGCACACAAAGGAAGGGGATGAAGGCCATCTAGATGAAACATGATAGGCTGTGGTCATATGTGGGGGAGGAGGTCCCCTTTAGGCAGAGGTCTAAGGGAGAGGAATAGGGTGGAAGAGAGAGGGAGGGGGAAGAAGAAAGATACAAGTGTTGCACTATGGGGTTGAAAGATGTAGAAAGAAGAAAATTGTTATCCTAATAATTTGTTTCATCCTCCTGTATCCTACATCTTCATGCTCTATCTCCTTGTGTGCCCCAGGAACAGATCTGGGCTCTGGGATGGGGTCTCTACCACAACTAGATCTTCTGATGTATGACCTCTGTTCATGCTGGCCTTCTCTCTGAATCTAGAACACAGCACACATGTCTACCTTCACATCTGTTGCTCTCTGATGTTTCCATGGACTTTACTTCCTACCTGATAGATCTCAGCTTAGATGTTACTTCTTCAAATAAGCCTTTGTATCACACACAGAAACTGACTTCTGCTAGCAGTGGAAAGCCACTGGCACCTCAATTAACATCAGAAAAGTTAATTGACTTATGTGGAGGACATTTAAAGAAGGCCTCAGAGGTATGAGAAAAAAAATGCTCAGTGAGTGAGGTCATCTGTGACCAAGACTAGGTATATCAATCTTTCTCCTACTAATATTTAGAGACTGTTTCACCCTAAAAGTCAAGAAAGGTTGTTGGGATTCCATTCATTGTGCTGACATCCATCATATGTACAGACAGGTAGAAAGGAGAAATGTGTAACTCTAGCTTCTGAGTTCTCCCTGACCCAGTCTTCAGGAAGGTCAGCCTTTAAATACTGTCCTTCTCTTAGCTACTCTTGGCTTCAAGAGAGTCAGGGGAACATAACGTTATGCCGGAAACATTATTGCTGAGACTCAAATCAGGGTCCTGCCTTAGGAGGGTAGGAGGGTAGCTGGGAAACCCGTGAGTGACCTCTGAACACACTCTCTCCACACCAACGTGATCCTCTTCCCTCTAGCCTCTGCCATGTAGCTGCTGTTTCTGCAGCTACTCAACAGATCTTGGACTTCACTGTTTTTGCGTTGATGGAGAGTCTATGGTAGCAATGGAGACACATGGGCTTACTCATTCATGTCCTCGTTTATCCTGCAGGAATTTCTTTAGGCTCTATCTGTGGCTCCAGGACAACATGAAACAGCAGGAGAGGCAAACCAGCATAAGATATGAGACTGACAAGAAGTAGAAGAACTAGAATGTTGTAGGAAAAATGCCCCAGTGGATCCACAGAAGAAGTACATTCCTAGAAGGGAAAATAGCCATCTGCCCAGAGAAGGTCTTTTTCTACAAGGCACTGCACTGGCTTAGCAGGAGATAGCTCATCAGCTGTGCAGGGATCCAGGTTCCCCTCTCCAAATGAGTAAAAAATGCAATATGAGACAGAAGGAAAACACTGCAGCATAGACAAGCTCATTTTCTTTCTGCTGTAGAATTTCTGCCACCCTTCTCTGCAAGACTGTTGTTAGCTCTAGGGAAGCTGATAAAGAGAACAAAGGCTCCCACAGGGGTCTTGTAGGAGGATTGTGTCTAGGAAGGAGTGGGGAGGGTGACAGAGATGGGAGAAAGCGCTCAACCAAAAGGCTGTCTAAAAAGTCATTATGGGCTTTTAAGTAAATTCTCAGTTATAATTATTCTAATGGATTTAATAAGTCTGCAATTTTGCAGTTGCGATGTTCAGTGTCAGCTGTCACATGCTTCAGCGAACGTCTCTTTCTTCCTTTGAAAGTCAGTAATAAGAAGAGGGCACTTGCTACAGGGCGCTCTGTCAGTCCTCACCTGGTGGGGGTGGGGCCTCTAAAGCCCAATTCAGCTACTGAGATGCAGCTGCTGCTGGGGATGAGCTGGGTTTTGCCAGCCCTCCATCAAATGGCATAGCAGAGAAAGCACCAAGGGGAGACACTGCAAAGTCACATGCAAATCCCGTTGTTCATTGTTTTTTGCTTGTTGTTGTTTTCTTACACTAACTAGAAGACCTTCAGCAATCCCATGTCCTTCTGTCCCTGTCTGACTCAGTTCCCTCACTTGTAAACTGCAAGTGATCATTAGGCGTTCTTCACAGTGGGGAATAAGCAGTGTCTAGTGTGTGGACAGCTTCTTCTTGCCCTGGACTCAATTATTTTCTATGGTATCCAAACTCCCCCCATTCCCTGATGTCCATCTGCTCCCCCCTCTTGTTTGAGTAGGAAGAATAACCGGCTCCATCACCAGTTTGTAGCAATTATTAATTCAAATGAAATTCCAGGAAAGAAGCCGTGCCTGCAAAGACAGATTGACTGGCAAGAACGGCAGTGATGTGGAAGTTGGAGTGTTGTAGGTCCAGAACCTAATTATACTTTCTCTTGGGCTAGTTTCAGCTCTCTAAATATCTATTATTTGTTCATTTTCATCTTGGAACTAGCATCCTGTGACTAACAGATAAAAAACCGATGGAATCGAGCAGCTTAGCAGACCACTGACTTTCATGAAACCCCAAAGCTAAGAATCCGATAAGTTAGCACTTGACACCTATAGAAGAGATTCCTCAGTCACAGTCATAGGGGAGGAGAGTAAGGGGAAAATGGGAGGGAGGGAGGAATGAGAGGATACAAGGGATGGGGTAACAATTGAGATGTAATATGAATAAATTAATAAACTATATTAAAAAAGAAGAGACTCCTACATCTTGCTATAAATCTCCACTCTGTAGTGTCCACCAATTAATTGTTAATAAGCCTTGATTCATAACAGTCTTTGTCCTGTTACTATGAGACTCCACTAAACTGCTTCCATGTTGGACCAGTATCTTTAACGAGACCTTTATGATGTGCTCCTGGGCTATGGTGACTCAAATTTGACTCCAGAAGAAACTCTTATTCCATTTGAGGTGAGAGTTGTGTTTCTTGGGGTTTTGTTGTTGTTTTGTTTTTGTTTCAATGCTAAGGTCGTGAAGCAGTGAGAAATGGTCAAAAGGAGTCTTGAACTAGGAGTCAGAAAGGCCTGGGTCAAATCTCTGCCTGCCGTTTCCTCCAGGCTCAGGTCAATCCTGCCTATGATGCTCTTCCTGACTCCCCTCGTAGCGTAGCAGAGACACTGGTCTCTGCTCTGGGGCACTTGGCAGAGACTGTAAAATCGCTCCTTCAAATCCCTCTGCATCATTGTCAGTCCTCTGCTCTTGTCTGTTTTCATCATGTAACTCATATACTTGTTGATTCATTTATCATCTGTCTTTCCTAATGGCCGTACAAGCTCTTTGTGAGCCGAGGTATCTCTTGGTGTTATTCCCCGATGTCCCTTCACATTTTAGCATAGCACTGGGCACAGACCAGGTCTATAATAGAATACCCATTTCTTGAGAAGATGCTGCTGCAAGTTCCTTCCTTCTCTAAGCATCACATTCTCTGTGGGAAGGAAGCACCCACGTCTGGGATCATTACTGAGTCGGTTTTCCTAGCCACAGTGTAGCATCAGTACATGGCTGGGATGCGGATCAGCAGGGGGAGCTTCTAGAAGGACTCTCCTGGAAGATATCAGCATATCAACCACTTGGAGAATTTAGGAAGCACACAGCTGTCCAGGCTCTGCTGTGGTCCCTCTAGAGCTTGAGACCAAAGTGCTTTCAGTATAGTAATAGCTTTGGCATTTCAGTTGCTGGAGTTGGGAAAGTGGCAATTCCAGAGAGAGCTGTCAGGAGTCCAGGATTCATGGGAGGATTTCATCGTCACTATAAGGAATGCACTTTTCTTGAGTGAGGCCTCGGTTACCAACAAAGACATTCTTATTCTAAGTGAGGCAAGGGGAACATAGAACTAGCAGCCTCAGAGACCTGCTGACAAGTAGCAGGCAACTAGGTCAGCTTGAAAACCTTGTCCAGCCACATGCACAGCCTTTGAAGTTCAATTCCGTAGGTGAGGACTGCAACTTGATCATCCACCTTGTGTGTCTAAGCCAGGCATTTCTGGGAAACAGGTAGGTGGTGCAAGCTTGCAGCCTGGTGTATGTTTCTGAGTGTTTAAGCATTTCATTATTACTCCTGGAGCTTTTACAGTGTGACCTTAATAAGCAAGTAAGTGGCCTCTTTCTTGCATTTCCTTTCATGCAGTGTTTACACAAGTGAATCCCCTGCAGTGCAGAATGCTGGGGCCAACAGTTAAGTCCATTGGGTAAACAAACCAAAATGATTATATGTTTACAAAAACAAGTGTATGTATGAATAACCAGACTGATATTTTCTTTGGTAATTATCTACACTGGTGTTGTCCAACACCATCAATCATATTTGAATTTAATTAAAATTGAATTACAAGTTTAGTTTAGCAGTTAACTAGCCCATTGACAAGGCTCAGTAGCCACTTGGGTCTGGCAGCCTTGGTGTGGAGACAGATGTAGAAAATGTTGTGTTTCACAGGCACAGCTAGGGAACGGTGGAGATGGAAAAGTATGAGAAGTGCTTTACAGAGCCTGGCAACTGGCAAGCCCATGGAAACCAACAGCCTGTGAATGGAAAACTTTTCCCTAGAAGGACAAAATAAATGTGACATCTCTGTGCAAGTTTTGGTAGCTTTTTGTCATCTTGGAATATTTACAAAGAAACCGTTGATTACTGACAGAAAATCATCAGTATGTTGAATAGATTCTTAAAATGGATATATATGTGGAATTTGGAAAGGATTCCCCTGGGTGCGACAGTTCTTTGTTACCTTTCCAGTGAGGATGGCTATGCCTTTCACCAGGGAAGAAAGGTAAGATGGGAAGTGTTTTTGTTTGTTTGTTTGTTTGTTTTTGGATTGGCATCTGCGTTGTAATACCTAAAGAAAAGAAACCGTGTTGATTGCCAACTTCAAAAAGTCTAGACTTACTGATGAGGCAAACCTCTGGGTTTATCTGTGAAGATTTAGATTGGGTTAATTGACAAGGGAATGCCCTTCTCCCTCATCACTGTGGGTGACACCAGTGTATGGTCTCTCATCCCCGACTGAATGCAAGGGAGAGTGTAAGGTGAGCCCTCCTATCTTTGTATCTCTGTGCTTTCTGTCAATACTGTGTAACCATCTGCCTTATAGTCCTGCTGTCATAACCTCCCCAATGTGATGGACCAGAAACTGAAAACAGAATTAAATCCTTCCTTCCTGATGTTAATTTTGTCCCAACAGTAAATTAACTAATGACAATATTGAATGTGAGCATGATGGGTCTCCGAACTTGTTGGTCACCTGACCTTCCTTTAGCAAAGTCTGTCTGGCTTCTCCAAAGGCAAAAGGTATGTTACAACCTTAACCTTGGACTATTCTCCCATGGGGTTTGCCTGTGTGGTATTATATCAACTGTTTCACTTCTCTGAACTCCAGTTATCTCACTAGTGAGACAGGGGTCACAGTGTCTGCCCAGTAAATCTGTTTAAGAAGGGAAAGGAGACATACATGAAGAGCATTGATGGAGGCACTAACCACATCTCACACTGAGTAGATGATTTCTTGTAACTGTTTACACAAATCTGTAGGTCAGGTAGCCCCCCACATGCTGATTCCAGCCTTCCTATTCACTAACTGCCTGCATCCTTGAATCTATTTACGTCTTCTTTATGTTGATTTCCTCATCTACAAGTTATGAATGATGTTACCAATGCAGAACTTTGATCTCAAAAACAGATCAGACAAAAGGCATCAAGGAGCAATGACAGTGATCCAAAGTAGGAGCTCCATAAATGTTTCCACAGCTCATGACTAACGGAATAGCTTCAGTATAAAGCTATTCAGGTTTTCTGATGAGTGATAGGCTGATCTGGGCCATGTTCGACCTCACCTCACAGGTATTTCCTGTTCAACTAGGAGGTGTGCTTTACACATACCCCACTTCCATTCCCCAGAGGATATGGGCAGTCCATTGCAAAGGATCCCCTGGCTGGTTAAGTATGTCCAATGTCTATGGCAAATCAGTGGGAAGGAGACAAGAACGGGAAACTTTGATTGGACTTGCCACCCTCAAGAGACCCTGTTCAATGTAGTTTAACACAGAGTTTTCTTTTTGCAATGACTGAGCTCATGTGTAGGCGTTTGCACCAGACTGGTGCCCACAGTGGCTGCTCCTCCTGCGTGTGGCACATGGTCAGGCTAGAGGCTACACTGCCTGTGTCCCCAGAGTTTGACAATTACTGTGGTCTTTCCATCACTGTGAGACACAACCGTGTCTCATCTTCCTTGAGTGTTTCTGACTCCAGTATACAGAGGTGAAAGCTCTGGGTGGCAAGGCTTGGAGGAGGACTAAGAATCTAAATCTATTTTTTTCTCAGCTTTATTTTGTCTATAATATCCATCGTGCTGTCTGTCAGAGCTTCATATACTCTGTATCTTCCCAAATCCCTACACAGCATAATCTCCAAAGCACCCCAGCCCCACACTCACTCTTTTCCTCCTTCCCTAACTTTCATCTTTACAGCGTGGTTGAAAGGAATGTAATTTGATCAAAATAATTCTCTCTAAAGGCTCTGTGATGAATACAGCTCAAGAGGTTTTGAAAGAAGAGGCTGCATTACTCTAATCACATCTCATTATGACAAATTTTGGTCACTTAATAACACCAGATCCTAGGGCAGGGGCAGGGAGTAAGGCACAGATTTTCTAGCTGTTGGCTGGAGAGGCTAGGCTGGCTTCTTATACTTGAGCCCTGTCTTCTCATTCAGCTCTTTGCTTCAGAAGCCCCTTCCAGCCTTAGGTCCCAAGCCTTCTAATTGAAGGCAAGCCTCCAAACTCTAAAGAGGAGGTATATTTCTTCACCTCCTCCTCTGTGCAGGTAAGGGCATACTCTTTGATTTGGAGACTCTATACCATGCTGTGTGTCCCACCGGTGCACTATGAATAGTAGCTCCCTCTATAGGATATTCTGGGCAGACCAAGCCCAATATTTCACCATCTGTGATAGTCTTTAGGAATCCCCACCCCCTCTGATTGTTCCCTTGGAGTCTCTCATTCTCTTTTGGATCTGGTCCAAAGGTTCTTTTTAACTGTGACTTGAATCCCAGGATTTGTCTCCATTTCATTTCTCTGGGAATGGCAAGCTGTTAGCCTCTGAGCAGGAGCTGCAACATAGCACATCTAACACTTCTTCAGTCCTTGACAGCCACACCTGAGACCTGGAGGCAAGAAAAACCAGGCTGTAATAGAGAAGAGCAAATGATCTGTAATGATGAGGATGAAGGACAAATGAATCTTGTGCTCCCCTCATGTGTGTGCATGTATATATATCAGCAGGGGCCTAATGAGTACAATTTAATTCTCTTCAAACACCCATTAAGCCCCTCCTGGATAGGTGCATGCTTGCACTCTTCCAAATTTATAGTTTACAGAGCATAGCTCATGTTCGGAAGCAACCAAAGTTCTGTTGGTAGCAAAATCTGAACCCAGTTCCACTTAAAGATGAAAGAATGCGAGCACACGTGTGTGTGTGTTTGTGTGTGTGTGTGTGTGTGTGTGTGCATGCATGCGTGTATGTGTGTGTGTGTGTACATGTTAGGTGGAATTTATTGGAAGAATACTAAACAAAAACAAACAAACAAACAAACAAAAAACAAAATAAGAATGCCATAGACATAGGATGGAGCCTCTGAGGTTTCAATAACTGAATTCCAGTAGGGTAGAACAGTCATTCCAGGCTTGCAAACACAACACAATGGATGTAGGGAAGTGGTTCTCCAGCCAGGGAAAGGGTGAAAATTCAAACAGTTGTAACAGATTTGCCATGATAACAATAGCAAGAAGCTTACAATGGCCAATGATAGATGGAAGCTGTAATGTGTAATTAAGAAGAGGGCTCTGTACTAAAAGCTGGAACTCGGATTTGGGACAATGGGGTGAAATTGACACTGAATCAATAGGCTAAGACAGACTCCAGCTGAAGATGCCGGAGGAAAAGGAAATGGGATGGAGGGGGTCCCTGCATTTCTTCCTCTTCTTGTCACTGTCTGATACCAGTGCTTCCCATTGGCTGAGACGTGCCATTCCCTGAAAGTCCAGAAGAGCAGAGTGAAGGCTATGAGAGGAGACCAGCAGAGCTAGAAGTTCTTGCCATCCAGATTCAAGATGATTAGTCTCAGAGCAAATCAGCCCAGTTGTCTGTGGTCCCCAACTTGTTCTCTTCAAAGTTCAAGTTAGCTGGGCCCGATGGTGCACGCCTGTGATCCTAGCATTTGAGGAGACAGAGACAGGCAGATCTATGTGACTATAAGACCAAGTTGGTCTACAAAGCAAGTCCAGGATAGCTAAGGCTGGACTTGAGAAACCCTGTCTCAAAAACAAACGAGAAAGAAAGAAAGAAAGAAGGAAAGAGGAAGGAATAAAGGGAACAAAGAAAGAAATAGAAAGGAATGAAGGAAAGAAAGAAAGAAAAATAGAAAGGAAGGAAGAAAAATAGGAAGGAAGGAAGGAAGGAAGGAAGGAAGGAAGGAAGGAAGGAAGGAAGGTGATCGTCACAGCTTGATCCAGGTGATCTCTTTGGATGTCTGGCTATGACTGGGCACACAGTTTATTATGATCAGAAGTCTCACTAACTGGAGTTTGGGTTTAAATCATAGATGTGTCTCTCATTGTCTCAGCGATCTTGGAAAGAATATTTGACTCCAGAGTTGTTCTCTTAATGAATTAGATAGCCCTGTTCTCCTCACAGTTCTACAGGTATGGCAAGACCAACCCCTCCCCTATCCCCAACCCCCCGACATTTACTGACATCAAGTTGGTCAGAAATGCTTACTTTCAGCAATGCTGTGGCTTCTCTGTGTATGCATGACCTAGTTCCTGGTGTGTTCCTGCCAGGTCCATCACATTTCCCCCACCACATAAATAAGCCTGCTGTAATACAAGAGTGCCGAATGACCAGCATGACACAGAAAGCTAGGATTAAATTTTAATCCATGAATCTCCATGTGGGCTGGGGTGGTGGCGCAATACTCATTCATTTGAAGGGGAAGTATTTCCCTTCTGTGCAGGAAGCAGAGCCATGCAAACACTGTATCAACAGATATGGAGTATATACAGACATCACAGTTTGGGCAGGTGGAGTGGTTAGGAAAATAATGGTAAGCTTCTTAAGCAGCCATAGAGAAATGCCCATACTCCCTTTGGAAAGCTGGTGATCATCCATAGGAAGTCCTCCCATTTTAATGGGAAGAGCTTGGAAGAGACTCGGATGCTATAGAACCTGGCCTAAGGCACAGGTGCAAAGGGATTGGTATGGGCCTTACTATCAGACTTGCTTCCATTCTTCACCATATGCCCATGTGGTATATGTGTTTTTTCTTTCTGTGTCCAGCTTCTTTAACTGATTTTCCATTGCCTCAATTTACATATAATCTCTTAGCTACATACTTAGCTTTGAATACCTTTGGGTTAATGCTTTTATTCATTTATTTATTAAGTCATTTAGCTATTTATCAAACACATGTCACATGCATACTGACTAGATGTGTAAAACTGTAACAAGTGATCTGAAGCAATACAAATGTATTATCCTACCATTTTGGAGGTAGAAAATCTGAAATCAAGATGTAACTAGGAATCTGCTTCCTCTTCTTGGTCTCTCCGTGCCTGTTGGTAGCCTTTGGTGATCCACTGGGCTTGGTGTGTAGCTGCATCACACCAATACTGTTGCCTATTCATGCCCACAGGTCCCTCATCTGTCACTCAAGAAACTGTGTTTTGAAAATATCTGAGAGTTATGACTGTACTGAACACGCACAGACTGCTTTCTTGCCATTACCTCTAGGGAATAGGGTATAACTAGTCATAGTGATTGCATCGCATTATATAACATTAATAATCTAGAAATGGTTAGAGTCTATGGAGGGATATCTGTTGGCTAAATGCAGACTCTATGCCAGTATGTAAAAAGGACTTGAATACCTACAGATTTTGCTCTTTATGGGGGTTTCCTGGAATCAGTTCTTCTTGAATACTGAGGAATCCTAGTTTGTGGATATGTCTTCGCATGGTTGTCTTTCCAGTGTGTCCATCTCTTCCAATGGGATTATCCTGCCTTTGAGTCTTTGTTCACATTTCCATTGTTTGATAAAATTACCATTTATTCATTACCTTAGGACTCATCTTTAATCCATGATTATCAAATCTTAATGTGATTACACTTTCCAAGCCACCATTTCCAAATACATCTGTATTCACAGATGTGTTAAGGATATAAATATTCCTTGTTAGGTGATACAACTCAACCCACAGCACCTACTGTCCTACAGTCAGCATTGCTGTCCTGTTACTGGTGTTGCCTGCATGAGTTCATTTCTGCAAGGAATCTTCAAACCATGAAGAGGGAGAAAAACAATTTTTTGCTAATACCTGAACTCCAGATTTAGAACTTCTGGCTTTCTTTTGCCTCTAGAGTTAAATTTTCCCACTAAAAATATTTTTTAATCAGCACAATGTGTATATGTCTAATCTCCAGGGAATAGGAGTTTAGCTCAGTACCATATCTGTGCAAACATCTGCCAGGATGAGGCTGAGCTGCTAGCTCAGGATTTAATAATAAAAATGGGAAAGAAAATTAAATTAGAGAGAACAAGAATAATCACCCGTCTCAGGTTCTCCTGGAAAAAATTCAATCATTTTCCAGGGAATCCTTACTCTTCACAGTTCTAACACTCCACTCAATTTTCTCCCTGGAAACTAGTAGATTCAAGCCCCTTCCTGAGGAAAAAAAAATGTTAAGTTCATGCTGGAAAACACTCAAGGGCCCATAGGGAACAATTTAGCCTTGCTGGACATCAGGTCTGTGTCACAAGTATTCTGCCTTGCCCCGTGGTAAAGAAACAGCCAGAAATAATACACAATGGTTGTATTCCAGGAAAACTTTATTTAGAAAAGCAGGTGGCATTGCAGCCTTGGCAGGAAGCCCTAGTTTACCTGGTTTATGGCATGGAATCACAAAGGATCCCAAGGAAGTGAGTCAGAACTAGAAAAGGTCTTGATCGTACCCCAGTAGCCTCAGTAAGAGATGCTTGGACCCTTCTTGCAGAGCCAGTGACACTTGCTTATGCCTCATGGTACCATCCCTGTTCTGTATACAGCCTATCTCATACGTTTATGGAGAGGCTTTGGGGGGCTTTACTCTGGACCACTTCCAGTCACCCAAGCTATCTAACAATCTCTTGAATGTTCCATCTCTCATGACATCTCTACTTCTTACGTTCTTCCAATTAAGTTTTGACCAACATTATTTTAATTCCTTTCCTCTTAGGCTGCTTTCATCCTGTGAGATGTCAGTTTTAAATGTATAATCCAAAGAGAAAGGGCAAGTACTACCAGAGAAAATTACCTGGGGTGGAGTAAAGGCTTGGTAGGCTTCAGGGAGTCATGTCCTTGCCCATGAGGCAAGATAACAATGCTGACTGAGTTTATGCAGGTGCAGTGAGAAAACAAGGAAATCCATTTCACTTTATTGGGTCTGCACCACAAAGGTCCCTTGGTAAATAATTAGGGACACAGCTTGACACTACAAGGGATTAGTCATGGCTGGTGAACAAGGATGTGACTTCTAAGAAG
Source organism: Acomys percivali (assembly GCA_907169655.1). Lineage (NCBI taxonomy): Eukaryota > Metazoa > Chordata > Mammalia > Rodentia > Muridae > Acomys > Acomys percivali. The sequence goes on along the minus strand of OU015748.1, from coordinate 79,648,270 downwards.
TGCCTGGCCAGTAAGATAGTGCAGAGATTGGAGGAGTCCGGCCTGCTGCATAGAGACAATTTAAAGATTCAGGAAACATTCTCTCATACATCTCTCACCTAGAGTCCCAATACGATGTCCTCACATCTGTCCCAATCTCCTAGTAAGTGAAGACTTTCATGGGACATGCCTCTTGGGCTAGTGTCCAATTATAAGTGAGTATATACCACATGAGTCTTGCTGCTTCTGGGTTAACTCACTCAATAGGATCATTTCTAGTTCCATCCATTTGCCCACAGATTTTGGGATTTCCTTGTTTTTGATAGCTGAGTAATGTTCCATAGTGTAAATGTACCACAGTTTCTTTATCCATTCTTTGGCTGAGGGGCATTTAGGCTGTTTCCAGGTTCTGGCTATTATGAATAACGCTGCTATGAACATGGTTGAGCATATGTCCTTGTGCGGTGGAGCATTTTCTGGGTATATTCCAAGGAGTGGAATAGCTGGGTCTTGAGGAAGCCCTAGTCCCAGTTTTCTGAGAAAGTGCCAGATAGATTTCCAAAGTGGTTGTACTAGTTTGCATTCCCACCAGCAATGAAGGAGTGTTCCTCTCTCCCCACATCCTAGCCAGCATGTGCTGTCACTTGAGTTTTTGATCTTAGCCATTCTGATGGGTGTAAGATGGAATCTCAGAGTCATTTTGATTTGCATTTCTCTGATGACTAAAGACATTGAGCATTTCTTTGAGTGTTTCTCAGCCATTTGATTTTCATCTGTTGAGAATTCTGTTTAGTTCTGAGCCCCATTTCTTAATTGGGTTATTTGGTTTGGTGGTGTTTAATTTCTTGAGTTCTTTATATATTTTAGATATTAGACCTTTGTCAGATGTAGGGTTTGTGAAGATGTTTTCCCAGTCTTTGGATCCTAGAAACCTACAAGAAGAATATCATGACAGGCATATCTGGGCCCAGGGGTTCTGCTCAAACTACTTCACCAACCAAGGACAGTAAATGCAGTAAACATTGAACCCCTACTCAGATCTAGCCAATGGACAGGACATTCTCCATAGTTGAGTGGAGAGTGGGGACTGACTCTGACCTGAATTTTGGTGCCCCATATTTGACCACTTCCCTTTGGTGCGACTTGATAGCCTATGATCATATAGTGGGGGAAGAGGTCCCCCTCAGTCACAGACATAGGAATAGCATGAAAGCAGGGGGGAGGAATGGGAAGATACAAGTGAGTGGAAAACAATTGAGATGCAATCTGAATAAATAAATTAAATAAATTATTTTTAAAATTAAAAAATGAATCAGGAAACAATTTTGCAAGGATAGTTTGCAAAATTGATTGGCTTAAGAGTTTGCTCCTGGGAGTGCTACTGTTGAGAAGTTGTAGAACCTCAAAGATGAGGTTTAAAGGCATGTCATTGGAGGAGTGTTCTCAAGGGGAATGGGGCACTAGAACATTGATATTCTTCTCTCCTTTTGATCATGAGGTGAGTGTTTTAGATACGCAGCTCACTCCCAGCCATGATGAGAACTGCTACCTTGCCAAAGGCCTAGGAACACCAAGACAAACCAACTGATTGTGGACAAGGACCTCTGAATTATCAAATGAATATAGTTCTCTCATGTGAGGCTCTCAGTTGTGTTGTAGTGCTGGAGAGGTGGCTAGCCTGGGAGGAGTTAATCCAGGGATGAATGGAGCTTATCTGGATCTGAGCCCATGTGTTTCTCCGTGATCATCACACGGGGCAGCAAGAAACAGTGCAGAGGCTGAGCCAGGCTCTGAAGCCATATGACCAACCATATTGTGCTCTTCTTCCTGGGAAGGCTTGGCATTCATTGTGACATCTCAATTGCACATATTCTGATTCTTATGAATTCTATTTGTAATATGTGCTTGACTAGAAAGATGGCTGGCTTGGGGGTGAGGAAAGGCCATAGATTTCTCTTGTACTGCTTTCTTCTTTATCCACATATTTTAAGAGAGTTAAACTTACTTTGCTTAAATGAAAATATCAAAACTCACACTGGGGAGAAAGCATGGTTATTAAAGAGTTTCTTCAGTGCAAGATAGAAGACCCAAGTTTGAATTCCATAACCCATGTTACAAAGCTGGACATTGAGGCATATGCTTATAATCCCAGTGCTGAGGAAGCAAAGCCAGGCACATCTCTGGGGCTTATTATCCAGCCAGCTTGGACTACTTGGTGAGTCACAGACAAGCATAAGACTGTGTAAAACCAAACCCAAAATGCTGAACAAAACAAGAAGGTACCTGAGGAGTGACACTGAAGATTGATCTGTGACCTCCAGATATCTGCACAAACACATGCACCTGCCCTTGCACACAGATGTTCACAACACACACACATACACACACACACACACACACACACACACACACACACACACACACACA